>JAQISU010000368.1:0-614484 GCA_029339505.1 Unio delphinus
CTGATTATTTCATGGCTTAGAATTAGCTCACCATGCTGATTGTTTCTTTTCTTAGAATTAGCTCACCATGCTGATTATTTCATGGCTTAGAATTAGCTCACCATGCTGATTATTTCATGGCTTAGAATTAGCTCACCATGCTGATTGTTTCATGGCTTAGAATTAGCTCACCATGCTGATTGTTTCTTGGCTTAGAATTAGCTCACCATGCTGATTATTTCATGGCTTAGAATTAGCTCACCATGCTGATTATTTCATGGCTTAGAATTAGCTCACCATGCTGATTGTTTCTTGGCTTAGAATTAGCTCACCATGCTGATTATTTCATGGCTTAGAATTAGCTCACCATGCTGATTGTTTCTTGGCTTAGAATTAGCTCACCATGCTGATTATTTCATGGCATAGAATTAGCTCACCATGCTGATTGTTTCTTGGCTTAGAATTAGCTCACCATGCTGATTATTTCATGGCTTTGAATTAGCTCACCATGCTGATTATTTCATGGCTTAGAATTAGCTCACCATGCTGATTATTTCTTGGCTTAGAATTAGCTCACCATGCTGATTGTTTCTTGGCTTAGAATTAGCTCACCATGCTGATTGTTTCTTGGCTTAGAATTAGCTCACCATGCTGATTATTTCATGGCTTAGAATTATCTCACCATGCTGATTATTTCATGGCTTAGAATTAGCTCACCATGCTGATTATTTCATGGCTTAGAATTAGCTCACCATGCTGATTATTTCTTGGCTTAGAATTAGCTCACCATGCTGATTGTTTCTTGCTTAGAATTAGCTCACCATGCTGATTGTTTCTTGGCTTAGAATTAGCTCACCATGCTGATTATTTCTTGGCTTAGAATTAGCTCACCATGCTGATTATTTCTTGGCTTAGAATTAGCTCACCATGCTGATTATTTCTTGGCTTAGAATTAGCTCACCATGCTGATTATTTCATGGCTTAGAATTAGCTCACCATGCTGATTGTTTCTTGGCTTAGAATTAGCTCACCATGCTGATTATTTCTTGGCTTAGAATTAGCTCACCATGCTGATTATTTCTTGGCTTAGAATTAGCTCACCATGCTGATTATTTCTTGGCTTAGATTTAGCTCACCATGCTGATTATTTCATGGCTTAGAATTAGCTCACCATGCTGATTATTTCTTGGCTTAGAATTAGCTCACCATGCTGATTATTTCATGGCTTAGAATTAGCTCACCATGCTGATTATTTCATGGCTTAGAATTAGCTCACCATGCTGATTATTTCATGGCTTAGAATTAGCTCACCATGCTGATTATTTCTTGGCTTAGAATTAGCTCACCATGCTGATTGTTTCTTGGCTTAGAATTAGCTCACCATGCTGATTGTTTCTTGGCTTAGAATTAGCTCACCATGCTGATTATTTCATGGCTTAGAATTAGCTCACCATGCTGATTATTTCATGGCTTAGAATTAGCTCACCATGCTGATTATTTCTTGGCTTAGAATTAGCTCACCATGCTGATTGTTTCTTGGCTTAGAATTAGCTCACCATGCTGATTATTTCTTGGCTTAGAATTAGCTCACCATGCTGATTATTTCTTGGCTTAGAATTAGCTCACCATGCTGATTATTTCTTGGCTTAGAATTAGCTCACCATGCTGATTATTTCTTGGCTTAGAATTAGCTCACCATGCTGATTATTTCATGGCTTAGAATTAGCTCACCATGCTGAATGTTTCTTGGCTTAGAATTAGCTCACCATGCTGATTATTTCTTGGCTTAGAATTAGCTCACCATGCTGATTATTTCTTGGCTTAGAATTAGCTCACCATGCTGATTATTTCTTGGCTTAGAATTAGCTCACCATGCTGATTATTTCTTGGCTTAGAATTAGCTCACCATGCTGATTGTTTCTTGGCTTAGAATATGCTCACCATGCTGATTGTTTCTTGGCTTAGAATTAGCTCACCATGCTGATTGTTTCTTGGCTTAGAATTAGCTCACCATGCTGATTATTTCATGGCTTAGAATTAGCTCACCATGCTGATTATTTCATGGCTTAGAATTAGCTCACCATGCTGATTATTTCATGGCTTAGAATTAGCTCACCATGCTGATTATTTCTTGGCTTAGAATTAGCTCACCATGCTGATTGTTTCTTGGCTTAGAATTAGCTCACCATGCTGATTGTTTCTTGGCTTAGAATTAGCTCACCATGCTGATTATTTCTTGGCTTAGAATTAGCTCACCATGCTGATTATTTCTTGGCTTAGAATTAGCTCACCATGCTGATTATTTCTTGGCTTAGAATTAGCTCACCATGCTGATTATTTCATGGCTTAGAATTAGCTCACCATGCTGATTGTTTCTTGGCTTAGAATTAGCTCACCATGCTGATTATTTCTTGGCTTAGAATTAGCTCACCATGCTGATTATTTCTTGGCTTAGAATTAGCTCACCATGCTGATTATTTCTTGGCTTAGATTTAGCTCACCATGCTGATTATTTCATGGCTTAGAATTAGCTCACCATGCTGATTATTTCTTGGCTTAGAATTAGCTCACCATGCTGATTATTTCATGGCTTAGAATTAGCTCACCATGCTGATTATTTCATGGCTTAGAATTAGCTCACCATGCTGATTATTTCATGGCTTAGAATTAGCTCACCATGCTGATTATTTCTTGGCTTAGAATTAGCTCACCATGCTGATTGTTTCTTGGCTTAGAATTAGCTCACCATGCTGATTGTTTCTTGGCTTAGAATTAGCTCACCATGCTGATTATTTCATGGCTTAGAATTAGCTCACCATGCTGATTATTTCATGGCTTAGAATTAGCTCACCATGCTGATTATTTCTTGGCTTAGAATTAGCTCACCATGCTGATTGTTTCTTGGCTTAGAATTAGCTCACCATGCTGATTATTTCTTGGCTTAGAATTAGCTCACCATGCTGATTATTTCTTGGCTTAGAATTAGCTCACCATGCTGATTATTTCTTGGCTTAGAATTAGCTCACCATGCTGATTATTTCTTGGCTTAGAATTAGCTCACCATGCTGATTATTTCATGGCTTAGAATTAGCTCACCATGCTGAATGTTTCTTGGCTTAGAATTAGCTCACCATGCTGATTATTTCTTGGCTTAGAATTAGCTCACCATGCTGATTATTTCTTGGCTTAGAATTAGCTCACCATGCTGATTATTTCTTGGCTTAGAATTAGCTCACCATGCTGATTATTTCTTGGCTTAGAATTAGCTCACAATGCTGATTGTTTCTTGGCTTAGAATTAGCTCACCATGCTGATTGTTTCTTGGCTTAGAATTAGCTCACCATGCTGATTATTTCTTGGCTTAGAATTAGCTCACCATGCTGATTATTTCTTGGCTTAGAATTAGCTCACCATGCTGATTATTTCTTGGCTTAGAATTAGCTCACCATGCTGATTATTTCATGGCTTAGAATTAGCTCACCATGCTCATTATTTCATGGCTTAGAATTAGCTCACCATGCTGATTATTTCATGGCTTAGAATTAGCTCACCATGCTGATTATTTCATGGCTTAGAATTAGCTCACCATGCTGATTGTTTCTTGGCTTAGAATTAGCTCACCATGCTGATTGTTTCTTGGCTTAGAATTAGCTCACCATGCTGATTATTTCATGGCTTAGAATTAGCTCACCATGCTGATTATTTCATGGCTTAGAATTAGCTCACCATGCTGATTGTTTCTTGGCTTAGAATTAGCTCACCATGCTGATTATTTCATGGCTTAGAATTAGCTCACCATGCTGATTGTTTCTTGGCTTAGAATTAGCTCACCATGCTGATTATTTCATGGCTTAGAATTAGCTCACCATGCTGATTGTTTCTTGGCTTAGAATTAGCTCACCATGCTGATTATTTCATGGCTTAGAATTAGCTCACCATGCTGATTATTTCATGGCTTAGAATTAGCTCACCATGCTGATTGTTTCTTTGCTTAGAATTAGCTCACCATGCTGATTGTTTCTTGGCTTAGAATTAGCTCACCATGCTGATTATTTCATGGCTTAGAATTAGCTCACCATGCTGATTATTTCATGGCTTAGAATTAGCTCACCATGCTGATTGTTTCTTGGCTTAGAATTAGCTCACCATGCTGATTATTTCATGGCTTAGAATTAGCTCACCATGCTGATTGTTTCTTGGCTTAGAATTAGCTCACCATGCTGATTGTTTCTTGGCTTAGAATTAGCTCACCATGCTGATTATTTCATGGCTTAGAATTAGCTCACCATGCTGATTATTTCATGGCTTAGAATTAGCTCACCATGCTGATTATTTCTTGGCTTAGAATTAGCTCACCATGCTGATTATTTCTTGGCTTAGAATTAGCTCACCATGCTGATTATTTCATGGCTTAGAATTAGCTCACCATGCTGAATGTTTCTTGGCTTAGAATTAGCTCACCATGCTGATTATTTCTTGGCTTAGAATTAGCTCACCATGCTGATTATTTCTTGGCTTAGAATTAGCTCACCATGCTGATTATTTCTTGGCTTAGAATTAGCTCACCATGCTGATTATTTCTTGGCTTAGAATTAGCTCACCATGCTGATTATTTCATGGCTTAGAATTAGCTCACCATGCTCATTATTTCATGGCTTAGAATTAGCTCACCATGCTGATTATTTCATGGCTTAGAATTAGCTCACCATGCTGATTATTTCATGGCTTAGAATTAGCTCACCATGCTGATTGTTTCTTGGCTTAGAATTAGCTCACCATGCTGATTGTTTCTTGGCTTAGAATTAGCTCACCATGCTGATTATTTCATGGCTTAGAATTAGCTCACCATGCTGATTATTTCATGGCTTAGAATTAGCTCACCATGCTGATTGTTTCTTGGCTTAGAATTAGCTCACCATGCTGATTATTTCATGGCTTAGAATTAGCTCACCATGCTGATTGTTTCTTGGCTTAGAATTAGCTCACCATGCTGATTATTTCATGGCTTAGAATTAGCTCACCATGCTGATTGTTTCTTGGCTTAGAATTAGCTCACCATGCTGATTATTTCATGGCTTAGAATTAGCTCACCATGCTGATTATTTCATGGCTTAGAATTAGCTCACCATGCTGATTGTTTCTTTGCTTAGAATTAGCTCACCATGCTGATTGTTTCTTGGCTTAGAATTAGCTCACCATGCTGATTATTTCATGGCTTAGAATTAGCTCACCATGCTGATTATTTCATGGCTTAGAATTAGCTCACCATGCTGATTGTTTCTTGGCTTAGAATTAGCTCACCATGCTGATTATTTCATGGCTTAGAATTAGCTCACCATGCTGATTGTTTCTTGGCTTAGAATTAGCTCACCATGCTGATTGTTTCTTGGCTTAGAATTAGCTCACCATGCTGATTATTTCATGGCTTAGAATTAGCTCACCATGCTGATTATTTCATGGCTTAGAATTAGCTCACCATGCTGATTATTTCTTGGCTTAGAATTAGCTCACCATGCTGATTATTTCTTGGCTTAGAATTAGCTCACCATGCTGATTATTTCATGGCTTAGAATTAGCTCACCATGCTGAATGTTTCTTGGCTTAGAATTAGCTCACCATGCTGATTATTTCTTGGCTTAGAATTAGCTCACCATGCTGATTATTTCTTGGCTTAGAATTAGCTCACCATGCTGATTATTTCTTGGCTTAGAATTAGCTCACCATGCTGATTATTTCTTGGCTTAGAATTAGCTCACCATGCTGATTGTTTCTTGGCTTAGAATATGCTCACCATGCTGATTGTTTCTTGGCTTAGAATTAGCTCACCATGCTGATTGTTTCTTGGCTTAGAATTAGCTCACCATGCTGATTATTTCATGGCTTAGAATTAGCTCACCATGCTGATTATTTCATGGCTTAGAATTAGCTCACCATGCTGATTATTTCATGGCTTAGAATAAGCTCACCATGCTGATTATTTCTTGGCTTAGAATTAGCTCACCATGCTGATTGTTTCTTGGCTTAGAATTAGCTCACCATGCTGATTGTTTCTTGGCTTAGAATTAGCTCACCATGCTGATTATTTCTTGGCTTAGAATTAGCTCACCATGCTGATTATTTCTTGGCTTAGAATTAGCTCACCATGCTGATTATTTCTTGGCTTAGAATTAGCTCACCATGCTGATTATTTCATGGCTTAGAATTAGCTCACCATGCTGATTGTTTCTTGGCTTAGAATTAGCTCACCATGCTGATTATTTCTTGGCTTAGAATTAGCTCACCATGCTGATTATTTCTTGGCTTAGAATTAGCTCACCATGCTGATTATTTCTTGGCTTAGATTTAGCTCACCATGCTGATTATTTCATGGCTTAGAATTAGCTCACCATGCTGATTATTTCTTGGCTTAGAATTAGCTCACCATGCTGATTATTTCATGGCTTAGAATTAGCTCACCATGCTGATTATTTCATGGCTTAGAATTAGCTCACCATGCTGATTATTTCATGGCTTAGAATTAGCTCACCTTGCTGATTATTTCTTGGCTTAGAATTAGCTCACCATGCTGATTGTTTCTTGGCTTAGAATTAGCTCACCATGCTGATTGTTTCTTGGCTTAGAATTAGCTCACCATGCTGATTATTTCATGGCTTAGAATTAGCTCACCATGCTGATTATTTCATGGCTTAGAATTAGCTCACCATGCTGATTATTTCTTGGCTTAGAATTAGCTCACCATGCTGATTGTTTCTTGGCTTAGAATTAGCTCACCATGCTGATTATTTCTTGGCTTAGAATTAGCTCACCATGCTGATTATTTCTTGGCTTAGAATTAGCTCACCATGCTGATTATTTCTTGGCTTAGAATTAGCTCACCATGCTGATTATTTCTTGGCTTAGAATTAGCTCACCATGCTGATTATTTCATGGCTTAGAATTAGCTCACCATGCTGAATGTTTCTTGGCTTAGAATTAGCTCACCATGCTGATTATTTCTTGGCTTAGAATTAGCTCACCATGCTGATTATTTCTTGGCTTAGAATTAGCTCACCATGCTGATTATTTCTTGGCTTAGAATTAGCTCACCATGCTGATTATTTCTTGGCTTAGAATTAGCTCACAATGCTGATTGTTTCTTGGCTTAGAATTAGCTCACCATGCTGATTGTTTCTTGGCTTAGAATTAGCTCACCATGCTGATTATTTCTTGGCTTAGAATTAGCTCACCATGCTGATTATTTCTTGGCTTAGAATTAGCTCACCATGCTGATTATTTCTTGGCTTAGAATTAGCTCACCATGCTGATTATTTCATGGCTTAGAATTAGCTCACCATGCTCATTATTTCATGGCTTAGAATTAGCTCACCATGCTGATTATTTCATGGCTTAGAATTAGCTCACCATGCTGATTATTTCATGGCTTAGAATTAGCTCACCATGCTGATTGTTTCTTGGCTTAGAATTAGCTCACCATGCTGATTGTTTCTTGGCTTAGAATTAGCTCACCATGCTGATTATTTCATGGCTTAGAATTAGCTCACCATGCTGATTATTTCATGGCTTAGAATTAGCTCACCATGCTGATTGTTTCTTGGCTTAGAATTAGCTCACCATGGTGATTATTTCATGGCTTAGAATTAGCTCACCATGCTGATTGTTTCTTGGCTTAGAATTAGCTCACCATGCTGATTATTTCATGGCTTAGAATTAGCTCACCATGCTGATTGTTTCTTGGCTTAGAATTAGCTCACCATGCTGATTATTTCATGGCTTAGAATTAGCTCACCATGCTGATTATTTCATGGCTTAGAATTAGCTCACCATGCTGATTGTTTCTTTGCTTAGAATTAGCTCACCATGCTGATTGTTTCTTGGCTTAGAATTAGCTCACCATGCTGATTATTTCATGGCTTAGAATTAGCTCACCATGCTGATTATTTCATGGCTTAGAATTAGCTCACCATGCTGATTGTTTCTTGGCTTAGAATTAGCTCACCATGCTGATTATTTCATGGCTTAGAATTAGCTCACCATGCTGATTGTTTCTTGGCTTAGAATTAGCTCACCATGCTGATTGTTTCTTGGCTTAGAATTAGCTCACCATGCTGATTATTTCATGGCTTAGAATTAGCTCACCATGCTGATTATTTCATGGCTTAGAATTAGCTCACCATGCTGATTATTTCTTGGCTTAGAATTAGCTCACCATGCTGATTGTTTCTTGGCTTAGAATTAGCTCACCATGCTGATTGTTTCTTGGCTTAGAATTAGCTCACCATGCTGATTATTTCATGGCTTAGAATAAGCTCACCATGCTGAATATTTCATGGCTTAGAATTAGCTCACCATGCTGATTATTTCTTGGCTTAGAATTAGCTCACCATGCTGATTGTTTCTTGGCTTAGAATTAGCTCACCATGCTGATTGTTTCTTGGCTTAGAATTAGCTCACCATGCTGATTATTTCTTGGCTTAGAATTAGCTCACCATGCTGATTATTTCTTGGCTTAGAATTAGCTCACCATGCTGATTATTTCATGGCTTAGAATTAGCTCACCATGCTGATTATTTCATGGCTTAGAATTAGCTCACCATGCTGATTATTTCATGGCTTAGAATTAGCTCACCATGCTGATTATTTCATGGCTTAGAATTAGCTCACCATGCTGATTATTTCTTGGCTTAGAATTAGCTCACCATGCTGATTGTTTCTTGGCTTAGAATTAGCTCACCATGCTGATTGTTTCTTGGCTTAGAATTAGCTCACCATGCTGATTATTTCTTGGCTTAGAATTAGCTCACCATGCTGATTATTTCTTGGCTTAGAATTAGCTCACCATGCTGATTATTTCTTGGCTTAGAATTAGCTCACCATGCTGATTATTTCATGGCTTAGAATTAGCTCACCATGCTGATTGTTTCTTGGCTTAGAATTAGCTCACCATGCTGATTATTTCTTGGCTTAGAATTAGCTCACCATGCTGATTATTTCTTGGCTTAGAATTAGCTCACCATGCTGATTATTTCTTGGCTTAGAATTAGCTCACCATGCTGATTATTTCTTGGCTTAGAATTAGCTCACCATGCTGATTATTTCTTGGCTTAGAATTAGCTCACCATGCTGATTATTTCATGGCTTAGAATTAGCTCACCATGCTGATTATTTCTTGGCTTAGAATTAGCTCACCATGTTGATTATTTCATGGCTTAGAATTAGCTCACCATGCTGATTGTTTCTTGGCTTAGAATTAGCTCACCATGCTGATTATTTCTTGGCTTAGAATTAGCTCACCATGCTGATTATTTCTTGGCTTAGAATTAGCTCACCATGCTGATTATTTCTTGGCTTAGAATTAGCTCACCATGCTGATTATTTCTTGGCTTAGAATTAGCTCACCATGCTGATTATTTCATGGCTTAGAATTAGCTCACCATGCTGATTATTTCTTGGCTTAGAATTAGCTCACCATGCTGACTATTTCTTGGCTTAGAATTAGCTCACCATGCTGACTATTTCTTGGCTTAGAATTAGCTCACCATGCTGATTATTTCATGGCTTAGAATTAGCTCACCATGCTGATTATTTCATGGCTTAGAATTAGCTCACCATGCTGATTATTTCATGGCTTAGAATTAGCTCACCATGCTGATTATTTCATGGCTTTTAATTAGCGCACCATGCTGATTATTTCATGGCTTAGAATTAGCTCACCATGCTGATTATTTCATGGCTTAGAATTAGCTCACCATGATGATTATTTCATGGCTTAGAATTAGCTCACCATGCTAATTATTTCATGGCTTAGAATTAGCTCACTATGCTGATTATTTCATGGCTTAGAATTAGCTCACCATGCTGATTATTTCATGGCTTAGAATTAGCTCACCATGCTGATTATTTCATGGCTTAGAATTAGCTCACCATGCTGATTATTTCATGGCTTAGAATTAGCTCACCATGCTGATTATTTCATGGCTTAGAATTAGCTCACCATGCTGATTATTTCATGGCTTAGAATTAGCTCACCATGCTGATTATTTCATGGCTTAGAATTAGCTCACCATGCTGAATATTTCATGGCTTAGAATTAGCTCACCATGCTGATTATTTCTTGGCTTAGAATTAGCTCACCATGCTGATTGTTTCTTGGCTTAGAATTAGCTCACCATGCTGATTGTTTCTTGGCTTAGAATTAGCTCACCATGCTGATTATTTCTTGGCTTAGAATTAGCTCACCATGCTGATTATTTCTTGGCTTAGAATTAGCTCACCATGCTGATTATTTCATGGCTTAGAATTAGCTCACCATGCTGATTATTTCATGGCTTAGAATTAGCTCACCATGCTGATTATTTCATGGCTTAGAATTAGCTCACCATGCTGATTATTTCATGGCTTAGAATTAGCTCACCATGCTGATTATTTCATGGCTTAGAATTAGCTCACCATGCTGATTATTTCTTGGCTTAGAATTAGCTCACCATGCTGATTGTTTCTTGGCTTAGAATTAGCTCACCATGCTGATTGTTTCTTGGCTTAGAATTAGCTCACCATGCTGATTATTTCTTGGCTTAGAATTAGCTCACCATGCTGATTATTTCTTGGCTTAGAATTAGCTCACCATGCTGATTATTTCTTGGCTTAGAATTAGCTCACCATGCTGATTATTTCATGGCTTAGAATTAGCTCACCATGCTGATTGTTTCTTGGCTTAGAATTAGCTCACCATGCTGATTATTTCTTGGCTTAGAATTAGCTCACCATGCTGATTATTTCTTGGCTTAGAATTAGCTCACCATGCTGATTATTTCTTGGCTTAGAATTAGCTCACCATGCTGATTATTTCTTGGCTTAGAATTAGCTCACCATGCTGATTATTTCTTGGCTTAGAATTAGCTCACCATGCTGATTATTTCATGGCTTAGAATTAGCTCACCATGCTGATTATTTCTTGGCTTAGAATTAGCTCACCATGTTGATTATTTCATGGCTTAGAATTAGCTCACCATGCTGATTGTTTCTTGGCTTATAATTAGCTCACCATGCTGATTATTTCTTGGCTTAGAATTAGCTCATCATGCTGATTATTTCTTGGCTTAGAATTAGCTCACCATGCTGATTATTTCTTGGCTTAGAATTAGCTCACCATGCTGATTATTTCATGGCTTAGAATTAGCTCACCATGCTGATTATTTCATGGCTTAGAATTAGCTCACCATGCTGATTATTTCTTGGCTTAGAATTAGCTCACCATGCTGACTATTTCTTGGCTTAGAATTAGCTCACCATGCTGATTATTTCATGGCTTAGAATTAGCTCACCATGCTGATTATTTCATGGCTTAGAATTAGCTCACCATGCTGATTATTTCATGGCTTAGAATTAGCTCACGATGCTGATTATTTCATTGCTTTCAATTAGCGCACCATGCTGATTATTTCATGGCTTAGAATTAGCTCACCATGCTGATTATTTCATGGCTTAGAATTAGCTCACCATGCTAATTATTTCATGGCTTAGAATTAGCTCACCATGCTGATTATTTCATGGCTTAGAATTAGCTCACCATGCTGATTATTTCATGGCTTAGAATTAGCTCACCATGCTGATTATTTCATGGCTTAGAATTAGCTCACCATGCTGATTATTTCATGGCTTAGAATTAGCTCACCATGCTGATTATTTCATGGCTTAGAATTAGCTCACCATGCTGATTATTTCATGGCTTAGAATTAGCTCACCATGCTGATTATTTCATGGCTTAGAATTAGCTCACCATGCTGATTATTTCATGGCTTAGAATTAGCTCACCATGCTGATTATTTCTTGGCTAAGAGTCACCTCACTGTGCTGATTATGTTTGTGCTTAGAGTTAGCTCACCGTGCTGATGTTTTGCTGGCTTAGAGACAGCCTACCATGCTGATTATTTCTTGGGTTATAGATCACTCATCATGCTAATTATTTCTTGTCGTAGAGTTCGCTCATTGTGAAGATGTTCTCTTGGCTTAGAGTTAGTTCACCATGCTGAATATTTCTTGGCTTAGAGTTAGTTCACAATGCTGATTATTTCTTTTCTATAGATCACTCATCATGCTAATTATTTCTTCGCTTAGAGTTAGCTAATCGTGTTGATTATTTCTTGGCTTAGAACTAGTCCACCATGCTGATTATTTCTTGGCTTAGAATTAGCTCACCATGCTGATTATTTCTTGGCTTAGAATTAGCTCACCATGCTGATTATTTCTTGGCTTGGAATTAGCTCACCATGCTGATTATTTCATGGCTTAGAATTAGCTCACCATGCTGATTATTTCATGGCTTAGAATTAGCTCACCATGCTGATTATTTCTTGGCTTAGAATTAGCTCACCATGCTGATTATTTCTTGGCTTAGAATTAGCTCACCATGCTGATTATTTCATGGCTTAGAATTAGCTCACCATGCTGATTATTTCATGGCTTAGAATTAGCTCACCATGCTGATTATTTCATGGCTTAGAATTAGCTCACCATGCTGATTATTTCATGGCTTAGAATTAGCTCACCATGCTGATTATTTCATGGCTTAGAATTAGCTCACCATGCTGATTATTTCATGGCTTAGAATTAGCTCACCATGCTGATTATTTCATGGCTTAGAATTAGCTCACCATGCTGATTATTTCATGGCTTAGAATTAGCTCACCATGCTGATTTTTTCATGGCTTAGAATTTGCTCACCATGCTGATTATTTCATGGCTTAGAATTAGCTCACCATGCTGATTATTTCATGGCTTAGAATTAGCTCACCATGCTGATTATTTCATGGCTTAGAATTAGCTCACCATGCTGATTATTTCATGGCTTAGAATTAGCTCACCATGCTGATTATTTCTTGGCTAAGAGTCACCTCACTGTGCTGATTATGTTTGTGCTTAGAGTTAGCTCACCGTACTGATGTTTTGCTGGCTTAGAGACAGCCTACCATGCTGATTATTTCTTGGGTTATAGATCACTCATCATGCTAATTATTTCTTGTCGTAGAGTTCGCTCATTGTGAAGATGTTCTCTTGGCTTAGAGTTAGTTCACCATGCTGAATATTTCTTGGCTTAGAGTTAGTTCACAATGCTGATTATTTCTTTTCTATAGATCACTCATCATGCTAATTATTTCTTCGCTTAGAGTTAGCTAATCGTGTTGATTATTTCTTGGCTTAGAGTTAGTCCACCATGCTGATTATTTCTTGGCTTAGAATTAGCTCACCATGCTGATTATTTTTTGGCTTAGAATTAGCTCACCATGCTGATTATTTCTTGGCTTAGAATTAGCTCACCATGCTGATTGTTTCATGGCTTAGAATTAGCTCACCATGCTGATTATTTCATGGCTTAGAATTAGCTCACCATGCTGATTATTTCTTGGCTTAGAATTAGCTCACCATGCTGATTATTTCATGGCTTAGAATTAGCTCACCATGCTGATTATTTCATGGCTTAGAATTAGCTCACCATGCTGATTATTTCATGGCTTAGAATTAGCTCACCATGCTGATTATTTCATGGCTTAGAATTAGCTCACCATGCTGATTATTTCATGGCTTAGAATTAGCTCACCATGCTGATTATTTCATGGCTTAGAATTAGCTCAACCATGCTGATTATTTCATGGCTTAGAATTAGCTCACCATGCTGATTATTTCATGGCTTAGAATTAGCTCACCATGCTGATTATTTCATGGCTTAGAATTAGCTCACCATGCTGATTATTTCTTGGCTTAGAATTAGCTCACCATGCTGATTATTTCTTGGCTTAGAATTAGCTCACCATGCTGATTATTTCATGGCTTAGAATTAGCTCACCATGCTGATTATTTCATGGCTTAGAATTAGCTCACCATGCTGATTATTTCATGGCTTAGAATTAGCTCACCATGCTGATTATTTCATGGCTTAGAATTAGCTCACCATGCTGATTATTTCATGGCTTAGAATTAGCTCACCATGCTGATTATTTCATGGCTTAGAATTAGCTCACCATGCTGATTATTTCTTGGCTAAGAGTCACCTCACTGTGCTGATTATGTTTGTGCTTAGAGTTAGCTCACCGTGCTGATGTTTTGCTGGCTTAGAGACAGCCTACCATGCTGATTATTTCTTGGGTTATAGATCACTCATCATGCTAATTATTTCTTGTCGTAGAGTTCGCTCATTGTGAAGATGTTCTCTTGGCTTAGAGTTAGTTCACCATGCTGAATATTTCTTGGCTTAGAGTTAGTTCACAATGCTGATTATTTCTTTTCTATAGATCACTCATCATGCTAATTATTTCTTCGCTTAGAGTTAGCTAATCGTGTTGATTATTTCTTGGCTTAGAGTTAGTCCACCATGCTGATTATTTCTTGGCTTAGAGTTAGTCCACCATGCTGATTATTTCTTGGCTTAGAGTTAGTCCACCATGCTGACTATTTCTTGGCTTTGTGTAAATTATACATAGGCAGCTAAAGGTTTTGATGCAGTATAAAAAATAATCATTGTTTTAACTGAGCATCATTTATCGTTATCATCATTGTCATTTTATTCATTATTATTACTTGTATTATTATTATTATTATTATTATTATTATAGAAAACTGTTGAGTATTCTACATTAATTTGTTCATCAGAAATTACCTGCTTGAATTACTGATAATAATACTGAATTATAGATATTATATTAATAAGTCCATACAGGAGTTGCCATTGAAAATGTGGCAAGGTGTATCTAATGATTAGACCTTTAGAACAAAATATGTATTGTCTAACCCCTATTTAAACAGTGAAAACGGATGTTATTAGGAACATCTACACACATTTCGCTTTGATCAAACTTAGAATTTAGAATATAAGTTCAGAATGAGATGCCTCTGTCATGTATTGTTACAATTTATATTTTAAATTTTGGTATGTTCCCGAATGCTTATGAGTATTATTACATGTTTCAAATTACAAGAACAATGTTAACAATTACAAGAACAATGATAACAATTACAAGAACAATGTTAACAATTATAAGAACAATGTTTCAAATTATAAAATTATAAGAACAATGATAATTATAACAACACTGTTAAAAATTATAACAATGTTGAAAATTAAGATATTAATGATATTAGACCATTAATATCCTACTGATGTATTAAGTCTAAGCTGTTTATACGATCATCCGCCGAAAGTGAGGTGGACCTACAAAAAAGGAGCGAAATGAAAGGTGTACTGAAAAGAGTGTTTACCCATATGCTTACATCGAAACCAAATGTATTTCTCATTTAATCTTATATACACTTGATTTTCTGATCCTTCAGTAAAGTCAATATTATACGAAATTACCACTGTGCTATGTCTTGTGATAATGATGACCTTTATCTTTATTAGGTACATGATCCAACTGCACCCATAACCCGTGTACACATGAATCATGCTCGCCTCTGTGTTGCTATTTTAGCCATTTGTGGAAATGCCATGAGAACCATTTTAGAAGCCAATCCTTCAGCACCACATACATCCATCTACAATGCAATAATAGACAACAAAACTAAACTAATCAGGCAGACAATGGACGGTTATGGAAAATTGCAAAAGGCTCTTCTGAACAAGGATCAGCGTAACATTGTCTTCCCAGATCCCAAGCTTCAGGCTGTGGCTAAAAGTGATCAGTTTGATGTCTCATTATATTATTATACACTTTGATAATAAATATAACTACGGTTAAGCCCCTATTAATGGTTTGGGGAGCTTCACCACAATATAGGCCAAGGGATAAATCTCTCGGAGCTAATGTGGAGCGAATTCATTTATATAATAATGAGATATATGGTCACTTCATGGATGGACAGATTAGCCAACAAGACTTTGAAGACTACTGGAAAAAGATTGATTCAGTGCTTCGTGACATTGATGTAATTGTTGGTCAGGCATTCAGCCAAGAGTTAGAGATGCAAAGGAGACAAGTGATCTCCATCTATGAAGCCTACTAACTGCATGAGAAAATAATGAGGTATGAGCAAAATGTAAGTACAGTGTACACACATTATCATTGTAGGACCTGTAAATGATTTATCATGGCATGTGGATAGGGAGATGGAACAGGGGTGCTTTTGGCCTTAACACTTTGTACTGTTTTGTTAAGTTTACATTTTTTCTATCTTAATACTCATTGTTCATTAATGCAGTTTAGTAGAAACATTTAGTAGCAAATTCGTGCCCATATTTAATGTGAAACTGGAGAGTATCCCCATATTTTGTTTTAAAAAAAAAATATACTCCTTGGCATGCACATTGTATGTATAATAGATTCTTCACACATATGGCTGGCATCTACATTTCTTTGATGTCTGTGGAAATGGATGTTCTTCCAAATGGTTATATGGTTTCGATGCAATGAATTAAAGTATCTATGATAAGTTTTATATAGGAGGAGAAACAGTATAGCCTCAAGTGCGGCTGAAACTTTTTATTAAATGTTTTGTGTTAGAAAACTGAATAACGTATATGTGATAAGTTTACTATAGGAACAACTTATAGCTTAAAGTGCTGCTGAAACATTTCATTAAAGTTGTGTGTTAGAAAACTGGATAACAAATGAGCAATCTGTTGTTGTGTCATATAATGTTATAGGTATTATTTTAATTACACATGGCATGGTGTACAATGGCAAAGTTATTTTGCCTAAGTGATATGCAACAGGCAGCTTGTTTTTTTAATTATGCTAAATGGATGCATCCCATACAATGTTTTAATGTGGAATCAATGACAAAAACTATATTTTTATACAGGTTTTAATGTGGAATCAATGACAAGAACTTTTTTTTACAGGTTTCAACCATCAGAGATTCTTCCCATGTAGAAAAGGAGGGCTTGTTTGGATACAAGACATCTCCAGAGAAATCTTAATCCCTTGTCCAGCGTTACAAACCAATCTATAGTGGAGATATGCAATACAATTAGAGTGTTGCCTATGGAAAAATACAACACAATTACATGTTAACTATGGAAAAATACAATACAATTATATGTTTACTATGGAGAAATATAAGACAATGATAGTGTTAAATATGGAGAAACAATACAATTATATTATTGACTGGACAAAAACTAGAAAATAATAGTGTAGACTAAATAAATGCAAGACATTTATTGTGTAGACTTGGGGGAAATACAAGACAGGTATAATGTCAACTATGGAGAAACACAAAATATTTATTGTGTTGACAACGGATATAACTCTTGTTTTGCTGTGTTTTGATGGCTTTTTCTTGTTTATGTGTGTTGAAAATAGTTACTATTGTTAAAGACTAAAAGATTACATTCAAAATACAAAGCTATGTAGATGAAAATATTTCATCATTTCAAAAACATGTTTCAAAATCTTTGGGGTTTAGAAATGCTTTTCTCAAGAGTGCATTTTTAGATCAATATTATATCAACTTAAATGTTTATTCACGGTGATTTGCATAGAGAAAACATTCTAAAAAATGTATGAGTCGTTTGTACCAAAAACAGGATTGTAACAGTATTTGACCTGAATGGATGCCTGGATTAAATGACAACACAATGTGATGAAAGATGCCACGCATAAGTGATGAGATTTATATATTTAAAAACATAGATATACTATAAAACCAAGATGTGATTAATATTAACATAATCGCAAGCAAATAGGTGTATCTCAATTGTACTCAAATGTACACTATTGAAACAACATAGGTTCCATGTATTCAATTGAAACAAATATTATACATTGTAATAAACATAACACTTGTATCAAACATGACTTTTTTAGTCATTTGGACAGCACATACAATTCATAACCACATGACTCATTGAAATACTTGTCAATCAAACTTTTGACCTGCTTCACGTGTTTATTGATAAACCTCACTTCTGAATTTTTGGTTAAGCCCACACTTGTGTTGAAAACACACCCTTCATGGATTCACCATGCACACAAGTTTATATCAATGCTTCCACACAGCTAATATAAAACCAATCTGGTTAAATCTCAGTATTAGTAAGGGTAAAATACCAGTGTGTCGATTAGAATAGAAACTTGCCTTAACTCTACAATAAACTGAGTATTAGTAGGGGTAAAATACAGTAAACTGAGTATTAGATATACTGTACTTAAGGGATACAACATGGGCTACTTAAGGAATACAACATGGACTACTTAAGGGATACAACATGGACTACTTAAGGGATACAACATGGGCTACTTAAGGGATACAACATGGACTACTTAAGAGATACAACATGAACTACTTAAGAGATACGACATGGACTACTTAAGGGATACAACATGGACTACTTAAGGGATACAACATGGGCTACTTAAGGGATACAACATGGACAGTACTTAAGGGATACAACATGGACAGTACTTAAGGGATACACCATGGACTACGTAAGGGATACAGCATGGACTGTGCCTAAGATGAACTGTATGCACTGTATTTAAGGCATACAGCATGGACTGTACCTAAAGCATACATCATGGACCTAATATAAAGCAAAGTGTGGGCTGAACTTACGGAATACAGCATGGATTGCACACAAGGCATACAGCGTGGACATTATGTAAGGCAAACAGCATGTTCATTATATAAGGCATAAAGCATGGGCAATACCAATACGATATGTACCGTACCTATGGCATGGTCAGTACTTTAGGGATACAACATGAAATGTAATTAAGCGATGCCACACGGACTGTACTTAAAACACATGGCATGGACAATACTTAAAACAAACATCCTTGACTAAACCTAGATAGACAACATGCCCTCTACTCTACATGGACTGTACTTATATCATGAACCATGGAATGTAATCAAGACATACAGCATGGGCAAAACATGAAGCATGCAGCATGAGCTGTATCTATGACATAGCTTCATACAGTATGGATTGCATTTAAAGCATATATCACTGACTGTACTTAAATGATATAACATAGACTGTATTTAAGGCATAGAGCATAGACTGTACTTACAGCATACATATTTGACTGTACTTAATACATACAGCATGGACAATACAGAAGGTATATAAATAACATGTACTATACTTCAGGCCTAGAGCAAGGACACAAATTAAGACAAAACTTCTTGACTACCTAAGACATACAGCATGCACTGTACAAATTATATGTATCCAATCAATATAGCTCCATTGTTGTTTATCTTATGAGTCCGTATTACCGTTTGAATATTGTTTTATTAATCGCCCAATGAGTGAATGTAACACTCCGTACAAGATGACAACCAAGTTGTTAGACTGGTATAATACTTATTCATTCCTTGAAGATAAAAGAGAAATTCAGTATTTTCAAAGGATCATGTACATCACCTGTTATTGTAGATCACATTAAAAAGGACACATCTACATGGACTGACATGATTTATGCAAGCATGCACTAAAGTGTAGAGAGAACCTTGCACACAAATGTAGACTGGATGTATACAACTATGTCCATAAGGGTATACATTATTTATACAACCATACACTAAAGTGTAGAGAGAACCGTGCACACAAATGTAGACTGGATGTTTGCAACTATGTCTATAAGGGTATACATAATTTATACAACCATACACACATGTGTAGAGAGATCCGTGTACATAAATGTAGACCGGATTTTTGCAACAATGCAATAAAGCTTAGAAGGGCTTAATATAACCATGGAATAAAAGTGTGGACATGATTTATACTGATACGGATTAAACGTGTTGGCAGGATTCGTTTACCAATGGACTAAATGCGTTGACAGGAGTTATGCAGCCACAAACAAGGCGTATAGACAGGATTATTGGAACTATGGTCTAAACATGTGGACATGATTTATGTAACCATGTAATAAACGTATAGACAGGAAATGTTTAGGCATTTGAAGACTGTAACCAAGAATTGGTTACTGCCATTTAAGGCTCTTGAAGTTATTTGTGAAAACCACATGTTAATATACCTATTCATTTTAGCAGGGATAACAAGGCTCTTTGTGAGAACCCCATGTAAATATACTTATCCATTCTAGCAGAAATAACAAGGTTGTTTGTGAAAACCCATGTGAATATACCTATCCATTTAATAGTAGCATGGATAACAAAGTTTTGAAGATGACAAGAATGGCCTCTATCGTGAATGTCATATTGACTTAAATATCATGTGCAACACACTAGATATCACATAAATAGTCTCCGGGTGAAATCCCCATTGGAATATTAAAATTAATTTAAGAGAAAGGTAAGGACTCTTTTCAAGATGGCTGCGATGGTGGTGATAATGGATGGGCACCATTTTCATTTAAGATCAATTACACATCATAAATTTGTCTCTCTGTTCAAATCCTTTCTCAGTATGAAATATTTTTATATTATTTCACAGAGGTTATATATAATTGTTATCGTGCGCTTTCCATAATATAATCATCCTGAACCAACTGCATATTAGTTACTCAAAACGTTTCTTCTAGACATGTCTATCTCCTAGTAACCTAATCTGGAAATGTTACAGGAGAAAAAGCATATTCAATGTAATCTGTCAATTAAAAAACATATATTAAAACAATTGCGGACTAATGCTAATAAACATATTAAAAGCACTAAAATTATTCATACTGCATGTGCTACCATAAAATACACTTATTCTCTTAAAACGTTTAAATGCTTTACTGTTTCCTGTGTTATAAATACCAATTCATTAATTTTAATCCTTGAAGTAGATTAGTTTGATAATTTATGAAAACTGTTATATTGCAATGTTTGCATCTTAATCTTCTTAGTTTAGTTTTCAAAGAAGTTTGGATACTGTTGAAAGGGGAATAACTCTGTAATCCATGCCGACAACTCTAAAGCAGTAGGAATAATGGGTTATTACACCTCTTTCAAGGGATATCTGATAATATAGGCCTATTAACTTCATCTCATTCCAATCAGAAATAGTGAGAAAAGTTTTGTCAATCTCAGTCCATCGAATGCAATATCAGCTCACTAATATAAAAGATCCTAATGTTGTTTTCCAAGTTACTTAAAATTGGCATCAAAGTACTGCAGTGGCGATGAGTTCATAGAGATGTTGTGCTCATGTTTTATAATTTTAAAATAGATAAAGTAAATAAACTCTCCAGATTGGTGCCTATATCAGCCAATCAGAATCAATGTTGCGTACTCTGCATGAACTTCAATCATTATCAAAGTCATGACTTTCATGTTGGCTTTCACAATCAGAAATAACTAAATTAATCTAAGTGTTTAATGAACAAACCAGTTATCAAAACTATTTTGAGACGTCATCTTCCTTGCACTGTGCATTATAGTACGGCAAAATGGGATACGAGTTAAATTGTAAAACAAAGTAAAATTAAAATAATTTTTAAAATATGTTCAGAATATTCATTTTATACATTTGTATTCGATCTAATATAATTCCTTGGAAAATTAATATTCAAACAAGATGTTCAATTCACACTTCATAATACCCTGACCAATTGAGATTAGAACATAAGCTGGACAGGAAACAATTTGATTAACCCTGGATAAGCTTCCAAGTAGATCAACAACCTACTGAATCTCAGGTTGCTATTGTTTTGTTCTGCCTGGATAATTCTGGTTGTGTATTGAGCATTTGTGTAAATTCAGTCTAACCCACTATCAGATGAATTATACAATACCGAAACAAAAGAAAATTAAAACAAAGAATTACTTACATTTCTCTATTTTGTATTGACAATGAGTAAATTACAAACTCCTTTAATGTAGTAATAACGAATCAGTTACAGTGTACGCCTGTGTAAAGCCAATGAATAACTTAAAATGTACTCTGGCGTAGAGACAATGAATCAGTTACAATAATGCACTTTTGAAGAGACAATGAATCAATAACAATGTACTCTTGTGTAGAGACAATGAATCGGTTACAATGTACTCTTTTGTAGAGAAAATGAATAAGTTGCAATGTACTCTTGTGCAGAGAAAATGCATCAGTTGCAATGTACACTTGTATAGAGACAATGATTCAGGTAAAATCTATTTTTGTGTAGAGACAACGAATCAGTTACAATGTGCTCCTACGTAGAGATAACGGTTCAGTTACCATGTGTTGTTGGGTAGAGACAATGAATCAGTTGCAATGTACTCCGGTGTATACATAATGCCAATATGACTGACCACTGTCCATAAGAAGGAAATTATATATGCAAGCAAGAGAGGCATGTGGTCCTCAGCCAATTGATGTTACCGGTCAGCTATGATCAGTTACTCTGTGCTAACTATGCTTGTAATTTTCCGGCTGGAGTTTGAAAGTTGAAAGTAACAATCGTTGTTTGATTGATTCTATTGTTGCAAACAAAAGGTATGTGATATTTGTATTCACCTAGCCACATATATCTTTATTATGTATGTGCTATTTGTATATTTGTATTCACCTCTCTACATATGGCTTTATTATGTATGTGCTATTTGTATATTTGTATTCACCTCTCTACAGAATTTGATATTGATTTTCACATGTCCAAATAAAGCTTTGATAGGTGTATGCGATCCGTATTAATATGTTACCATAGTATATAACTATATGTGTTATAGCAGTATAGAAGTATATATGTTAGTATAATACACAGATTTAATTGTTATTATAGTATATACGTATATAGAAAGGAGTTGAGACAGAGCTTTTGGTTCATGTAGGTACTCCAGGTCTCACTTCCATATATAAGGGTGCTGAATATGCAGGCCTGGAAAATTGGACCTTGGTGTGCTCTGTCAGCGCGTTGTTTTCCCACACCCTATTCGTTAGTCGTGACATGATGGTGTTTGCCTTTCCAATCCTTCTGTCCAGCTCCTTATCAAGCGATAGGGTGTTGCTGATGGTTGACCCCAGGTGGGTAAAGTTGTTAACTGCTTCCAGGGTGGCACCGTCACGTTTGATGGAAGGGGTAATGGTGGTATCATGCACGCTGACATTTTTCTTTCCATGCTGAAGGTGAAACTGCATGCAGGCATCACCAAACGGTCTCCTAATATATGGAGGGCTTCCACAGTGTGGATCACAAGATCCGAGTCAACTGCATAAATCATCTTCTTGATGTGTACAGCTCTCACTTTGTCTTCCAGTGCAGTTGTGCCAGGTTCAACAGCCTCCATTCGGACCTCGTGTGTAGATATATACCATCAGTGGACGAGTAAATGTGTAGGACAGAAGCAGGGAGAAGAAGACCCCAAAACGGTTTTGTCGCCTACACGCAGCCTTTCTTGACACCCTTTATTAATTGGGAATGAGGTAGAGGAAGAGCCATCATATATGATTGTTCCCTTCATATCTGCATGTAAAGAGATTATCATGCTGCTGAATAGTTTATTGTTCGGGTGGGGGTGAGGGGGAACCGACCTTATTGAGAAGTTCAGAAAGGACATTCCTGCTGCATTAGTCAAATGCCATGGTTTGGTCAATGAACATCACGTAGAGTGGTTGGCCTTGGTCACTGCTCTTCGCTTGGAGTTGCTGTAGGGAAAATATAATGTCTGTCGTCGACCTGCCAGCTCTGAAGCCGCACTGTAATTCCGGGTACCCACTGTCCGACAGCAACTGCAGCCTGAAGAGTTTGATGGATGCGTACACTTATCCTACGATGCTTAGGACTGAGACTCCTCTGTAAATATTACAGTTACTGCAATCGCCTTTCTTTTTGTAAAGGGTAGCAATTGTGGCGTCGCGCATGTCTTATAGGACTGCTCCTTCCTCCCAGCAGAGGCAAAGTAACTCATGTAGTGGACGACGCAATGTTGGTTTCCCACGATAGATTGCTTCGGGCGGGATGCTGTCATTACCTGGTGTTTTATAGTTTGAGAGGGAGACAATGGCTTTGATTAGCTCCTCTAAGGTTGGCACTTTGTGACCTTTTCATGGTGGTCAGATTCTTTATGCGGCTGAGGGCTACATCGGTGAGTGACGTTTCTCGGGAGTATAACTCTGAGTAGTACTCCACCCAACTGGCCATCTGTTGCCCACGGTATGTGATTTTCTCTCTCCCATCAGAGATTTTAGGGAAGCGACCCCTTTTACTGTAGGGCCTAGTGCTTTCCTGATGCCACTGTAATACCTTGGATGTTTCCGGAGTCCGCACTGCTCTGAATTCCTTCACACATTTGTTTCTTGTACTCGTTCGCGCACTGTTTAGAGATGCTTTGTTTCTTGCTTCGGGCAATATTAAAATCAGAAAGTATCCATTAATTAGGGCATTTTCTGCGGGCTATGAAGGCTTTTCGCTTCTCCTGGATTAGTGGTTCCGTCCTTGATAGATGTGCGTTGAACCAGTCCTGGCGGGGTCGTCTCTTCTTGAAAAACGTGGCCATGGCTGTACTGTATATTTGTGTTCCGCTTGGCTGTGCATCGTGCTCTGGCAGGTTATGGGGAGCCTTGCCCATAGCCGATACATACTTATCACTTTGAAGGAAACCGACTACTGCGCAGTGTATATGCGAGGGCGGTGTTTTAGTTTTGAGCGGTGTAATGTGTGTGGCTGTAATCGCACCTTGCTGCTCATGATGGCATGGCTGGAGTCGCAGTCTGCACTCTGTTAGGTTCTGGTGTAGAGGACCTGGGGTGTTTCCATGAAACAATGCGTTGTGGCCTACACTTTAATAAATAAGGTGTTTGTGATGCACATTCCATGGTAGGTGCAAATCTCCAGCAGTCTCGGACCGTTTTCTTTGGTCTTTCAAGTACCATGATGTCAGAGGCTGGTAAGCTACGACTCCTGATCCTCACCTACCCTGGAACTCAAGGTGCCGAGGAGGAATAGTGGTTCGTGTTTGGGGCATCTTTTGAGCTGTTCGTCCAGCTGCCTATTTAACTGATCCTTTGTGTCGTCTAAAGTCGTGAGGGTGGGTGCGTAGACACTGATTATGTGTACAGGATCTGCAGCAGTGGTGAAGCGGATGGATAAGAGACGCAACCCGGTTCAACCAAGGCCAGAAGAATGTTTTAATTGCGAAGCCCACTCAGTGTTGCGGTGGCTCCTCAGGTTCCCAACCCTTCCAGAATAAGGTGTAGTTTTCCTCTCTGAGGGAGCTACTAGAGGCGAGCCTGGTGTCCTGGAGGTCAGCTATGACGATTGTTAGTCTGGATATTTCTCTATCAATGATGGTCGTCTTCCTGGTGTTGTTTACTTCCTCGAGGTCATCAGAGATGATGCATGTGCACATGGGGCGCACATACCAGTTTGCGAATAGAGGAGCTGCAGTATTCTTTTCATCGGTTTCATGTTTCTTTTTTCTGGTCTGGAATTTCCGTCTGCTTGTCATGCTGAGCAACACACGGAGTTCCAGGCATCCTCTGAAGCATTAAGACGATGACGGTTCAATACCTTATAGATGGGGGGCTGCCCAGATTGAGGCATGCGGTAGTTTCGCAGTGGGAGAAGATAAACCCTCCCACCGATAAAAGCTGACCCGTAGCGCCCCTTCCCTACGCAAATCTGGTGGGACTTTAAATCCGTAAACAGTCAGTTTCCGTCTTATTTCCTCAATCAGTAGCGATAGAGGAGTGATGTATCCAGGGCGCAAGTCTGGGCATGAAATATGGTGATCCTGGACTGCCATGATATCAGAATCCCTCTCACATCCTTGATGGTGTGGTCCAAATGATTTATATGCAGGACATATGGCACCAGTGTCAACGCAACAAATTACCTTGACAAGGCTAACGAGCTTAATCTGTCCAGGTTTCGAGTCAGAGTTTCCAATCAATTAGACTGCCTGTCTACAAAGGTTAACGAACCCAATCTGCCCACGCAGGTTAGACTGCCGGGCACTCTGTTGCACCACACATCAGGCTCTCTGAAAACAAGGGTACCCAAATGAATGTGCAGCTATTGAGACAATATTGTAGGAGAAACAATATGGAACCAACATCTTGTGCGGCAGAGCGATACTGTCTTCCTGCGGCGATCAATACACCTGAAAAAGGAGAGGCTATGAGAGACGCTTCATTTTACAATGGCAAGGTGGACGTCATGCCTAGACGTTTTTAACCCCCACCCTTAAGCATATATGTTATTATAGTAAATAAGTATATATGTTAGTATAGTGTATACGTATATATTTTAGTATATCATACAAAAAGTAGTATTATGATTGTATATAAGTATATCTGTTAAGATAAGTTATAAGTATCTCAGACAAAATATGAAGGATTCTGTAATATTTGTATATTGTCCCCGTAAGTTGATGATCATAAAATATAACGTACATGATTAAAATAATTTATGAGTGTATGTTAGACAAGTCAATTATTGACCACTAAAAAAAATCTAAAGTGACTATGAGATGTTGTTTTAAAAAAGTCAATACGATGCCAGTATTACACAGCTATATTATTTGAGTGTGTGTTTTAAACAAGTCAACAATGTGACCGTACTTCGTGTCTAAAGTGATTTATGGGTATTTAATCCAAGTCAACATTGTACCAGTACATCACGTCTAAATTGATTTATGAGTGTGTGTTTTAAACAAGTCAACACGGCCCAGTATTACACAGCTAAATTATTTGAGTGTGTGTTTTAAACAAGTCAACAATGTGACCATGCCTTATGTATACAGTGATTTATCTTAGACAAGTCATAGACATGCTCATAAATGTATTTGTACATCATGTTTAAATTCATTTATGAGCATGTTGCTTTAGACAAGTCTTATGAATGTGAGTTATAAACCTGTCAGCATTGCGTCAGTGTCACACACAAGGGAGATAACAGTGTTGCTCTTAAGTTGCATTCAACATTTTATTCCACTATACCTCTGTGATTTAATTTCAATTGATTGTTTCTGTAAACCATTTCAGTGTGACCATCAACTCGTCACATCATAGAGTAAATAACTTTTGTAAGCTGTGCAAATGAAATACTAATAATACAATTGTTGATGTAAACAAACACGAAATGTACGTTACGTGTTGAGTTTTATATAGAACTCAAAACTTGTGTCATTTAAACCTTTTTCAGAGGGGGTGGGGAAGTACACTTAATGGGGGGATTTGATTGAGGGGGGGGACAATGTATATAGGCTACAGAAAGTGTTACAGCACATGCACATATGTATTTTTAGTTTGTCATATGTGTAGGGCAACCTTTAAAGCAAAGTGGAAATAATTCATGTTCTGAGTCCGTCTTGGTACTGGCATTGTTCACCAAGTGATCTATGTAGAGGATGTTTTTCTTAACAATCATATTGTACGTTTTATCTCTCATGATTTCATCATTGTACTGTAATAGTTCCCAATGTGATCTCAGTGCGGGAGTAAGTTAGACCATATTGAACATTATATATTTTATGATTCCATAGTTGTGATGGAATAAAAATGCCTATAAAGCAGAGACTCAGCCATACCGTACACATGCCTATAAAACACAGAATTAGCTCCACGTTACACATGCCCATGAAACACAGAATCAGCTCTACCGTACACATGCCTGTGAAAACACAAAATCAGCCCAACCGTAACATGCCAATGTCACACAAAATCAGCCCTACCGTACACATGCCTATAAAACACAGAATTAGCTCTACCGCATATATACCTATTAAACAGAGAATTAGCCCTACAGTACACATGCATGTAAAACACAGAATAAGCTCTACCTTACACATGCCTATAAAACGAGAATCAGCCTTACAGTACACATGCATGTAAACACAGTATAAGCTCTACCTTACACATGCCTATAAAACGAGAATCAGCCCTACAGTACACATGCATGTAAAACACAGAATAAGCTCTACCTTACACATGCCTATAAAACGAGAATCAGCCCTACAGTACACATGCATGTAAAACACAGAATAAGCTCTACCTTACACATGCCTATAAAACGAGAATCAGCCCTACAGTACACATGCATGTTAAACACAGAATAAGATCTACCTTACACATGCCTATAAAACGAGAATCAGCCCTACAGTACACATGCATGTAAAACACAGATCAAGCTCTACCTTATACATGCCTATAAAACGAGAATCAGCCCTACAGTACACATGCATGTAAAACACAGAATAAGCTCTACCTTACACATGCCTATAAAACGAGAATAAGCCCTACAGTACACATGCATGTAAAACACAGATCAAGCTCTACCTTACACATGCCTATAAAACACAGAATAAGCCCTACAGTACACATGCATGTAAAACACAGAATAAGCTCTACCTTACACATGCCTATAAAACGAGAATCAGCCCTACAGAACACATGCATGTAAAACACAGATCAAGCTCTACCTTACACATGCCTATAAAACACAGAATAAGCCCTACAGTACACATGCATGTAAAACACAGAATAAGATCTACCTTACACATGCCAATAAAACGAGAATCAGCCCTACAGTACACATGCATGTAAACACAGTATAAGCTCTACCTTACACATGTCTATAAAACGAGAATCAGCCCTACAGTACACATGCATGTAAAACACAGATCAAGGTCTACCTTACACATGCCTATAAAACACAGAATAAGCCCTACAGTACAGATGCATGTAAAACACAGAATAAGCTCTACCTTACACATGCCTATAAAACGAGAATCAGCCCTACAGTACACATGCATGTAAACACAGTATAAGCTCTACCTTACACATGTCTATAAAACGAGAATCAGCCCTACAGTACACATGCATGTAAAACACAGAATAAGCTCTACCTTACACATGCCTATAAAACGAGAATCAGCCCTACAGTACACATGCATGTAAAACACAGAATAAGCTCTACCTTACACATGCCTATAAAACGAGAATCAGCCCTACAGTACACATAAATGTTAAACACAGAATAAGATCTACCTAACAGATGCCTATAAAACGAGAATCAGCCCTACAGTACACATGCATGTAAAATACAGATCAAGCTCTACCTTACACATGCCTATAAAACGAGAATCAGCCCTACAGTACACATGCATGTAAAACACAGATCAAGCTCTACCTTACACATGCCTATAAAACACAAAATAAGCCCAACAGTACACACACATGTAAAACACAGAATAAGCTCTATCTTACACATGCCTATAAAACCAGAAGCAGCCCTACAGTACACATGCATGTAAAACACAGATCAAGCTCTACCTTACACATGCCTATAAAACACAGAATAAGCCCTACAGTACACATGCATGTAAAACACAGAATAAGCTCTACCTTACACATGCCTATAAAACGAGAATCAGCCCTACAGTACACATGCATGTTAAACACAGAATAAGATCTACCTTACACATGCCTATAAAACGAGAATCAGCCCTACAGTACACATGCATGTAAAACACAGATCAAGCTCTACCTTACACATGCCTATAAAACGAGAATCAGCCCTACAGTACACATGCATGTAAAACACAGATCAAGCTCTACCTTACACATGCCTATAAAACACAGAATAAGCCCTACAGTACACATGCATGTAAAACACAGAATAAGATCTACCTTACACATGCCTATAAAACGAGAATCAGCCCTACAGTACACATGCATGTAAAACACAGATCAAGGTCTACCTTACACATGCCTATAAAACACAGAATAAGCCCTACAGAACACATGCATGTAAAACACAGAATGAGCTCTACCTTACACATGCCTATAAAACGAGAATCAGCCCTACAATACACATGCATGTAAACACAGTATAAGCTCTACCTTACACATGTCTATAAAACGAGAATCAGCCCTACAGTACACATGCATGTAAAACACAGAATAAGCTCTACCTTACACATGCCTATAAAACGAGAATCAGCCCTACAGTACACATGCATGTAAAACACAGAATAAGCTCTACCTTACACATGCCTATAAAACGAGAATCAGCCTTACAGTACACATGCATGTAAACACAGTATAAGCTCTACCTTACACATGCCTATAAAACGAGAATCAGCCCTACAGTACACATGCATGTAAAACACAGAATAAGCTCTACCTTACACATGCCTATAAAACGAGAATCAGCCCTACAGTACACATGCATGTAAAACACAGAATAAGCTCTACCTTACACATGCCTATAAAACGAGAATCAGCCCTACAGTACACATGCATGTTAAACACAGAATAAGATCTACCTTACACATGCCTATAAAACGAGAATCAGCCCTACAGTACACATGCATGTAAAACACAGATCAAGCTCTACCTTATACATGCCTATAAAACGAGAATCAGCCCTACAGTACACATGCATGTAAAACACAGAATAAGCTCTACCTTACACATGCCTATAAAACGAGAATAAGCCCTACAGTACACATGCATGTAAAACACAGATCAAGCTCTACCTTACACATGCCTATAAAACACAGAATAAGCCCTACAGTACACATGCATGTAAAACACAGAATAAGCTCTACCTTACACATGCCTATAAAACGAGAATCAGCCCTACAGAACACATGCATGTAAAACACAGATCAAGCTCTACTTTACACATGCCTATAAAACACAGAATAAGCCCTACAGTACACATGCATGTAAAACACAGAATAAGATCTACCTTACACATGCCAATAAAACGAGAATCAGCCCTACAGTACACATGCATGTAAACACAGTATAAGCTCTACCTTACACATGTCTATAAAACGAGAATCAGCCCTACAGTACACATGCATGTAAAACACAGATCAAGGTCTACCTTACACATGCCTATAAAACACAGAATAAGCCCTACAGTACAGATGCATGTAAAACACAGAATAAGCTCTACCTTACACATGCCTATAAAACGAGAATCAGCCCTACAGTACACATGCATGTAAACACAGTATAAGCTCTACCTTACACATGTCTATAAAACGAGAATCAGCCCTACAGTACACATGCATGTAAAACACAGAATAAGCTCTACCTTACACATGCCTATAAGACGAGAATCAGACCTACAGTACACATGCATGTAAAACACAGAATAAGCTCTACCTTACACATGCCTATAAAACGAGAATCAGCCCTACAGTACACATAAATGTTAAACACAGAATAAGATCTACCTAACAGATGCCTATAAAACGAGAATCAGCCCTACAGTACACATGCATGTAAAATACAGATCAAGCTCTACCTTACACATGCCTATAAAACGAGAATCAGCCCTACAGTACACATGCATGTAAAACACAGATCAAGCTCTACCTTACACATGCCTATAAAACACAAAATAAGCCCAACAGTACACACACATGTAAAACACAGAATAAGCTCTATCTTACACATGCCTATAAAACGAGAATCAGCCCTACAGTACACATGCATGTAAAACACAGATCAAGCTCTACCTTACACATGCCTATAAAACACAGAATAAGCCCTACAGTACACATGCATGTAAAACACAGAATAAGCTCTACCTTACACATGCCTATAAAACGAGAATCAGCCCTACAGTACACATGCATGTTAAACACAGAATAAGATCTACCTTACACATGCCTATAAAACGAGAATCAGCCCTACAGTACACATGCATGTAAAACACAGATCAAGCTCTACCTTACACATGCCTATAAAACGAGAATCAGCCCTACAGTACACATGCATGTAAAACACAGATCAAGCTCTACCTTACACATGCCTATAAAACACAGAATAAGCCCTACAGTACAAATGCATGTAAAACACAGAATAAGATCTACCTTACACATGCCTATAAAACGAGAATCAGCCCTACAGTACACATGCATGTAAAACACAGATCAAGGTCTACCTTACACATGCCTATAAAACACAGAATAAGCCCTACAGAACACATGCATGTAAAACACAGAATGAGCTCTACCTTACACATGCCTATAAAACGAGAATCAGCCCTACAATACACATGCATGTAAACACAGTATAAGCTCTACCTTACACATGTCTATAAAACGAGAATCAGCCCTACAGTACACATGCATGTAAAACACAGAATAAGCTCTACCTTACACATGCCTATAAAACGAGAATCAGCCCTACAGTACACATGCATGTAAAACACAGAATAAGCTCTACCTTACACATGCCTATAAAACACAGAATGAGCCATACAGTACACATGCATGTAAAACACAGAATAAGCTCTACCTTACACATGCCTATAAAACGAGAATCAGCCCTACAGTAAACATGCATGTAAAACACAGATCAAGCTCTACCTTACACATGCCTATAAAACACAGAATAAGCCCTACAGTACACATGCATGTAAAACAGAATAAGCTCTACCTTACACATGCCTATAAAACGAGAATCAGCCCTACAGTACACATGCATGTAAAACACAGAATAAGCTCTACCTTACACATGCCTATAAAACGAGAATCAACCCTACAGTACACATAAATGTTAAACACAGACTAAGATCTACCTTACACATGCCTATAAAACGAGAATCAGCTCTACAGTACACATGCATGTAAAATACAGATCAAGCTCTACCTTACACATGCCTATAAAAAGAGAATCAGCCCTACAGTACACATGCATGTAAAACACAGAATAAGCTCTACCTTACACATGCCTATAAAACGAGAATCAGCCCTACAGTACACATGCATGTAAAACACAGATCAAGCTCTACCTTACACATGCCTATAAAACACAGAATAAGCCCTACAGTACACATGCATGTAAAACAAAGAATAAGCTCTACCTTACACATGCCTATAAAACGAGAAAAAGTCCTACAGTACACATGCATGTAAAACACAGAATAAGCTCTACCTTACACATGCCTATAAAACGAGAATCAGCCCTACTGTACACATGCATGTTAAACACAGAATAAGATCTACCTTACACATGCCTATAAAACGAGAATCAGCCCTACAGTACACATGCATGTAAAACACAGATCAAGCTCTACCTTACACATGCCTATGAAACGAGAATCAGCCCTACAGTACACATGCATGTAAAACACAGATCAAGGTCTACCTTACACATGCCTATAAAAAACAGAATAAGCCCTACAGTACACATGCATGTAAAACACAGAATAAGCTCTACCTTACACATGCCTATAAAACGAGAATCAGCCCAACAGTACACATGCATGTAAAACACAGAATAAGCTCTACCTTACACATGCCTATAAAACGAGAATCAGACCTACAGTACACATGCATGTTAAACACAGAATAAGATCTACCTTACACATGCAAATAAAACGAGAATCAGCCCTACAGTACACATGCATGTAAAACACCGAATAAGATCTACCTTACACATGCCTATAAAATGAGAATCAGCCCTACAGTACACATGCATGTAAAACACAGAATAAGCTCTACCTTACACATGCCTATAAAACGAGAATCAGCCCTACAGTACACATAAATGTTAAACACAGACTAAGATCTACCTTACACATGCCTATAAAACGTGAATCAGCCCTACAGTACACATGCATGTTAAACACAGAATAAGATCTACCTTACACATGCAAATAAAACGAGAATCAGCCCTACAGTACACATGCATGTAAAACACAGAATAAGATCTACCTTACACATGCCTATAAAACGAGAATCAGCCCTACAGTACACATGCATGTAAAACATAGAATAATCTCTACCTTACACATGCCTATAAAACGAGATTCAGCCCTACAGTACACATAAATGTTAAACACAGACTAAGATCTACCTTACACATGCCTATAAAACGAGAATCAGCTCTACAGTACACATGCATGTAAAACACAGATCAAGCTCTACCTTACACATGCCTATAAAAAGAGAATCAGCCCTACAGTACACATGCATGTAAAACACAGAATAAGCTCTACCTTACACATGCCTATAAAACGAGAATCAGCCCTGCAGTACACATGCATGTAAAACACAGATCAAGCTCTACCTTACACATGCCTATAAAACACAGTATAAGCCCTACAGTACACATGCATGTAAAACACAGAATAAGCTCTACCTTACACATGCCTATAAAACGAGAATCAACCCTACAGTACACATGCATGTAAAACACAGAATAAGCTCTACCTTACACATGCCTATAAAACGAGAATCAGCCCTACAGTACACATGCATGTTAAACACAGAATAAGATCTACCTTACACATGCCTATAAAACGAGAATCAGCACTACAGTACACATGCATGTAAAACACAGATCAATTTCTACCTTACACATGCCTATGAAACGAGAAACAGCCCTACAGTACACATGCATGTAAAACACAGATCAAGTTCTACCTTACACATGCCTATGAAACGAGAAACAGCCCTACAGTACACATGCATGTAAAACACAGAATAAGCTCTACCTTACACATGCCTATAAAACGAGAATCAGCCCTACAGTACACATGCATGTAAAACACAGATCAGGCTCTACCTTACACATGCCTATAAAACACAGAATAAGCCCTACAGTACACATGCATGTAAAACAAAGAATAAGCTCTACCTTACACATGCCTATAAAACGAGAATAAGCCCTACAGTACACATGCATGTAAAACACAGAATAAGCTCTACCTTACACATGCCTATAAAACGAGAATCAGCCCTACTGTACACATGCATGTTAAACACAGAATAAGATCTACCTTACACATGCCTATAAAACGAGAATCAGCCCTACAGTACACATGCATGTAAAACACAGATCAAGCTCTACCTTACACATGCCTATGAAACGAGAATCAGCTCTACAGTACACATGCATGTAAAACACAGATCAAGGTCTACCTTACACATGCCTATAAAACACAGAATAAGCCCTACAGTACACATGCATGTAAAACACAGAATAAGCTCTACCTTACACATGCCTATAAAACGAGAATCGGCCCTACAGTACACATGCATGTAAAACACAGAATAAGCTCTACCTTACACATGCCTATAAAACGAGAATCAGCCCTACAGTACACATGCATGTTAAACACAGAATAAGATCTACCTTACACATGCAAATAAAACGAGAATCAGCCCTACAGTACACATGCATGTAAAACACAGAATAAGATCTACCTTACACATGCCTATAAAATGAGAATCAGCCCTACAGTACACATGCATGTAAAACACAGAATAAGCTCTACCTTACACATGCCTATAAAACGAGAATCAGCCCTACAGTACACATAAATGTTAAACACAGACTAAGATCTACCTTACACATGCCTATAAAACGAGAATCAGCTCTACAGTACACATGCATGTAAAACACAGATCAAGCTCTACCTTATACATGCCTATAAAACGAGAATCAGCCCTACAGTACACATGCATGTAAAACACAGAATAAGCTCTACCTTACACATGCCTATAAAACGAGAATCAGCCCTACAGTACACATGCATGTAAAACACAGATCAAGCTCTACCTTACACATGCCTATAAAACACAGAATAAGCCCTACAGTACACATGCAAGTAAAACACAGAATAAGCTCTACCTTACACATGCCTATAAAACGTGAATCAGCCCTACAGTACACATGCATGTAAAATACAGATCAAGCTCTACCTTACACATGCCTATAAAACACAGAATAAGCCCTACAGTACACATGCATGTAAAACACAGAATAAGATCTACCTTACACATGCCAATAAAACGAGAATCAGCCCTACAGTACACATGCATGCAAAACACAGAATAAGATCTACCTTACACATGCCTATAAAATGAGAATCAGCCCTACAGTACACATGCATGTAAAACACAGAATAAGCTCTACCTTACACATGCCTATAAAACGAGAATCAGCCCTACAGTACACATAAATGTTAAACACAGACTAAGATCTACCTTACACATGCCTATAAAACGAGAATCAGCTCTACAGTACACATGCATGTAAAACACAGATCAAGCTCTACCTTATACATGCCTATAAAACGAGAATCAGCCCTACAGTACACATGCATGTAAAACACAGAATAAGCTCTACCTTACACATGCCTATAAAACGAGAATCAGCCCTACAGTACACATGCATGTAAAACACAGATCAAGCTCTACCTTACACATGCCTATAAAACACAGAATAAGCCCTACAGTACACATGCATGTAAACCACAGAATAAGCTCTACCTTACACATGCCTATAAAAGGAGAATGAACCCTACAGTACACATGCATGTAAAACACAGATCAAGCTCTACCTTACACATGCCTATAAAACACAGAATAAGCCCTACAGTACACATGCATGTAAAACACAGAATAAGATCTACCTTACACATGCCAATAAAACAAGAATCAGCCCTACAGTACACATGCATGTAAAACACAGATCAAGCTCTACCTTACACATGCCTATGAAACGAGAATCAGCCCTACAGTACACATGCATGTAAAACACAGATCAAGGTCTACCTTACACATGCCTATAAAACACAGAATAAGCCCTACAGTACAGATGCATGTAAAACACAGAATAAGCTCTACCTTACACATGCCTATAAAACGAGAATCAGCCCTACAGTACACATGCATGTAAACACAGTATAAGCTCTACCTTACACATGTCTATAAAACGAGAATCAGCCCTACAGTACACATGCATGTAAAACACAGAATAAGCTCTACCTTACACATGCCTATAAAACGAGAATCAGCCCTACAGTACACATGCATGTAAAACACAGAATAAGCTCTACCTTACACATGCCTATAAAACGAGAATCAGCCCTACAGTACACATAAATGTAAAACACAGAATAAGATCTACCTAACAGATGCCTATTAAACGAGAATGAGCCCTACAGTACACATGCATGTAAAATACAGATCAAGATCTACCTTACACATGCCTATAAAACGAGAATCATCCCTACAGTACACATGCATGTAAGACACAGATCAAGCTCTACCTTACACATGCCTATAAAACACAAAATAAGCCCAACAGTACACATGCATGTAAAACACAGAATAAGCTCTATCTTACACATGCCTATAAAACGAGAATCAGCCCTACAGTACACATGCATGTAAAACACAGATCAAGCTCTACCTTACACATGCCTATAAAACACAGAATAAGCCCTACAGTACACATGCATGTAAAACACAGAATAAGCTCTACCTTACACATGCCAATAAAACGAGAATCAGCCCTACAGTACACATGCATGTTAAACACAGAATAAGATCTACCTTACACATGCCTATAAAACGAGAATCAGCCCTACAGTACATATGCATGTAAAACAAAGATCAAGCTCTACCTTACACATGCCTATAAAACGAGAATCAGCCCTACAGTACACATGCATGTAAAACACAGATCAAGCTCTACCTTACACATGCCTATAAAACACAGAATAAGCCCTACAGTACACATGCATGTAAAACACAGAATAAGATCTAACTTACACATGCCTATAAAACGAGAATCAGCCCTACAGTACACATGCATGTAAAACACAGATCAAGGTCTACCTTACACATGCCAATAAAACACAGAATAATCCCTACAGTACACATGCATGTAAAACACAGAATGAGCTCTACCTTACACATGCCTATAAAACGAGAATCAGCCCTACAATACACATGCATGTAAACACAGTATAAGCTCTACCTTACACATGTCTATAAAACGAGAATCAACCCTACAGTACACATGCATGTAAAACACAGAATAAGCTCTACCTAACACATGCCTATAAAACGAGAATCAGCCCTACAGTACACATGCATGTAAAACACAGAATAAGCTCTACCTTACACATACCTATAAAACACAGAATGAGCCCTACAGTACACATGCATGTAAAACACAGAATAAGCTCTACCTTACACATGCCTATAAAACGAGAATCAGCCCTACAGTACACATGCATGTAAAACACAGATCAAGCTCTACCTTACACATGCCTATAAAACAGAGAATAAGCCCTACAGTACACGTGCCTTTAAAACAGAATAAGCTCTACCTTACACATGCCTATAAAACGAGAATCAGCTCTACAGTACACATGCATGTAAAATACAGATCAAGCTCTACCTTACACATGCCTATAAAAAGAGAATCAGCCCTACAGTACACATGCATGTAAAACACAGAATAAGCTCTACCTTACACATGCCTATAAAACGAGAATCAGCCCTACAGTACACATGCATGTTAAACACAGATCAGGCTCTACCTTACACATGCCTATAAAACACAGAATAAGCCCTACAGTACACATGCATGTAAAACAAAGAATAAGCTCTACCTTACACATGCCTATAAAACGAGAATAAGCCCTACAGTACACATGCATGTAAAACACAGAATAAGCTCTACCTTACACATGCCTATAAAACGAGAATCAGCCCTACAGTACACATAAATGTTAAACACAGACTAAGATCTACCTTACACATGCCTATAAAACGAGAATCAGCTCTACAGTACACATGCATGTAAAACACAGATCAAGCTCTACCTTACACATGCCTATAAAAAGAGAATCAGCCCTACAGTACACATGCATGTAAAACACAGAATAAGCTCTACGTTACACATGCCTATAAAACGAGAATCAGCCCTACAGTACACATGCATGTAAAACACAGATCAAGCTCTACCTTACACATGCCTATAAAACACAGTATAAGCCCTACAGTACACATGCATGTAAAACACAGAATAAGATCTACCTTACACATGCCTATAAAATGAGAATCAGCCCTACAGTACACATGCATGTAAAACACAGAATAAGCTCTACCTTACACATACCTATAAAACGAGAATCAGCCCTACAGTACACATAAATGTTAAACACAGACTAAGATCTACCTTACACATGCCTATAAAACGAGAATAAGCTCTACAGTACACATGCATGTAAAACACAGATCAAGCTCTACCTTATACATGCCTATAAAACAAAAATCAGCCCTACAGTACACATGCATGTAAAACACAGATCAAGCTCTACCTTACACATGCCTATAAAACACAGAATAAGCCCTACAGTACACATGCATGTAAAACACAGAATAAGATCTACCTAACACATGCCAATAAAACGAGAATCAGCCCTATAGTACACTTGCATGTAAAACACAGAATAAGATCTACCTTACACATGCCTATAAAATGAGAATCAGCCCTACAGTACACATGCATGTAAAACACAGAATAATCTCTACCTTACACATGCCTATAAAACGAGAATCAGCCCTACAGTACACATAAATGTTAAAAACAGACCAAGATCTACCTTACACATGCCTATAAAACGAGAATCAGCTCTACAGTACACATGCATGTAAAACACAGATCAAGCTCTACCTTATACATGCCTATAAAACGAGAATCAGCCCGACAGTACACATGCATGTAAAACACAGAATAACCTCTACCTTACACATGCCTATAAAACGAGAATCAGCCCTACAGTACACATGCATGTAAAACACAGATCAAGCTCTACCTTACACATGCCTATAAAACACAGAATAAGCCCTACAGTACACATGCATGTAAAACACAGAATACGCTCTACCTTACACATGCCTATAAAACGAGAATCAACCCTACAGTACACATGCATGTAAAACACAGATCAAGCTCTACCTTACACATGCCTATAAAACACAGAATAAGCCCTACAGTACACATGCATGTAAAACACAGAATAAGATCTACCTTACACATGCCAATAAAACGAGAATCAGCCCTACAGTACACATGCATGTAAAACACAGATCAAGCTCTACCTTACACATGCCTATGAAACGAGAATCAGCTCTACAGTACACATGCATGTAAAACACAGATCAAGGTCTACCTTACACATGCCTATAAAACACAGAATAAGCCCTACAGTACAGATGCATGTAAAACACAGAATAAGCTCTACCTTACACATGCCTATAAAACGAGAATCAGCCCTACAGTACACATGCATGTAAACACAGTATAAGCTCTACCTTACACATGTCTATAAAACGAGAATCAGCCCTACAGTACACATGCATGTAAAACACAGAATAAGCTCTACCTTACACATGCCTATAAAACGAGAATCAGCCCTACAGTACACATGCATGTAAAACACAGAATAAGCTCTACCTTACACATGCCTATAAAACGAGAATCAGCCCTACAGTACACATAAATGTTAAACACAGAATAAGATCTACCTAACAGATGCCTATAAAACGAGAATCAGACCTACAGTACACATGCATGTAAAACACAGATCAAGCTCTACCTTACACATGCCTAAAAAACGAGAATCAGCCCTACAGTACACATGCATGTAAAACACAGATCAAGCTCTACCTTACACATGCCTATAAAACACAAAACAAGCCCAACAGTACACATGCATGTAAAACAAAGAATAAGCTCTATCTTACACATGCCTATAAAACGAGAATCAGCCCTACAGTACACATGCATGTAAAACACAGATCAAGCTCTACCTTACACATGCCTATAAAACACAGAATAAGCCCTACAGTACACATGCATATAAAACACAGAATAAGCTCTACCTTACACATGTCTATAAAACGAGAATCAACCCTACAGTACACATGCATGTAAAACACAGAATAAGCTCTACCTAACACATGCCTATAAAACGAGAATCAGCCCTACAGTACACATGCATGTAAAACACAGAATAAGCTCTACCTTACACATACCTATAAAACACAGAATGAGCCCTACAGTACACATGCATGTAAAACACAGAATAAGCTCTACCTTACACATGCCTATAAAACGAGAATCAGCCCTACAGTACACATGCATGTAAAACACAGATCAAGCTCTACCTTACACATGCCTATAAAACAGAGAATAAGCCCTACAGTACACGTGCATGTAAAACAGAATAAGCTCTACCTTACACATGCCTATAAAACGAGAATCAGCTCTACAGTACACATGCATGTAAAATACAGATCAAGCTCTACCTTACACATGCCTATAAAAAGAGAATCAGCCCTACAGTGCACATGCATGTAAAACACAGAATAAGCTCTACCTTACACATGCCTATAAAACGAGAATCAGCCCTACAGTACACATGCATGTTAAACACAGATCAGGCTCTACCTTACACATGCCTATAAAACACAGAATAAGCCCTACAGTACACATGCATGTAAAACACAGAATAAGCTCTACCTTACACATGCCTATAAAAAGAGAATCAGCCCTACAGTACACATGCATGTAAAACACAGAATAAGCTCTACCTTACACATGCCTATAAAACGAGAATCAGCCCTACAGTACACATGCATGTAAAACACAGATCAAGCTCTACCTTACACATGCCTATAAAACACAGTATAAGCCCTACAGTACACATGCATGTAAAACACAGAATAAGATCTACCTTACACATGCCTATAAAATGAGAATCAGCCCTACAGTACACATGCATGTAAAACACAGAATAAGCTCTACCTTACACATGCCTATAAAACGAGAATCAGCCCTACAGTACACTTAAATGTTAAACACAGACTAAGATCTACCTTACACATGCCTATAAAACGAGAATCAGCTCTACAGTACACATGCATGTAAAACACAGATCAAGCTCTACCTTATACATGCCTATAAAACAAAAATCAGCCCTACAGTACACATGCATGTAAAACACAGATCAAGCTCTACCTTACACATGCCTATAAAACACAGAATAAGCCCTACAGTACACATGCATGTAAAACACAGAATAAGATCTACCTAACACATGCCAATAAAACGAGAATCAGCCCTACAGTACACTTGCATGTAAAACACAGAATAAGATCTACCTTACACATGCCTATTAAATGAGAATCAGCCCTACAGTACACATGCATGTAAAACACAGAATAATCTCTACCTTACACATGCCTATAAAACGAGAATCAGCCCTACAGTACACATAAATGTTAAAAACAGACCAAGATCTACCTTACACATGCCTATAAAACGAGAATCAGCTCTACAGTACACATGCATGTAAAACACAGATCAAGCTCTACCTTATACATGCCTATAAAACGAGAATCAGCCCGACAGTACACATGCATGTAAAACACAGAATAACCTCTACCTTACACATGCCTATAAAACGAGAATCAGCCCTACAGTACACATGCATGTAAAACACAGATCAAGCTCTACCTTACACATGCCTATAAAACACAGAATAAGCCCTACAGTACACATGCATGTAAAACACAGAATACGCTCTACCTTACACATGCCTATAAAACGAGAATCAACCCTACAGTACACATGCATGAAAAACACAGATCAAGCTCTACCTTACACATGCCTATAAAACACAGAATAAGCCCTACAGTACACATGCATGTAAAACACAGAATAAGATCTACCTTACACATGCCAATAAAACGAGAATCAGCCCTACAGTACACATGCATCTAAAACACAGATCAAGCTCTACCTTACACATGCCTATGAAACGAGAATCAGCTCTACAGTACACATGCATGTAAAACACAGATCAAGGTCTACCTTACACCTGCCTATAAAACACAGAATAAGCCCTACAGTACAGATGCATGTAAAACACAGAATAAGCTCTACCTTACACATGCCTATAAAACGAGAATCAGCCCTACAGTACACATGCATGTAAACACAGTATAAGCTCTACCTTACACATGTCTATAAAACGAGAATCAGCCCTACAGTACACATGCATGTAAAACACAGAATAAGCTCTACCTTACACATGCCTATAAAACGAGAATCAGCCCTACAGTACACATGCATGTAAAACACAGATCAAGCTCTACCTTACACATGCCTATAAAACGAGAATCAGCCCTACAGTACACATAAATGTTAAACACAGAATAAGATCTACCTAACAGATGCCTATAAAACGAGAATCAGACCTACAGTACACATGCATGTAAAACACAGATCAAGCTCTACCTTACACATGCCTAAAAAACGAGAATCAGCCCTACAGTACACATGCATGTAAAACACAGATCAAGCTCTACCTTACACATGCCTATAAAACACAAAACAAGCCCAACAGTACACATGCATGTAAAACAAAGAATAAGCTCTATCTTACACATGCCTATAAAACGAGAATCAGCCCTACAGTACACATGCATGTAAAACACAGATCAAGCTCTACCTTACACATGCCTATAAAACACAGAATAAGCCCTACAGTACACATGCATGTAAAACACAGAATAAGCTCTACCTTACACATGCCTATAAAACGAGAATCAGCCCTACAGTACACATGCATGTAAAACACAGAATAAGATCTACCTTACACATGCCTATAAAACGAGAATCAGCCTTACAGTACACATGCATGTAAAACACAGATCAAGCTCTACCTTACACATGCCTATAAAACGAGAATCAGCCCTACAGTACACATGCATGTAAAACACAGATCAAGCTCTACCTTACACATGCCTATTAAACACAGAATAAGCCCTACAGTACACATGCATGTAAAACACAGAATAAGATCTACCTTACACATGCCTATAAAACGAGAATCAGCCCTACAGTACACATGCATGTAAAACACAGATCAAGGTCTACCTTACACATGCCTATAAAACACAGAATAAGCCCTACAGTACACATGCATGTAAAACACAGAATGAGCTCTACCTTACACATGCCTATAAAACGAGAATCAGCCCTACAATACACATGCATGTAAACACAGTATAAGCTCTACCTTACACATGTCTATAAAACGAGAATCAACCCTACAGTACACATGCATGTAAAACACAGAATAAGCTCTACCTAACACATGCCTATAAAACGAGAATCAGCCCTACAGTACACATGCATGTAAAACACAGAATAAGCTCTACCTTACACATGCCTATAAAACACAGAATGAGCCCTACAGTACACATGCATGTAAAACACAGAATAAGCTCTACCTTACACATGCCTATAAAACAAGAATCAGCCCTACAGTACACATGCATGTAAAACACAGATCAAGCTCTACCTTACACATGCCTATAAAACAGAGAATAAGCCCTACAGTACACGTGCATGTAAAACAGAATAAGCTCTATCTTACACATACCTATAAAACGAGAATCAGCCCTACAGTACACATGCATGTAAAACACAGAATAAGCTCTACCTTACACATGCCTATAAAACGAGAATCAGCCCTACAGTACACATAAATGTTAAACACAGACTAAGATCTACCTTACACATCCCTATAAAACGAGAATCAGCTCTACAGTACACATGCATGTAAAATACAGATCAAGCTCTACCTTACACATGCCAATAAAAAGAGAATCAGCCCTACAGTACACATGCATGTAAAACACAGAATAAGCTCTACCTTACACATGCCTATAAAACGAGAATCAGCCCTACAGTACACATGCATGTAAAACACAGATCAGGCTCTACCTTACACATGCCTATAAAACACAGAATAAGCCCTACAGTACACATGCATGTAAAACATAGAATAAGCTCTACCTTACACATGCCTATAAAACGAGAATAAGCCCTACAGTACACATGCATGTAAAACACAGAATAAGCTCTACCTTACACATGCCTATAAAACGAGAATCAGCCCTACTGTACACATGCATGTTAAACACAGAATAAGATCTACCTTACACATGCCTGTAAAACGAGAATCAGCCCTACATTACACATGCTTGTAAAACACAGATCAAGCTCTACCTTACACATGCCTATGAAACGAGAATCAGCCCTACAGTACACATGCATGTAAAACACAGATCAAGGTCTACCTTACACATGCCTATAAAACACAGAATAAGCCCTACAGTACACATGCATGTAAAACACAGAATAAGCTCTACCTTACACATGCCTATAAAACGAGAAGCAGCCCTACAGTACACATGCATGTAAAACACAGAATAAGCTCTACCTTACACATGCCTATAAAACGAGAATCAGCCCTACAGTACACATGCATGTTAAACACAGAATAAGATCTACCTTACACATGCAAATAAAACGAGAATCAGCCCTACAGTACACATACATGTAAAACACAGAATAAGATCTACCTTACACATGCCTATAAAATGAGATTCAGCCCTACAGTACACATGCATGTAAAACACAGAATAAGCTCTACCTTACACATGCCTATAAAACGAGAATCAGCCCTACAGTACACATAAATGTTAAACACAGACTAAGATCTACCTTACACATGCCTATAAAACGAGAATCAGCTCTACAGTACACATGCATGTAAAACACAGATCAAGCTCTACCTTACACATGCCTATAAAAAGAGAATCAGCCCTACAGTACACATGCATGTAAAACACAGAATAAGCTCTACCTTACAGATGCCTATAAAACGAGAATCAGCCCTACAGTACACATGCATGTAAAACACAGATCAAGCTCTACCTTACACATGCCTATAAAACGAGAATCAGCCCTACAGTACACATGCATGTTAAACACAGAATAAGATCTACCTTACACATGCCTATAAAACGAGAATCAGCCCTACAGTACACATGCATGTAAAACACAGATCAAGTTCAACCTTACACATGCCTATGAAACGAGAATCAGCCCTACAGTACACATGCATGTAAAACACAGATCAAGTTCTACCTTACACATTCCTATGAAACGAGAAACAGCCCTACAGTACACATGCATGTAAAACACAGATCAAGGTCTACCTTACACATGCCTATACAACACAGAATTAGCCCTACAGTACACATGCATGTAAAACACAGAATGAGCTCTACCTTACACATGCCTATAAAACGAGAATCTTCCCCAGAATACACGTGCATGTAAACACAGTATAAGCTCTACCTTACACATGTCTATAAAACGAGAATCAGCCCTACAGTACACATGCATGTAAAACACAGAATAAGCTCTACCTTACACATGCCTATAAAACGAGAATCAGCCCTACAGTACACATGCATGTAAAACACAGAATAAGCTCTACCTTACACATGCCTATAAAACGAGAAACAGCCCTACAGTACACATGCATGTAAAACACAGTTCAAGCTCTACCTTACACATGCCTATAAAACACAGAATGAGCCCTACAGTACACATGCATGTAAAACACAGAATAAGCGCTACCTTACACAGGCCTATAAAACGAGAATCAGCCCTACAGTACACATGCATGTAAAACACAGATCAAGCTCTACCTTACACATGCCTATAAAACACAGAATAAGCCCTACAGTACACATGCATGTAAAACACAGAATAAGCTCTACCTTACACATGCCTATAAAACGAGAATCAGCCCTACAGTACACATGCATGTTAAACATAGAATAAGATCTACCTTACACATGCCTATAAAACGAGAATCAGCCCTACAGTACACATGCATGTAAAACACCGATCAAACTCTACCTTACACATGCCAATGAAACGAGAATCAGCCCTACAGTACACATGCATATAAAACACAGATCAAGCTCTACCTTACACATGCCTATAAAACACAGAAAAAGCCCTACAGTACACATGCATGTAAAACACAGAATAAGATCTACCTTACACATGCCTATAAAACGAGAATCAGCCCTACAGTACACATGCATGTAAAACACAGATCAAGGTCTACCTTATACATGCCTATAAAACGCAGAATAAGCCCTACAGTACACATGCATGTAAAACACAGAATGAGCTCTACCTTACACATGCCTATAAAATGAGAATCAGCCCTACAGTACACATGCAGGTTAACACAGTATAAGCTCTACCTTACACATGTCTATAAAACGAGAATCAGCCCTACAGTACACATGCATGTGAAACACAGAATAAGCTCTACCTTACACATGCCTTTAAAAGGAGAATCAGCCCTGCAGTACACATGCATGTAAAACACAGAATAAGCTCTACCTTACACATGCCTATAAAACGAGAATCAGCCCTACAGTACACATAAATGTTAAACACAGACTAAGATCTACCTTACACATGCCTATAAAACGAGAATCAGCCCTACAGTACACATGCATGTACAATACAGATCAAGCTCTACCTTACACATGCCTATAAAACGAGAATCAGCCCTACAGTACACATGCATGTAAAACACAGAATAAGCTCTACCTTACACATGCCTATAAAACGAGAATCAGCCCTACAGTACACATGCATGTAAAACACAGATCAAGCTCTACCTTACACATGCCTATAAAACACAGAATAAGCCCTACAGTACACATGCATGTAAAACACAGAATAAGATCTACCTTACACATGCCTATAAAACGATAATCAGCCCTACAGTACACATGCATGTAAAACACAGATCAATGTCTACCTTACACATGCCTATAAAACATAGAATAAGCCATACAGTACACATGCATGTAAAACACAGAATGAGCTCTACCTTACACATGCCTATAAAACGAGAATCAGCCCTACAGTACACATGCATGTAAACACAGTATAAGCTCTACCTTACACATGTCTATAAAACGAGAATCGGCCCTACAGTACACATGCATGTAAAACACAGAATAAGCTCAACCTTACACATGCCTATAAAATGAGAATCAGCCTACAGTACACAAGCATGTAAAACACAGATCAAGCTCTACCTTACACATGCCTATGAAACGAGAATCAGCCCTACAGTACACATGCATGTAAAACACAGATCAAGCTCTGCCTTACACATGCCTATAAAACACAGAATAAGCCCTACAGTACACATGCATGTAAAATACAGAATAAGCTCTACCTTACACATGCCTATAAAACGAGAATAAGCCCTACAGTACACATGCATGTAAAACACAGAATAAGCTCCACCTTACACATGCCTATAAAACGATAATCAGCCCTACAGTACACATGCATGTTAAACACAGAATAGGATGTACCTTACACATGCCTATAAAACGAGAATCAGCCCTACAGTACACATGCATGTAAAACACAGATCAAGTTCTACCTTACACATGCCTATGAAACGAGAATCAGCCCTACAGTACACATGCATGTAAAACACAGATCAAGTTCTACCTTACACATGCCTATGAAACGAGAATCAGCCCTACAGTACACATGCATGTAAAACACAGATCAAGGTCTACCTTACACATGCCTATAAAACACAGAATAAGCCCTACAGTACACATGCATGTAAAACACAGAATAAGCTCTACCTTACACATGCCTATAAAACGAGAATCAGCCCTACAGTACACATGCATGTTAAACACAGAATAAAATCTACCTTACACATGCCTATAAAACGAGAATCAGCCCTACAGTACACATGCATGTAAAACACCAATCAAACTCTACCTTACACATGCCTATGAAACGAGAATCAGCCCTACAGTACACATGCATATAAAACACAGATCAAGCTCTACCTTACACATGCCTATAAAACACAGAAAAAGCCCTACAGTACACATGCATGTAAAACACAGAATAAGATCTACCTTACACATGCCTATAAAACGAGAATCAGCCCTACAGTACACATGCATGTAAAACACAGATCAAGGTCTACCTTATACATGCCTATAAAACGCAGAATAAGCCCTACAGTACACATGCATGTAAAACACAGAATGAGCTCTACCTTACACATGCCTATAAAACGAGAATCAGCCCTACAGTACACATGCATGTAAACGCAGTATAAGCTCTACCTTACACATGTCTATAAAACGAGAATCAGCCCTACAGTACACATGCATGTAAAACACAGAATAAGCTCTACCTTACACATAAATTTAAAACGAAAATCAGCCCTGCAGTACACATGCATGTAAAACACAGAATAAGCTCTACCTTACACATGCCTATAAAACGAGAATCAGCCCTACTGTACACATAAATGTTAAACACAGACTAAGATCTACCTTACACATGCCTATAAAACGAGAATCAGCCCTACAGTACACATGCATGGAAAATACAGATCAAGCTCTACCTTACACATGCCTATAAAACGAGAATCAGCCCTACAGTACACATGCATGTAAAACACAGAATAAGCTCTACCTTACACATGCCTATAAAACGAGAATCAGCCCTACAGTACACATGCATGTAAAACACAGATCAAGCTCTACCTTACACATGCCTATAAAACACAGAATAAGCCCTACAGTACACATGCATGTAAAACACAGAATAAGTTCTACCTTACACATGCCTATAAAACGAGAATCAGCCCTACAGTACACATGCTTGTAAAACACAGATCAAGCTCTACCTTACACATGCCTATAAAACACAGAATAAGCCCTACAGTACACATGCATGTAAAACACAGAATAAGCTCTACCTTACACATGCCTATAAAACGAGAATCAGCCCTACAGTACACATGCATGTTAAACACAGAATAAGATCTACCTTACACATGCAAATAAAACGAGAATCAGCCCTACAGTACACATGCATGTAAAACACAGAATAAGCTCTACCTTACACATGCCTATAAAACACAGAATAAGCCCTACAGTACACATGCATGTAAAACACAGAATAAGTTCTACCTTACACATGCCTATAAAACGAGAATCAGCCCTACAGTACACATGCTTGTAAAACACAGATCAAGCTCTACCTTACACATGCCTATAAAACACAGAATAAGCCCTACAGTACACATGCATGTAAAACACAGAATAAGCTCTACCTTACACATGCCTATAAAACGAGAATCAGCCCTACAGTACACATGCATGTTAAACACAGAATAAGATCTACCTTACACATGCAAATAAAACGAGAATCAGCCCTACAGTACACATGCATGTAAAACACAGAATAACCTCTACCTTACACATGCCTATAAAACGAGAATCAGCCCTACAGTACACATAAATGTTAAACACAGACTAAGATCTACCTTACACATGCATATAAAACGAGAATCAGCTCTACAGTACACATGCATGTCAAATACAGATCAAGCTCTACCTTACACATGCCTATAAAAAGAGAATCAGCCCTACAGTTCACATGCATGTAAAACACAGAATAAGCTCTACCTTACACATGCCTATAAAACGAGAATCAGCTGTACAGTACACATGCATGTAAAACACAGATCAAGATCTACCTTACACATGCCTATAAAACACAGAATATGCCCTACAGTACACATGGATGTAAAACACAGAATAAGCTCTACCTTACACATGCCTATAAAACGAGAATAAGCCCTACAGTACACATGCATGTAAAACACAGAATAAGCTCTACCTTACACATGCCTATAAAACAAGAATCAGCCCTACAGTACACATGCATGTTAAACACAGAATAAGATCTACCTTACACATGCCTATAAAACGAGAATCAGCCCTACAGTACACATGCATGTAAAACACAGATCAAGTTCTACCTTACACATGCCTATAAAACGAGAATCAGCCCTACAGTACACATGCATGTAAAACACAGATCAAGTTCTACCTTACACATGCCTATGAAACGAGAATCAGCCCTACAGTACACATGCATGTAAAACACAGAATAAGCTCTACCTTACACATGCCTATAAAACGAGAATCAGCCCTACAGTACACATACATGTTAAACACAGACTAAGATCTACCTTACACATGCCTATAAAACGAGAATCTGCTCTACAGTACACATGCATGTAAAATACAGATCAAGCTCTACCTTACACATGCCTATAAAAAGAGAATCAGCCCTACAGTACACATGCATGTAAAACACAGAATAAGCTCTACCTTACACATGCCTATAAAACGAGAATCAGCCCTACAGTACACATGCATGTAAAACACAGATCAAGCTCTACCTTACACATGCCTATAAAACACAGAATAAGCCCTACAGTACACATGCATGTAAAACACAGAATAAGCTCTACCTTACACATGCCTATAAAACGAGAATAAGCCCTACAGTACACATGCATGTAAAACACAGAATAAGCTCTACCTTACACATGCCTATAAAACGAGAATCAGCCCTACAGTACACATGCATGTTAAACACAGAATAAGATGTACCTTACACATGCCTATAAAACGAGAATCAGCCCTACAGTACACATGCATGTAAAACACAGATCAAGTTCTACCTTACACATGCCTATGAAACGAGAATCAGCCCTACAGTACACATGCATGTAAACACAGTATAAGCTCTACCTTACACATGTCTATAAAACGAGAATCAGCCCTACAGTACACATGCATGTAAAACACAGAATAAGCTCTACCTTACACATAAATTTAAAACGAAAATCATCTTTGCAGTACACATGCATGTAAAACACAGAATAAGCTCTACCTTACACATGCCTATAAAACGAGAATCAGCCCTACAGTACACATAAATGTTAAACACAGACTAAGATCTACCTTACACATGCCTATAAAACGAGAATCAGCTCTACAGTACACATGCATGGAAAATACAGATCAAGCTCTACCTTACACATGCCTATAAAACGAGAATCAGCCCTACAGTACACATGCATGTAAAACACAGAATAAGCTCTACCTTACACATGCCTATAAAACGAGAATCAGCCCTACAGTACACATGCATGTAAAACACAGATCAAGGTCTACCTTACACATGCCTATAAAACACAGAATAAGCCCTACAGTACACATGCATGTAAAACACAGAATAAGCTCTACCTTACACATGCCTATAAAACGAGAATCAGCCCTACAGTACACATGCATGTTAAACACAGAATAAGATCTACCTTACACATGCAAATAAAACGAGAATCAGCCCTACAGTACACATGCATGTAAAACACAGAATAAGCTCTACCTTACACATGCCTATAAAACGAGAATCAGCCCTACAGTACACATGCATGTAAAACACAGAATAAGCTCTACCTTACACATGCCTATAAAACGAGAATCAGCCCTACAGTACACATAAATGTTAAACACAGACTAAGATCTACCTTACACATGCATATAAAACGAGAATCAGCTCTACAGTACACATGCATGTCAAATACAGATCAAGCTCTACCTTACACATGCCTATAAAAAGAGAATCAGCCCTACAGTTCACATGCATGTAAAACACAGAATAAGCTCTACCTTACACATGCCTATAAAACGAGAATCAGCCCTACAGTACACATGCATTTTAAACACAGATCAAGATCTACCTTACACATGCCTATAAAACACAGAATATGCCCTACAGTACACATGCATGTAAAACACAGAATAAGCTCTACCTTACACATGCCTATAAAACGAGAATAAGCCCTACAGTACACATGCATGTAAAACACAGAATAAGCTCTACCTTACACATGCCTATAAAACGAGAATCAGCCCTACAGTACACATGCATGTTAAACACAGAATAAGATCTACCTTACACATGCCTATAAAACGAGAATCAGCCCTACAGTACACATGCATGTAAAACACAGATCAAGTTCTACCTTACACATGCCTATGAAACGAGAATCAGCCCTACAGTACACATGCATGTAAAACACAGATCAAGTTCTACCTTACACATGCCTATGAAACGAGAATCAGCCCTACAGTACACATGCATGTAAAACACAGAATAAGCTCTACCTTACACATGCCTATAAAACGAGAATCAGCCCTACAGTACACATAAATGTTAAACACAGACTAAGATCTACCTTACACATGCCTATAAAACGAGAATCAGCTCTACAGTACACATGCATGTAAAATACAGATCAAACTCTACCTTACACATGCCTATAAAAAGAGAATCAGCCCTACAGTACACATGCATGTAAAACACAGAATAAGCTCTACCTTACACATGCCTATAAAACGAGAATCAGCCCTACAGTACACATGCATGTAAAACACAGATCAAGCTCTACCTTACACATGCCTATAAAACTCAGAATAAGCCCTACAGTACACATGCATGTAAAACACAGAATAAGCTCTACCTTACACATGCCTATAAAACGAGAATAAGCCCTACAGTACACATGCATGTAAAACACAGAATAAGCTCTACCTTACACATGCCTATAAAACGAGAATCAGCCCTACAGTACACATGCATGTTAAACACAGAATAAGATGTAAATTACACATGCCTATAAAACGAGAATCAGCCCTACAGTACACAAGCATGTAAAACACAGATCAAGTTCTACCTTACACATGACTATGAAACGAGAGTCAGCCCTACAGTACACATGCATGTAAAACACAGATCAAGTTCTACCTTACACATGCCTATGAAACGAGAATCAGCCCTACAGTACACATGCATGTAAAACACAGATCAAGCTCTACCTTACACATGCCTATAAAACACAGAATAAGCCCTACAGTACACATGCATGTAAAACACAGAATAAGCTCTACCTTACACATGCCTATAAAACGAGAATCAGCCCTACAGTACACATGCATGTTAAACACAGAATAAGATCTACCTTACACATGCCTATAAAACGAGAATCAGCCCTACAGTACACATGCATGTAAAACTCCGATCAAACCCTACCTTACACATGCCTATGAAACGAGAATCAGCCCTACAGTACACATGCATATAAAACACAGATCAATCTCTACCTGACACATGCCTATAAAACACAGAAAAAGCCCTACAGTACACATGCATGTGAAACACAGAATAAGATCTACCTTACACATGCCTATAAAACGAGAATCAGCCCTACAGTACACATGCATGGAAAATACAGATCAAGCTCTACCTTACACATGCCTATAAAACGAGAATCAGCCCTACAGTACACATGCATGTAAAACACAGAATAAGCTCTACCTTACACATGCCTATAAAACGAGAATCAGCCCTACAGTACACATGCATGTAAAACACAGATCAAGCTCTACCTTACACATGCCTATAAAACACAGAATAAGCCCTACAGTACACATGCATGTAAAACACAGAATAAGTTCTACCTTACACATGCCTATAAAACGAGAATCAGCCCTACAGTACACATGCTTGTAAAACACAGATCAAGCTCTACCTTACACATGCCTATAAAACACAGAATAAGCCCTACAGTACACATGCATGTAAAACACAGAATAAGCTCTACCTTACACATGCCTATAAAACGAGAATCAGCCCTACAGTACACATGCATGTTAAACACAGAATAAGATCTACCTTACACATGCAAATAAAACGAGAATCAGCCCTACAGTACACATGCATGTAAAACACAGAATAAGCTCTACCTTACACATGCCTATAAAACGAGAATCAGCCCTACAGTACACATGCATGTAAAACACAGAATAACCTCTACCTTACACATGCCTATAAAACGAGAATCAGCCCTACAGTACACATAAATGTTAAACACAGACTAAGATCTACCTTACACATGCATATAAAACGAGAATCAGCTCTACAGTACACATGCATGTCAAATACAGATCAAGCTCTACCTTACACATGCCTATAAAAAGAGAATCAGCCCTACAGTTCACATGCATGTAAAACACAGAATAAGCTCTACCTTACACATGCCTATAAAACGAGAATCAGCTGTACAGTACACATGCATGTAAAACACAGATCAAGATCTACCTTACACATGCCTATAAAACACAGAATATGCCCTACAGTACACATGGATGTAAAACACAGAATAAGCTCTACCTTACACATGCCTATAAAACGAGAATAAGCCCTACAGTACACATGCATGTAAAACACAGAATAAGCTCTACCTTACACATGCCTATAAAACAAGAATCAGCCCTACAGTACACATGCATGTTAAACACAGAATAAGATCTACCTTACACATGCCTATAAAACGAGAATCAGCCCTACAGTACACATGCATGTAAAACACAGATCAAGTTCTACCTTACACATGCCTATGAAACGAGAATCAGCCCTACAGTACACATGCATGTAAAACACAGATCAAGTTCTACCTTACACATGCCTATGAAACGAGAATCAGCCCTACAGTACACATGCATGTAAAACACAGAATAAGCTCTACCTTACACATGCCTATAAAACGAGAATCAGCCCTACAGTACACATACATGTTAAACACAGACTAAGATCTACCTTACACATGCCTATAAAACGAGAATCTGCTCTACAGTACACATGCATGTAAAATACAGATCAAGCTCTACCTTACACATGCCTATAAAAAGAGAATCAGCCCTACAGTACACATGCATGTAAAACACAGAATAAGCTCTACCTTACACATGCCTATAAAACGAGAATCAGCCCTATAGTACACATGCATGTAAAACACAGATCAAGCTCTACCTTACACATGCCTATAAAACACAGAATAAGCCCTACAGTACACATGCATGTAAAACACAGAATAAGCTCTACCTTACACATGCCTATAAAACGAGAATAAGCCCTACAGTACACATGCATGTAAAACACAGAATAAGCTCTACCTTACACATGCCTATAAAACGAGAATCAGCCCTACAGTACATATGCATGTTAAACACAGAATAAGATGTACCTTACACATGCCTATAAAACGAGAATCAGCCCTACAGAACACATGCATGTAAAACACAGATCAAGTTCTACCTTACACATGCCTATGAAACGAGAATCAGCCCTACAGTACACATGCATGTAAACACAGTATAAGCTCTACCTTACACATGTCTATAAAACGAGAATCAGCCCTACAGTACACATGCATGTAAAACACAGAATAAGCTCTACCTTACACATAAATTTAAAACGAAAATCATCTTTGCAGTACACATGCATGTAAAACACAGAATAAGCTCTACCTTACACATGCCTATAAAACGAGAATCAGCCCTACAGTACACATAAATGTTAAACACAGACTAAGATCTACCTTACACATGCCTATAAAACGAGAATCAGCTCTACAGTACACATGCATGGAAAATACAGATCAAGCTCTACCTTACACATGCCTATAAAACGAGAATCAGCCCTACAGTACACATGCATGTAAAACACAGAATAAGCTCTACCTTACACATGCTTATAAAACGAGAATCAGCCCTACAGTACACATGCATGTAAAACACAGATCAAGGTCTACCTTACACATGCCTATAAAACACAGAATAAGCCCTACAGTACACATGCATGTAAAACACAGAATAAGCTCTACCTTACACATGCCTATAAAACGAGAATCAGCCCTACAGTACACATGCATGTTAAACACAGAATAAGATCTACCTTACACATGCAAATAAAACGAGAATCAGCCCTACAGTACACATGCATGTAAAACACAGAATAAGCTCTACCTTACACATGCCTATAAAACGAGAATCAGCCCTACAGTACACATGCATGTAAAACACAGAATAAGCTCTACCTTACACATGCCTATAAAACGAGAATCAGCCCTACAGTACACATAAATGTTAAACACAGACTAAGATCTACCTTACACATGCATATAAAACGAGAATCAGCTCTACAGTACACATGCATGTCAAATACAGATCAAGCTCTACCTTACACATGCCTATAAAAAGAGAATCAGCCCTACAGTTCACATGCATGTAAAACACAGAATAAGCTCTACCTTACACATGCCTATAAAACGAGAATCAGCCCTACAGTACACATGCATGTAAAACACAGATCAAGATCTACCTTACACATGCCTATAAAACACAGAATATGCCCTACAGTACACATGCATGTAAAACACAGAATAAGCTCTACCTTACACATGCCTATAAAACGAGAATAAGCCCTACAGTACACATGCATGTAAAACACAGAATAAGCTCTACCTTACACATGCCTATAAAACGAGAATCAGCCCTACAGTACACATGCATGTTAAACACAGAATAAGATCTACCTTACACATGCCTATAAAACGAGAATCAGCCCTACAGTACACATGCATGTAAAACACAGATCAAGTTCTACCTTACACATGCCTATGAAACGAGAATCAGCCCTACAGTACACATGCATGTAAAACACAGATCAAGTTCTACCTTACACATGCCTATGAAACGAGAATCAGCCCTACAGTACACATGCATGTAAAACACAGAATAAGCTCTACCTTACACATGCCTATAAAACGAGAATCAGCCCTACAGTACACATAAATGTTAAACACAGACTAAGATCTACCTTACACATGCCTATAAAACGAGAATCAGCTCTACAGTACACATGCATGTAAAATACAGATCAAGCTCTACCTTACACATGCCTATAAAAAGAGAATCAGCCCTACAGTACACATGCATGTAAAACACAGAATAAGCTCTACCTTACACATGCCTATAAAACGAGAATCAGCCCTACAGTACACATGCATGTAAAACACAGATCAAGCTCTACCTTACACATGCCTATAAAACTCAGAATAAGCCCTACAGTACACATGCATGTAAAACACAGAATAAGCTCTACCTTACACATGCCTATAAAACGAGAATAAGCCCTACAGTACACATGCATGTAAAACACAGAATAAGCTCTACCTTACACATGCCTATAAAACGAGAATCAGCCCTACAGTACACATGCATGTTAAACACAGAATAAGATGTAAATTACACATGCCTATAAAACGAGAATCAGCCCTACAGTACACAAGCATGTAAAACACAGATCAAGTTCTACCTTACACATGACTATGAAACGAGAGTCAGCCCTACAGTACACATGCATGTAAAACACAGATCAAGTTCTACCTTACACATGCCTATGAAACGAGAATCAGCCCTACAGTACACATGCATGTAAACACAGTATAAGCTCTACCTTACACATGTCTATAAAACGAGAATCAGCCCTACAGTACACATGCATGTAAAACACAGAATAAGCTCTATCTTACACATAAATTTAAAACGAAAATCATCTTTGCAGTACACATGCATGTAAAACACAGAATAAGCTCTACCTTACACATGCCTATAAAACGAGAATCAGCCCTACAGTACACATAAATGTTAAACACAGACTAAGATCTACCTTACACATGCCTATAAAACGAGAATCAGCTCTACAGTACACATGCATGGAAAATACAGATCAAGCTCTACCTTACACATGCCTATAAAACGAGAATCAGCCCTACAGTACACATGCATGTAAAACACAGAATAAGCTCTACCTTACACATGCTTATAAAACGAGAATCAGCCCTACAGTACACATGCATGTAAAACACAGATCAAGGTCTACCTTACACATGCCTATAAAACACAGAATAAGCCCTACAGTACACATGCATGTAAAACACAGAATAAGCTCTACCTTACACATGCCTATAAAACGAGAATCAGCCCTACAGTACACATGCATGTTAAACACAGAATAAGATCTACCTTACACATGCAAATAAAACGAGAATCAGCCCTACAGTACACATGCATGTAAAACACAGAATAAGCTCTACCTTACACATGCCTATAAAACGAGAATCAGCCCTACAGTACACATGCATGTAAAACACAGAATAAGCTCTACCTTACACATGCCTATAAAACGAGAATCAGCCCTACAGTACACATAAATGTTAAACACAGACTAAGATCTACCTTACACATGCATATAAAACGAGAATCAGCTCTACAGTACACATGCATGTCAAATACAGATCAAGCTCTACCTTACACATGCCTATAAAAAGAGAATCAGCCCTACAGTTCACATGCATGTAAAACACAGAATAAGCTCTACCTTACACATGCCTATAAAACGAGAATCAGCCCTACAGTACACATGCATGTAAAACACAGATCAAGATCTACCTTACACATGCCTATAAAACACAGAATATGCCCTACAGTACACATGCATGTAAAACACAGAATAAGCTCTACCTTACACATGCCTATAAAACGAGAATAAGCCCTACAGTACACATGCATGTAAAACACAGAATAAGCTCTACCTTACACATGCCTATAAAACGAGAATCAGCCCTACAGTACACATGCATGTTAAACACAGAATAAGATCTACCTTACACATGCCTATAAAACGAGAATCAGCCCTACAGTACACATGCATGTAAAACACAGATCAAGTTCTACCTTACACATGCCTATGAAACGAGAATCAGCCCTACAGTACACATGCATGTAAAACACAGATCAAGTTCTACCTTACACATGCCTATGAAACGAGAATCAGCCCTACAGTACACATGCATGTAAAACACAGAATAAGCTCTACCTTACACATGCCTATAAAACGAGAATCAGCCCTACAGTACACATAAATGTTAAACACAGACTAAGATCTACCTTACACATGCCTATAAAACGAGAATCAGCTCTACAGTACACATGCATGTAAAATACAGATCAAGCTCTACCTTACACATGCCTATAAAAAGAGAATCAGCCCTACAGTACACATGCATGTAAAACACAGAATAAGCTCTACCTTACACATGCCTATAAAACGAGAATCAGCCCTACAGTACACATGCATGTAAAACACAGATCAAGCTCTACCTTACACATGCCTATAAAACTCAGAATAAGCCCTACAGTACACATGCATGTAAAACACAGAATAAGCTCTACCTTACACATGCCTATAAAACGAGAATAAGCCCTACAGTACACATGCATGTAAAACACAGAATAAGCTCTACCTTACACATGCCTATAAAACGAGAATCAGCCCTACAGTACACATGCATGTTAAACACAGAATAAGATGTAAATTACACATGCCTATAAAACGAGAATCAGCCCTACAGTACACAAGCATGTAAAACACAGATCAAGTTCTACCTTACACATGACTATGAAACGAGAGTCAGCCCTACAGTACACATGCATGTAAAACACAGATCAAGTTCTACCTTACACATGCCTATGAAACGAGAATCAGCCCTACAGTACACATGCATGTAAAACACAGATCAAGGTCTACCTTACACATGCCTATAAAACACAGAATAAGCCCTACAGTACACATGCATGTAAAACACAGAATAAGCTCTACCTTACACATGCCTATAAAACGAGAATCAGCCCTACAGTACACATGCATGTTAAACACAGAATAAGATCTACCTTACACATGCCTATAAAACGAGAATCAGCCCTACAGTACACATGCATGTAAAACTCCGATCAAACCCTACCTTACACATGCCTATGAAACGAGAATCAGCCCTACAGTACACATGCATATAAAACACAGATCAATCTCTACCTTACACATGCCTATAAAACACAGAAAAAGCCCTACAGTACACATGCATGTGAAACACAGAATAAGATCTACCTTACACATGCCTATAAAACGAGAATCAGACCTACAGTACACATGCATGTAAAACACAGCTCAAGGTCTACCTTATACATGCCTATCAAACGCAGAATAAGCCCTACAGTACACATGCATGTAAAACACAGAATGAGCTCTACCTTACACATGCCTATAAAACGAGAATCAGCCCTACAGTACACATGCATGTAAACACAGTATAATCTCTACCTTACACATGTCTATAAAACGAGAATCAGCCCTACAGTACACATGCATGTAAAACACAGAATAAGCTCTACCTTACACATAAATTTAAAACGAGAATCAGCCCTGCAGTACACATGCATGTAAAACACAGAATAAGCTCTACCTTACACATGCCTATGAAACGAGAATCAGCCCTACAGTACACATGCATGTAAAACACAGATCAAGTTCTACCTTACACATGCCTATAAAACGAGAATCAGCCCTACAGTACACATGCATGGAAAATACAGATCAAGCTCTACCTTACACATGCCTATTAAACGAGAATCAATCCTACAGTACACATGCATGTAAAACACAGATCAGGCTCTACCTTACACATCCCTATAAAACACAGAATAAGCCCTACAGTACACATGCATGTAAAACACAGATTAAGCTCTACCTTACACATGCCTATAAAACGAGAATAAGCCCTACAGTACACATGCATGTAAAACACAGAATTAGCTCTACCTTACACATGCCCATAAAACGAGAATCAGCCCTACAGTACACATGCATGTTAAACACAGAATAAGATCTACCTTACACATGCCTATAAAACGAGAATCAGCCCTACAGTACACATGCATGTAAAACACAGATCAAGCTCTACCTTACACATGCCTATGAAACGAGAATCAGCCCTACAGTACACATGCTCGTAAAACACAGATCAAGTTCTACCTTACACATGCCTATGAAACGAGAATCAGCCCTACAGTACACATGCATGTAAAACACAGAATAAGCTCTACCTTACACATGCCTATAAAACGAGAATCAGCCCTACAGTACACATAAATGTTAAACACAGACTAAGATCTACCTTACACATGCCTATAAAACGAGAATCAGCTCTACAGTACACATGCATGTAAAATACAGATCAAGCTCTACCTTACACATGCCTATAAAAAGAGAATCAGCCCTACAGTACACATGCATGTAAAACACAGAATAAGCTCTACCTTACACATGCCTATAAAACGAGAATCAGCCCTACAGTACACATGCATGTAAAACACAGATCAAGCTCTACCTTACACATGCCTATAAAACTCAGAATAAGCCCTACAGTACACATGCATGTAAAACACAGAATAAGCCCTACCTTACACATGCCTATAAAACGAGAATAAGCCCTACAGTACACATGCATGTAAAACACAGAATAAGCTCTACCTTACACATGCCTATAAAACGAGAATCAGCCCTACAGTACACATGCATGTTAAACACAGAATAAGATGTAAATTACACATGCCTATAAAACGAGAATCAGCCCTACAGTTCACAAGCATGTAAAACACAGATCAAGTTCTACCTTACACATGACTATGAAACGAGAGTCAGCCCTACAGTACACATGCATGTAAAACACAGATCAAGTTCTACCTTACACATGCCTATGAAACGAGAATCAGCCCTACAGTACACATGCATGTAAAACACAGATCAAGGTCTACCTTACACATGCCTATAAAACACAGAATAAGCCCAACAGTACACATGCATGTAAAACACAGAATAAGCTCTACCTTACACATGCCTATAAAACGAGAATCAGCCCTACAGTACACATGCATGTTAAACACAGAATAAGATCTACCTTACACATGCCTATAAAACGAGAATCAGCCCTACAGTACACATGCATGTAAAACTCCGATCAAACCCTACCTTACACATGCCTATGAAACGAGAATCAGCCCTACAGTACACATGCATATAAAACACAGATCAATCTCTACCTTACACATGCCTATAAAACACAGAAAAAGCCCTACAGTACACATGCATGTGAAATACAGAATAAGATCTACCTTACACATGCCTATAAAACGAGAATCAGACCTACAGTACACATGCATGTAAAACACAGATCAAGGTCTACCTTACACATGCCTATCAAACGCAGAATAAGCCCTACAGTACACATGCATGTAAAACACAGAATGAGCTCTACCTTACACATGCCTATAAAACGAGAATCAGCCCTACAGTACACATGCATGTAAACACAGTATAATCTCTACCTTACACATGTCTATAAAACGAGAATCAGCCCTACAGTACACATGCATGTAAAACACAGAATAAGCTCTACCTTACACATAAATTTAAAACGAGAATCAGCCCTGCAGTACACATGCATGTAAAACACAGAATAAGCTCTACCTTACACATGCCTATGAAACGAGAATCAGCCCTACAGTACACATGCATGTAAAACACAGATCAAGTTCTACCTTACACATGCCTATAAAACGAGAATCAGCCCTACAGTACACATGCATGGAAAATACAGATCAAGCTCTACCTTACACATGCCTATTAAACGAGAATCAATCCTACAGTACACATGCATGTAAAACACAGAATAAGCTCTACCTTACACATGCCTATAAAACGAGAATCAGCAATACAGTACACATGCATGTAAAACATAGATCAAGGTCTACCTTACACATGCCTATAAAACACAGAATAAGCCCTACAGTACACATGCATGTAAAACACAGAATAAGCTCTACCTTACACATGCCTATAAAACGAGAATCAGCCCTATAGTACACATGCATGTAAAACACAGATCAAGATCTACCTTACACATGCCTATAAAACACAGAATAAGCCCTACAGTACACATGCATGTAAAACACAGAATAAGATCTACCTTACACATGCCTATAAAACGAGAATCAGCCCTAAAGTACACATGCATGTAAAACACAGATCAAGGTCTACCTTACACATGCCTATAAAACACAGAATAAGCCCTACAGTACACATGCATGTAAAACACAGAATGAGCTCTACCTTACACATGCCTATAAAACGAGAATCAGCCCTACAGTACACATGCATGTAAACACAGTATAAGCTCCACCTTACACATGTCTATAAAACGAGAATCAGCCCTACAGTACACATGCATGTAAAACACAGAAAAAGCTCTACCTTACACATGCCTATAAAACGAGAATCAGCCCTACAGTCCACATGCATGTAAAACACAGAATAAGCTCTACCTTACACATGCCTATAAAACGAGAATCAGCCCTACAGTACACATAAATGTTAAACACAGACTAAGATCTACCATACACATGCCTATAAAACGAGAATCAGCCCTAGAGTACACACGCATGTAAAATACAGATCAAGCTCTACCTTACACATTCCTATAAAACGAGAATCAGCCCTACAGTACACATGCATGTAAATCACAGAATAAGCTGCACCTTACACATGACTATAAAACGAGAATCAGCCCTACAGTACACATGCATGTAAAACACAGATCAAGCTCTACCTTACACATGCCTATAAAACACAGAATAAGCCCTACAGTACACATGCATGTAAAACACAGAATAAGCTCTACCTTACACATGCCTATAAAACGAGAATCAGCCCTACAGTACACATGCATGTTAAACACAGAATAAGATCCACCTTACACATCCAAATAAAACGAGAATCAGCCCTACAGTACACATGCATGTAAAACACAGAATAATCTCTACCTTAAACATCCCTATAAAACGAGAATCAGCCCAACAGTACACATGCATGTAAAACACAGAATAAGCTCTACCTTACACATGCCTATAAAACGAGAATCAGCCCTACAGTACACATAAATGTTAAACACAGACTAAGATCTACCTTACACATGCCTTTAAAACGAGTATCAGCTCTTCAGTACACATGCATGTAAAATACAGATCAAGCTCTACCTTACACATGCCTATAAAAAGAGAATCAGCCCTACAGTACACATGCATGTAAAACACAGAATAAGATCTACCTTACACATGCCTATAAAACACAGAATAAGCCCTAAACTGTAAAACACAGTACACATGCATGTAAAACACAGATCAGGCTCTACCTTACACTTGCCTATAAAAAGAGAATCAGCCCTACAGTACACATGCATGTAAAATACAGATCAAGCTCTACCTTACACATGCCTATAAAAAGAGAATAAGCCCTACAGTACACATGCATGTAAAACACAGAATAAGATCTACCTTACACATGCCTATAAAACACAGAATAAGCCCTACAGTACACATGCATGTAAAACACAGAATAAGCTCTACCTTACACATGCCTATAAAACGAGAATAAGCCCTACAGTACACATGCATGTAAAACACAGAATAAGATCTACCTTACACATGCCTATAAAACGAGTATCAGCCCTACAGTACACATGCATGTTAAACATACAATAAGATCTACCTTACACATGCCTATCAAACGAGAATCAGCCCCACAGTACACATGCATGTAAAACACAGATCAAGCTCTACCTTACACATGCCTATGAAACGAGAATCAGCCCTACAGTACACATGCATGTAAAACACAGATCAAGGTCTACCTTACACATGCCTATAAAACACACAATAAGCACCACAGTACACATGCATGTAAAACACAGAATAAGCTCTACCTTACACATGCCTATACAACGAGAATCAGCCCTACAGTACACATGCATGTAAAACACAGATCAAGCTCTACCTTACACATGCCTATAAAACACAGAATAAGCCCTACAATACACATGCATGTAAAACACAGAATAAGCTCTACCTTACACATGCCTATAAAACGAGAATCAGCCCTACAGTACACATGCATGTTAAACACAGAATAAGATCTACCTTACACATGCAAATAAAACGAGAATCAGCCCTACAGTACACATGCATGTAAAACACAGAATAAGCTCGACCTTACACATGCCTATAAAACGATAATCGGCCCTACAGTACACATGCATGTAAAACACAGAATAAGCTCTACCTTACACATGCCTATAAAACGAGAATCAGCCCTACAGTACACATAAATGTTAAACACAGACTAAGATCTACCCTACACATGCCTACAAAACGAGAATCAGCTCAACAGTACACATGCATGCAAAATACAGATCAAGCTCTGCCTTACACATGCCTATAAAAAGAGAATCAGCCCTACAGTACAAATGCATGTAAAACACAGAATAAGCTCTACCTTACACATGCCTATAAAACGAGAATCAGCCCTACAGTACACATGCATGTAAAACACAGATCAAGCTCTACCTTACACATGCCTATAAAACACAGAATAAGCCCTACAGTACACATGCATGTAAAACACAGAATAAGATCTACCTTACACATGCCTATAAAACAAGAATAAGCCCTACAGTACACATGCATTTAAAACACAGAATAAGCTCTACCTTACACATGCCTATAAAACGAGAATCAGCCCTACAGTACATATGCATGTTAAACACAGAATAAGGTCTACCTTACACATGCCTATAAAACGAGAATCAGCCCGACAGTACACATGCATGTAAAACACAGATCAAGTTCTACCTTACACATGCTTATGAAACTAGAAACAGCCCTACAGTACACATGCATGTAAAACACAGATCAAGGTCTACCTTACACATGCCTATAAAACACATAATAAGCCCTACTGTACACATGCATGTAAAACACAGAATAAGCTCTACCTGACACATGCCTATAAAACACAGAATGAGCCCTACACTACACATGCATGTAAAACACAGAATAAGCGCTACCTTACACATGCCTATAAAACGAGAATCAGCCCTACAGTACACATGCATGTAAAACACAGATCAAGCTCTACCTTACACATGCCTATAAAACACAGAATAAGCCCTACAGTTCACATGCATGTAAAACACAGAATAAGCTCTACCTTACACATGCCTATAAAACGAGAATCAGAACTACAGTACACATTCATGTTAAACACAGAATAAGCTCTACCTTACACATGCCTATAAAACGAGAATCAGCCCTACAGTATACATGCATGTAAAACACAGATCAAGCTCTACCTTACACATGCCTATAACACGAGAATCAGCCCTACAGTACACATGCATGTAAAACACAGATCAAGCTCTACCTTACACATGCCTATAAAACACAGAATAAGCCCTACAGTACACATGCATGTAAAACACAGAATGAGCGATACCTTACACATGCCTATAAAACGTGAATCAGCCCTGCAGTACACATAAATGTTAAACACATACTAAGATCTACCTTACACATGCCTATAAAACGAGAATCAGCCCTACAGTACACATGCATGTAAAATACAGACCAAGCTCTACCTTACACATCCCTATAAAACGAGAATCAGCCCTACAGTACACATGCATGTAAAACACAGAATAAGCTCTACCTTACACATGCCTATAAAACCAGCATCAGCCCTACAGTACACATGCATGTAAAACACAGATCAAGCTCTACCTTACACATGCCTATAAACCACAGAATAAGCCCTACAGTACACATGCATGTAAAACACAAAATAAGCTCTACCTTACACATGCCTATAAAACGAGAATCAGCCCTACAGTACACATGCATGTTAAACACAGTATAAGATCTACCTTACACATGCCTATAAAACGAGAATCAGCCCTACTGTACACATGCATGTAAAACACAGATCAAGGTCTACCTTACAAATGCCTATAAAACACAGAATAATCCCTACAGTACACATGCATGTAAAACACAGAATAAGATTAACCTTACACATGCCTATAAAACGAGAATCAGCCCTACAGTACACATGCATGTAAAACACATATCAAGGTCTACCTTACACATGCCCATAAAACGCAGAATAAGCCCTACAGTACACATGCATGTAAGACACAGAATAAGCTCTACCTTACACATGCCTATAAAACGAGAATCAGCCCTACAGTACACATGCATGTAAACACAGTATAAGCTCTACCTTACACATGTCTATAAAACGAGAATCAGCCCTACAGTACACATGCATGTAAAACACAGAATAAGCTCTACCTTACACATGCCTATAAAACGAGAATAAGCCCTACAGTACACATGCATGTAAAACACAGAATAAGATCTACCTTACACATGCCTATAAAACGAGAATCAGCCCTACAGTACACATAAATGTTAAACACAGACTAAGATCTACCTTACACATACCTATAAAACGAGAATCAGCCCTACAGTACACATGCATGTAAAATACAGATCAAGCTCTACCTTACACATGCCTATAAAACGAGAATCAGCCCTACAGTACACATGAATGTAAAACACAGAATAAGCTCTACCTTACACATGACTATAAAACGAGAATCAGCCCTACAGTACACATGCATGTAAAACACAGATCAAGCTCTACCTTACACATGCCTATAAAACACAGAATAAGCCCTACAGTACACATGCATGTAAAACACAGATCAAGCTCTACCTTACACATGCCTATAAAACACAGAATAAGCCCTACAGTTCACATGCATGTAAAACACAGAATAAGCTCTACCTTACACATGCCTATAAAACGAGAATCAGAACTACAGTACACATTCATGTTAAACACAGAATAAGCTCTACCTTACACATGCCTATAAAACGAGAATCAGCCCTACAGTATACATGCATGTAAAACACAGATCAAGCTCTACCTTACACATGCCTATAAAACGAGAATCAGCACTACAGTACACATGCATGTAAAACACAGATCAAGCTCTACCTTACACATGCCTATAAAACACAGAATAAGCCCTACAGTACACATGCATGTAAAACACAGAATGAGCGATACCTTACACATGCCTATAAAACGTGAATCAGCCCTGCAGTACACATAAATGTTAAACACATACTAAGATCTACCTTACACATGCCTATAAAACGAGAATCAGCCCTACAGTACACATGCATGTAAAATACAGACCAAGCTCTACCTTACACATCCCTATAAAACGAGAATCAGCCCTACAGTACACATGCATATAAAACACAGAATAAGCTCTACCATACACATGCCTATAAAACGAGAATCAGCCCTACAGTACACATGCATGTAAAACACAGATCAAGCTCTACCTTACACATGCCTATAAAACACAGAATAAGCCCTACAGTACACATGCATGTAAAACACAAAATAAGCTCTACCTTACACATGCCTATAAAACGAGAATCAGCCCTACAGTACACATGCATGTTAAACACAGTATAAGATCTACCTTACACATGCCTATAAAACGAGAATCAGCCCTACTGTACACATGCATGTAAAACACAGATCAAGGTCTACCTTACACATGCCTATAAAACACAGAATAATCCCTACAGTACACATGCATGTAAAACACAGAATAAGATTAACCTTACACATGCCAATAAAACGAGAATCAGCCCTACAGTACACATGCATGTAAAACACAGATCAAGGTCTACCTTACACATGCCTATAAAACGAGAATCAGCCCTACAGTACACATGAATGTAAAACACAGAATAAGCTCTACCTTACACATGACTATAAAACGAGAATCAGCCCTACAGTACACATGCATGTAAAACACAGATCAAGCTCTACCTTACACATGCCTATAAAACACAGAATAAGCCCTACAGTACACATGCATGTAAAACACAGATCAAGCTCTACCTTACACATGCCTATAAAACACAGAATAAGCCCTACAGTTCACATGCATGTAAAACACAGAATAAGCTCTACCTTACACATGCCTATAAAACGAGAATCAGAACTACAGTACACATTCATGTTAAACACAGAATAAGCTCTACCTTACACATGCCTATAAAACGAGAATCAGCCCTACAGTATACATGCATGTAAAACACAGATCAAGCTCTACCTTACACATGCCTATAAAACGAGAATCAGCCCTACAGTACACATGCATGTAAAACACAGATCAAGCTCTACCTTACACATGCCTATAAAACACAGAATAAGCCCTACAGTACACATGCATGTAAAACACAGAATGAGCGATACCTTACACATGCCTATAAAACGTGAATCAGCCCTGCAGTACACATAAATGTTAAACACATACTAAGATCTACCTTACACATGCCTATAAAACGAGAATCAGCCCTACAGTACACATGCATGTAAAATACAGACCAAGCTCTACCTTACACATCCCTATAAAACGAGAATCAGCCCTACAGTACACATGCATATAAAACACAGAATAAGCTCTACCTTACACATGCCTATAAAACGAGAATCAGCCCTACAGTACACATGCATGTAAAACACAGATCAAGCTCTACCTTACACATGCCTATAAAACAGAGAATAAGCCCTACAGTACACATGCATGTAAAACACAAAATAAGCTCTACCTTACACATGCCTATAAAACGAGAATCAGCCCTACAGTACACATGCATGTTAAACACAGTATAACATCTACCTTACACATGCCTATAAAACGAGAATCAGCCCTACTGTACACATGCATGTAAAACACAGATCAAGGTCTACCTTACACATGCCTATAAAACACAGAATAATCCCTACAGTACACATGCATGTAAAACACAGAATAAGATTAACCTTACACATGCCAATAAAACGAGAATCAGCCCTACAGTACACATGCATGTAAAACACAGAATAAGCTCTACCTTACACATGCCTATAAAACGAGAATCAGAACTACAGTACACATTCATGTTAAACACAGAATAAGCTCTACCTTACACATGCCTATAAAACGAGAATCAGCCCTACAGTATACATGCATGTAAAACACAGATCAAGCTCTACCTTACACATGCCTATAAAACGAGAATCAGCCCTACAGTACACATGCATGTAAAACACAGATCAAGCTCTACCTTACACATGCCTATAAAACACAGAATAAGCCCTACAGTACACATGCATGTAAAACACAGAATGAGCGATACCTTACACATGCCTATAAAACGTGAATCAGCCCTGCAGTACACATAAATGTTAAACACATACTAAGATCTACCTTACACATGCCTATAAAACGAGAATCAGCCCTACAGTACACATGCATGTAAACACAGTATAAGCTCTACCTTACACATGTCTATAAAACGAGAATCAGCCCTACAGTACACATGCATGTAAAACACAGAATAAGCTCTACCTTACACATGCCTATAAAACGAGAATCAGCCCTACAGTACACATGCATGTAAAACACAGAATAAGATCTACCTTACACATGCCTATAAAACGAGAATCAGCCCTACAGTACACATAAATGTTAAACACAGACTAAGATCTACCTTACACATACCTATAAAACGAGAATCAGCCCTACAGTACACATGCATGTAAAATACAGATCAAGCTCTACCTTACACATGCCTATAAAACGAGAATCAGCCCTACAGTACACATGAATGTAAAACACAGAATAAGCTCTACCTTACACATGACTATAAAACGAGAATCAGCCCTACAGTACACATGCATGTAAAACATAGATCAAGCTCTACCTTACACATGCCTATAAAACACAGAATAAGCCCTACAGTACACATGCATGTAAAACACAGAATAAGCTCTACCTTACATATGCCAAAAAACGAGAATACGCCCTACAGTACACATGCATGTAAAACACAGAATAAGCTCTTCCTTACACATGCCTATAAAACGAGAATCAGCCCTACAGTACACATGCATGTTAAACACAGAATAAGATCTACCTTACACATGCCTATACAAAGAGAATCAGCCCTACAGTTCACATGCATGTAAAACACAGTTCAAGCTCTACCTTACACATGCCTATAAAACACAGAATAAGCCCTACAGTACACATGCATGTAAAACACAGAATAAGCTCTACCTTACACATGCCTATAAAACGAGTATCAGCCCTACAGTACACATGCATGTTAAACACAGAATAAGATCTACCTTACACATGCCTATAAAACGAGAATCAGCCCTACTGTACACATGCATGTAAAACACAGATCAAGCTCTACCTTACACATGCCTATGAAACGAGAATCAGCCCTACAGTACACATGCATGGAAAACACAGATCAAGGTCTACCTTGCACATGCCTATAAAACACAGAATAAGCCCTACAGTACACATGCATGTAAAACACAGAATAAGATTAACCTTACACATGCCTATAAAACGAGAATCAGCCCTACAGTACACATGCATGTAAAACACAGATCAAGGTCAACCTTACACATGCCTATAAAACGCAGAATAAGCCCTACAGTACAGATGCATGTAAAACACAGAATAAGCTCTACCTTACACATGCCGATAAAACAAGAATCAGCCCTACAGTACACATGCATGTAAAACACAGAATAAGCTCTACCTTACACATGCCTATAAAACGAGAATCAGCCCTACAGTACACATGCATGTAAAATACAGATCAAGCTCTACCTTACACATGCCTATAAAACGAGAATCAGCCCTACAGTACACATGCATGTAAAACACAGAATAAGCTCTACCTTACACATGACTATAAAACGAGAATCAGCCCTACAGTACACATGCATGTAAAACACAGATCAAGCTCTACCTTACACATGCCTATAAAACACAGAATAAGCCCTACAGTACACATGCATGTAAAACACAGAATAAGCTCTACCTTACACATGCCTATAAAACGAGAATAAGCCCTACAGTACACATGCATGTAAAACACAGAATAAGCTCTACCTTACACATGCCTATAAAACGAGAATCAGCCCTACAGTACACATGCATGTTAAACACTGAATAAGATCTACCTCAGACATGCCTATAAAAAGAGAATCAGCCATACAGTTCACATGCATGTAAAACACAGGTCAAGCTCTACCTTACACATGCCTATAAAACACAGAATAAGCCCTACAGTACACATGCATGTAAAACACAGAATAAGCTCTACCTTACACATGCCTATAAAACGAGAATCAGCCCTACAGTACACATGCATGTTAAACACAGAATAAGATCTACCTTACACATGCAAATAAAACGAGAATCAGCCCTACAGTACACATAAATGTTAAACACAGACTAAGATCTACCTTACACATGCCTATGAAACGAGAATCAGCTCTACAGTACACATGCATGTAAAATACAGATCAAGCTCTACCTTACACATGCCTATAAAAAGAGAATCAGCCGTACAGTACACATGCATGTAAAACACAGAATAAGCTCTACCTTACACATGCCTATAAACCGAGAATCAGCCCTACAGTACACATGCATGTAAAACACAGATCAGGCTCTACCTTACACATGCCTATAAAACACAGAATAAGCCCTACAGTACACATGCATGTAAAACACAGAATAACCTCTACCTTACACATGCCTATAAAACGAGAATAAGCCCTACAGTACACATGCATGTAAAACACAGAATAAGCTCTACCTTACACATGCCTATAAAACGAGAATCAGCCCTACAGTACACCTGTATGTTAAACACAGAATAAGCTCTACCTTACACATGCCTATAAAACGAGAATCAGCCCTACAGTACACATGCATGTAAAACACAGATCAAGCTCTACCATACACATGCCTATGAAACGAGAATCAGCCCTACAGTACACATGCATGTAAAACACAGATCAAGCTCTACCTTACACATGCCTATAAAACACAGAATAAGCCCTACAGTACACATGCATGTAAAACACAGAATAAGCTCTACCTTACACATGCCTATAAAACGAGAATCAGCCCTACAGTACACATGCATGTAAAACACAGATCAAGCTCTACCTTACACATGCCTATAAAACACAAAATAAGCCCTACAGTACACATGCATGTAAAACACAGAATAAGCTCTACCTTACACATGCCTATAAAACGAGAATCAGCCCTACAGTACACATGCATGTAAAACACATATCAAGCTCTACCTTACACATGCCTATAAAACACAGAATAAGCCTTACAGTACACATGCATGTAAAACTCAGAATAAGCTCTACCTTACACATGCCTATAAAGCGAGAATCAGCCCTACAGTACACATGCATGTTAAACACAGAATAAGATCTACCTTACATATGCCTATAAAACGAGAATCAGCCCTACAGTACACATGCATGTAAAACACAGATCAAGCTCTACCTTACACATGCCTATAAAACGAGAATCAGCCCTACAGTACACATGCATGTAAAACACAGATCAAGGTCTACCTTACACATGCCTATAGAACACAGAATAAGCCCTACAGTACACATGCATGTAAAACACAGAATGAGCTCTACCTTACACATGCCTATAAAACGAGAATCAGCCCTACAGTACACATGGATGTAAACACAGTATAAGCTCTACCTTACACATGTCTATAAAACGAGAATCAGCCCTACAGTACACATGCATGTAAAACACAGAATGAGCTCTACCTTACATATGCCTATAAAACGAGAATCAGCCCTACAGTACACATGCATGTAAAACACAGAATAAGCTCTACCTTACACATGCCTGTAAAACGAGAATCAGCCCTACAGTACACATGCATGTAAAGCACAGATCAAGCTCTACCTTACACATGCCTATAAAACACAGAATAAGCCCTACATTACACATGCATGTAAAACACAGAATAAGCTCTACCTTGCACATGCCTATAAAACGAGAATCAGCCCTACAGTACACATGCATGTAAAACACAGATCAAGCTCTACCTTACACATGCATGTAAAACACAGAATAAGCTCTACCTTACACATGCCTATAAAACGAGAATCAGCCCTACAGTACACATGCGTGTTAAACACAGAAAAAGATCTACCTTACACATGCCTATAAAACGAGAATCAGCCCTACAGTACACATGCATGTAAAACACAGATCAAGCTCTACCTTACACATGCCTATGAAACGAGAATCAGCCCTACAGTACACATGCATGTAAAACACAGATCAAGCTCTACCTTACACATGCCTATAAAACACAGAATAAGCCCTACAGTACACATGCATGTAAAACACAGAATAAGATCTACCTTACACATGCCTATAAAACGAGAATCAGCCCTACAGTACACATGCATGTAAAACACAGATCAAGGTCTACCTTACACATGCCAATAAAACACTGAATAAGCCCTACAGTACACATGCATGTAAAACACAGAATGAGCTCTACCTTTCACATGCCTATAAAACGAGAATCAGCCCTACAGTACACATAAATGTTAAACACAGACTAAGATCTACCTTACACATGCCTATAAAACGAGAATCAGCCCTACAGTACACATGCATGTAAAATACAGACCAAGCTCTACCTTACACATGCCTATAAAACGAGAATCAGCCCTACAGTACACATGCATGTAAAACACAGATCAAGCTCTACCTTACACATGCCTATAAAACACAGAATAAGCCCTACAGTACACATGCATGTAAAACACAGAATAAGCTCTACCTTACACATGCCTATAAAACGAGAATCAGCCCAACAGTACACATGCATGTAAAACACAGATCAAGCTCTACCTTACACATGCCTATAAAACACAGAATAAGCCCTACAGTACACATGCATGTAAAACACAGAATAAGCTCTACCTTACACATGCCTATAAAACGAGAATCAGCCCTACAGTACACATGCATGTTAAACACAGAATAAGATCTACCTTACACATGCCTATAAAACGAGAATCTTCCCTACAGTACACATGCATGTAAAACACAGATCAAGCTCTACCTTACACATGCCTATGAAACGAGAATCAGCCCTACCGTACACATGCATGTAAAACACAGATCAAGCTCTACCTTACACATGCCTATAAAACACAGAATAAGCCCTACAGTACACATGCATGTAAAACACAGAATAAGATCTACCTTACACATGCCTATAAAAATAGAATCCGCCCTACAGTACACATGCATGTAAAACACAGATCAAGGTCTACCTTACACATGCCTATAAAACGCACAATAAGCCCTACAGTACACATGCATGTAAAACACAGAATAAGCTCTACCTTACACATGCCTATAAAACGAGAATCAGCCCTACAGTGCACATGCATGTAAACACAGTATAAGCTCTACCTTACGCATGTCTATAAAACGAGAATCAGCCCTACAGTACACATGCATGTAAAACACAGAATAAGCTCTACCTTACACATGCCTATAAAACGAGAATCAGCCCTACAGTACACATGCATGTAAAATACAGAATAAGATCTACCTTACACATGCCTATAAAACGAGAATCAGCCCTACAGTACACATAAATGTTAAACACAGACTAAGATCTACCTTACATATGCCTATAAAACGAGAATCAGCCCTACAGTACACATGCATGTAAAATACAGATCAAGCTCTACCTTACACATGCCTATAAAACGAGAATCAGCCCTACAGTACACATGCATGTAAAACACAGAATAAGCTCTACCTTACACATGCCTATAAAACGAGAATCAGCCCTACAGTACACATGCATGTAAAACACAGAATAAGCTCTACCTTACACATGCCTATAAAACGAGAATAAGCCCTACAGTACACATGCATGTAAAACACAGAATAAGCTCTACCTTACACATGCCTATAAAACGGAATCAGCCCTACAGTACACAAGCATATTGAACACAGAATAAGATCTACCTTACACATGCCTATAAAACGAGAATCAGCCCTACAGTACACATGCATGTAAAACACAGATCAAGTTCTACCTTACACATGCCTATGAAATGAGAATCAGCCCTACAGTACACATGCATGTAAAACACAGATCAAGCTCTACCTTACACATGCCAATAAAACACAGAATAAGCCCTACAGTACACATGCATGTAAAACACAGAATAAGATCTACCTTACACATGCCTATAAAACGAGAATCAGCCCTACAGTACACATGCATGTAAAACACAGATCAAGTTCTACCTTACACATGCCTATAAAAGACAGAATCAGCCCTACAGTACACATGCATGCAAAACACAGAATAAGCTCTACCTTACACATGCCTATAAAACGAGAATCAGCCCTACAGTACACATGCATGTAAAACACAGAATAAGATCTACCTTACACATGCCTATAAAACGAGAATCAGCCCTACAGTACACATGCATGTAAAACACAGATCAAGCTCTACCTTACACATGCCTCTGAAACGAGAATCAGCCCTACAGTACACATGCATGTAAAACACAGAATAAGCTCTACCTTGCACATGCCTATAAAACGATAATCAGCCCTACAGTACACATGCATGTAAAACACAGTATAAGATCTACCTTACACATGCCTTTAAAACGAGAATCAGCCCTACAGTACACATGCATGTAAAACACAGATCAAGCTCTACCTTACACATGCCTATGAAACGAGAATCAGCCCTACAGTACACATGCATGTAAAACACAGAATAAGCTCTACCTTACACATGTCTATAAAACGAGAATCAGCCCTACAGTGCACATGCATGTAAAACACAGATCAAGCTCTACCTTACACATGCCTATAAAACACAGAATAAGCCCTACAGTACACATGCATGTAAAACACAGAATAAGCTCTACCTTACACATGCCTATAAAACGAAAATCAGCACTACAGTACACATGCATGTAAAACACAGAATAAGCTCTACCTTACACATGCCTATAAAACGAGAATCAGCCCTACAGAACACATGCATGTAAAACACAGAATAAGCTCTACCTTACACATGCCTATAAAACGAGAATCAGCCCTACAGTACACATGCATGTAAAACACAGAATCAGCCCTACCGTTCATACACCTTTGAAACATAGAATCACCTATACCGTACACATACATACAAAACACAGAATAAGCCCTACAGTCCACAGGCCTATAAAACTTTTATACAGCCCTACCTTACACATGCCTATAAAACACAGAATCAGCTCTACCGTATAAATGCCTATGACACACAAAATCAGCTCTACCGTACACATGCATATAAAACACAGAATCAGCCCTACCGTATACTTGTATATGAACACAAAATCAGCCGTACAGTACTCATGCCTATGAAACACAGAATCAGCTCTACCTTAAACATGCCTAAAAACACAGTAACAGCCATACCATATGCATGCCTGTAAAGCCCAGAATCAGTCCTACCGTAAGCTCACTAACAGTGATTCAGTGCTGATGTAGATGATTATTAAACAAACTGTCCTACATGTGTCTACCTAGACGACAATTAAATATGAAGCAGGTGTATCACCTGACTATGTGGTCCTATTATTATCGCATGCAAGAAATGGAAACATTTCAACATAACGTTAAAAGTTATGATCCGAATTTAGATTCACCATTGTAAAATCATTGCTTCTTTGATTGTTTGGCTTGGAAAATGCCCAAAAGGACCAGTAAAATGCCCCAAAATGAGGTATTAATAATTGTACTTTTAGTTTCTGAACCTTGTCTACTTTGGCTGTTTTTCTATATACTTCTTTTGCAATACCTTATAGATCCCATTTTTTAATAAGACAAATTTCAACAGATAGTTGGTGCTCAAGAGAATAATGAATCATATTGGTTTTCATATGTATACTAAAGATATACTACCATGCAAAGAGGTAATTCATTCTACATTGAAGTCTAATCTATTTGATTCTACACTGAAGTCTACTGTACTTGATTCTACATTGAAGTCTAATGTACTTGATTCTGCATTGAAGTCTAATGTACTTGATTCTACATTGAATTCTACTGTACTTAATTCTACATTGAAGTCTACTGTACTTGATTCTACATTGAAGTCTAATGTACTTGATTCTGCATTGAAGTCTAATGTACTTGATTCTACATTGAATTCTACCGTACTTAATTCTACATTGAAGTCTACTGTACTTGATTCCACATTGAAGTCTAATGTAATTGATTCTACATTGATGTCTACTGTACTTAATTCTACATTGAAGTCTACTGTACTTGATTCTACATTGAAGTGTACTGTACATGATTCTACATTGAAGTCTACTGTACGTAATTCTACATTGAAGTTACTGTACTTGATTCTACATTGAAGTCTACTGTACTTAATTCTACATTGAAGTCTACTATACTTGATTCTACATTGAAGTCTACTGTACTTAATTCTGCATTGAAGTCTACTGTACTTAATTCTTCATTGAAGTCAACTGTACTAAATTCTACATTGAAGTCTACTATACTTGATTCTACATTGAAGTCCATTGTACTTAATTCTACATTGAAGTGTACTGTACTTAATTCTACATTGAAGTGTACTGTACTTAATTCTACATTGAAGTGTACTGTACTTAATTCTACATTGAAGTCTACTGTACTTAATTCCACATTGAAGTGTACTGTAGTTAATTCTACATTGTAGTCTACTGTACTTAATTGTACATTGAAGTCTAATGTACTTGATTCTACATTGAAGTCTACTGTACTTAATTCTACATTGAAGTCTACTGTACTTAATTCTACATTGAAGTCTAATGTACTTGATTCTGCATTGAAGTCTACTATACTTGATTCTACATTGAAGTCTACTGTACTTAATTCTACATTGAAGTGTACTGTAGTTAATTATACATTGAAATCTACTGTACTTAATTCTACATTAAAGTCTAATGTACTTGATTCTACATTGAAGTCTACTGTACTTAATTCTACATTAAAGTCTAATGTACTTGATTCTACATTGAAGTCTACTATACTTATTTCTACATTGAAGTGTACTGTACTTAAATCTACATTGAAGTATACTGTACTTAATTCTACATTGAAGTGTACTGTACTTGATTCTACATTGAAGTCTACTATACTTGATTCTACATTGAAGTGTACTGTACTTAATTCTACATTGAAGTCTACCGTACTTAATTCTACGTTGAAGTTACTGTACTTGATTCTACATTGAAGTCTACTGTACTTAATTTTACATTGAAGTCTACTCTACTTGATTCTACATTGAAGTCAACTGTACTTAATTCTACATTGAAGTGTACTCTACTTAATTCTACATTGAAGTCTACTGTACATAATTCTGCATTAAAGTCTACTATACTTGATTCTACATTGAAGTTTACTGTACTTAATTCTACATTGAAGTGTACTGTACTAAATTCTACATTGAAGTCTACTGTACTTAATTCTACACTGAAGTGTACTGTACTTAATTCTACATTGAAGTGTACTGTACTTAATTCTACGCTGAAGTCTACGTACAATCATTAAAACAAAACATAAATCAATCCCCAGTCGTACTTAACCTAATGGGAACTGTAATTCACTGTGTCAATAAGACTAAAAGAGGGTCAACCGTCCTGGGAAAATATAAACGTCCTGATGGAACGGTCACAATAAAACATAACGACTATAACTCTCGTCACATTGCAACGCAAAATCCGAGGGGGGAAGGAACGGTAATATAGTCCCACCACGGTGAGAACTCGTATTGAAGTAAGTATATAATAATATATTTTAGCAACGTAAAGTCTGCATATCGCCCTTGCCACAGTACTGCAACTACTCTTCCGAACCTATTTAATGACATTCTCTCGGCTTTGAATAGCGGTAAGATTAGAGTCCTCACGCTTTGTGATTTGTCTGCAACATTTGACACAATATACCATGATATATTACTTCACCGTCTCCAGCATGTATTTGGCACAATACAGCATTACAGTAGTGGTTCAAGTCCTACTTAGTCAACAGGACACATAAGGAATATACTCCAGTCCAGTTGATCTATGTTGTGATGTTCCACAGTGGTCTTTTCTTCGACCTGTTCACTTCTTTATATACACTAAGCCGCTCTCAAGTGTGATAGCTAATCGCCCAATGTCTCACCAATGGTATGCTGATGACACCCAAATATTCACGTCTAAGCACCCAACTGATGTTGATGCTACCATCCAAGGAGTAGAGAGGTGCATTTCTGATGTGAAATCATGGATGACATGTAACAGGCTCCATAGGAATCGTGATAAAGTTGAGGAAATTATGATCACAACGCAAATACTTTGTAATTCATATACTTTAACTCAAACAATAAATATCAGCAACACCGACATTAAATTCGCACAGCCAATACGCAACCTGCGTATTACTGTAAACAGTACTCTCACATTGCACCAACATGTCATGAATATATGCAGGGACTGCATATCTTGAGCTGAAATGCATCAGTTCCATTCGCAAATATCTTTTAGTTGATGCCACTAAAACACTTGTGTGTTCATTAATACTTTAAAGGCTGGACTAAGGATTATTGTAACTATTATGCCTGGCGCATCTTAATATCTAGTCCAGAAACTTTAAACAGTTCAAAACACAGCTGTACTGATCATCTTTAGAGTAACACGATCAGAGCACACCTCCCCACTGCTCTAAAACCTACACTGGCTATCCATTTGATCCAGAATCAAACCCAGAATTTGTTCTCTGTGACACCTGTCACTACCTCACCCATGTGTACACATCATCAGAATACTTATGCTGTTCTTTTGACAATCGTATACTCATTATTCCTACTATCAAAACGATGTCATATGAATAACGTTTTTATGCATACCAGGGCCCATCAACGGGGGATCAATTGTCGAATGACATTTGAAACAAAGACAGAGTAATCAGTTTTATGAGTGCTCTTAAAACGCACCGTTTTCGACTGAAAGAACGAACGTAAAGACCTAAAAATGTTTACTACATTAAATATGTTCAGCATTTGTTTGTTTTTTTCATGGGACTATACTAATATGGGACTGATCTATACTAATATGTGACTGATCTATACTAATATGGGACTGATCTATACTAATATGGGACTGATCTATACTAATATGGGACTGATCTGTACTAATATGGGACTGATCTGCACTAATATGGGACTGATCTATACTAATATGGGACTGATCTATACTAATATGGGACTGATCTGTACTAATATGGGACTGATCTATACTAATATGGGACTGATCTATACTAATATGGGACTGATCTATACTAATATGGGACTGATCTGTACTAATATGGGACGGATCTGTACTAATATGGACTGATCTATACTAATATGTGACTGATCTATACTAATATGGGACTGATCTGTACTAATATGGGACTGATCTATACTAATATGGGACTGATCTATACTAATATGGGACTGATATTTAAAGATGGGTATTTATTCATATGACATCGTTTTGATAGTGGGAATAATGAGTATACGATTTCATGGTGTGTTAGTTATTTGTGTTTCGTATTCATGTCATTATAGATGTTGCAAAGTGCTAAGAGTTTATAAAGATTAGGCGCTATACAAAGTCCTCATAATTATTATTATTATTATTATTATTATTATTATTATTATTGTTATTATTAGTATTATCATTATTATTATTATTATTATTATTAAACACAGGTCTCTTTAAATGGATTTGTTATATGTTTTCAGCATTTTTTTATGTTTTCCAATTTCATGGTATTTTATTTTTTTTGTGTGTTTTCTATTCATATCATTAAAGTTATAATTTTTTTATTTTTATTATTATTATTATCAGTAGTAATAGTAGTAGTTGTAGTAGTTTTATTATTATTATGATCAATAATGCCTTGAATACATTGGTATCATGAATGCCCTGTAAACATGGGTATCAATAATGCCTTGAATACATTGGTATCAATAATGCCATTTTAGCATGGTTATCAATAATGTCATTTTTAACATGGGTATCAATAATGCCATTTTAACATGGGTATCAATAATTACTTGTAAACGTGGGTATTAATAATGTCTTGAATACATTGGTATCAATAATGCTATTTTAACATGGGTAGCAATAATGCCTTGTAAATATGGGTATCAAAAATGCCATTTTAACATTGGTATCAATAATTACTTGTAAACATAGGTATCAATAATGCCTTGTAAATATGGGTATTAATAATGTCTTGAATACATTGGTATCAATAATACCATTGTAACATGGGTATCAATAATGCCATTGTAACATGGGTATCAATAATGTCTTGTAAACGTGGGTATTAATAATGTCTTGAATACATTGGTATCAATAATGTCTTGTAAACATTGGTATCAATAATGTCTTGTAAACATGGGTATCAATAATGCCATTTTAACATGGGTATCAATAATGCCTTGTACACATGGGTATCAATAATGCCTTGTAAACATGGCTATCAATAATGCCTTGTATACATGGCTATCAATAATGCCTTGTAAACATGGCTATCAATAATGATATTTAAAGATGCGTGTCAATAATGCCTTGTAAACATTGGTATCGTGTAGTCCCAAACCTTTATTTGTTTGGCTAATGGTAGCTAAAATACATGACTTATATGGACTGTATTAAACCATATAAATACAAGTTACGTAAAAACTGTGCTGGTCTTAGTGTACATTGGCTAATGGAGAACAGTGGTGATTTTAGTGTACTTTAAACGATATGGTACAATAAAATGTTCTTTATTTGTTGTCTTATATGTTTGTATTTACTGGTGGTCTGCTGTTTGGACGTTTTTCTTAACGTCGTCATTATTCTCCGTCTTGGTAGTTTCCTGTCCTTTGCTTCTTATTTCATGTTCGTCTTCATTTATGCTCTTGTATGCCATGTCTGTCATTACTTCTTCCATTACTGTTGTCAATGTTGACTTTATTGATTGTCCATGTGGTTAATTCCTCTTAATTGCCTATTTTACTTTATTTGTTGTTTGTTCTTTTCCCTATCTGTTGTGTTAATAATTAATAAAAGGTGGGATCATTATATTTGGTCCAAGCTACTTTAATTTGGATTAAATATTTTTATGTGTTTTTTTTTCTTTGTATTTTTTCTCTAATTAACGTTATTATTATTCTTATTATTATTATTATTATTATTATTATTAGTAGTAGTAGTAGTAGTAGTAGTAGTAGTAGTAGTAGTAGTAATATTAGTATTGTTTTTGTATTATTCCCTCTCTCTGCTAGACTTTATGTCTATCACATCGAAATAACGAACCATGTAGTGGAATTGAGGTGAGGCGGGGCTGATATCTTACTTAAATACGAGTTCTCACCGTGGTGGGACTAATATTAACTATGTGAATTATAGGCAACATGTTTTATTGTGACAGCTCTATCTGGGTGTCAATATTTTCCCATGACTGTTGACCTTCGGTTTGTTCTATCGACAAAGCAAATCATAGTTTCCTTTTCAGTTAAGTACGACTGTGGTCATAATGACCAAAACTGAGATTCACACTCATGCGGGAAGAGGTGATATCGTAGGGATTGGCAAAGGGTAGCACATCTGACCATTTGGCCACCAAGGGGAAATAACACGTACAATCATAAAAGCAACCATAAAAGTCATAACATCAACTTAAACATAATGTGTACCCGAACCTTCGAACCCAGTTTTACCTAGAGGAATTACTTGAGGTCGTACTTGTTGCTGTACGAAGTCACATGACAGTAAGGAACCAACACCAGTCAAGGCATTTCCTACGACGATATTGCAGGAGGTTGCAATTTGTGGGCTTTTGACTTCACTACAGACCAAGGCAGCGACGAGGAATATTTCCACCCTATACAAACTGGGCAACTACGAGTGGAACTTCAGTTTGCAGATGCATTTGCCGAAACGGTGATTGTCATTCTGCATGCCGAACTCGATAATACCATAGAAATCAACAGTTTGAGAGACGTCATTTTTGAGTATTAGAAACTATGGAAGACCTTTGTCCCTCTTTGAATAGTAGAGAATCGATCGAAATGGAAAGGAAGGTTACATAGAACATATACCCTAAGGACAAAAACGAATGAGTGGTACTGCAGTCCAGATGGCCAGAACATGAACCACATTTAGTCACCTGTTTTGCCAAACACATGGAAGATATTGAACAACGAAAAGTATTATGGATGTCAAAACGATCATCCCAGTCAAATTCAACACGATAAATGAATGATGATGAGTCATGGAGAAAAATAAGACGATTGTCTGAACAAAGCATGGAGTCTCATCACAGAAGAATCTGTGTTACTTCAGTGGTATAAAGACATGCATGCGTGATCATTCCTCTCCTACATTGATCACATCGAAGCTCTCTTGGAACAGAGTAAGGAAACGAAGCAATGAAACAGTTACCTGACAGATCTTTTTCAAGCAAAACGTCTGGATTGAACTGATGACTTATCATCACCTGTGAAGAAGAAAAACAAGACCACAAAAAGGATACCTGGGAACTTTATTATCTTTTGAATCACTGTTCGTACACTGCTTCTTGGAATCCTATCGTATGTGCTAAAGATGGAAAACCTCATCGCAAACCCCAAGAGAATCAAACTTACTTCATCAACACAGACGACAGTCATCTTCCAGGACCTCACTGGGTAGCTGTCTACTTTCCTTATTTGAGATGTGTGGAGTATTTTGATTTGCATGGATTGCCCAATTTGGAAGACGATAGCATTCACAAAACGGGAAGAAATGCCCAGACGACACGATTCTATAATGCGAAATTACAAGGCAAAGATTATATAGTGTGTAAATAATATTATGTCTATTGTCTGCATCATCACGGGCTTGGATATTAGTTAGAACATTTAGTGACTTATTTTGATCGTAATTCGTCTAGAAATGATGACAAAGTAGATTGATGGTTTTGTGACCATTATGGCTATCTGTTGGTTTTAGCTAGGAAACGTAGTGGACATCAATGGCCCAATGACTTCCAACATTGGAAATCTCAATGTAATTCACAACGTTGTCATCCATGTCAAAATAATTTATTTGTGATCAGAAAAAAATGTCTGTAGTTTGTAGCAAGGCGCTTAAGTTTGTTCAGTATTTTAAATTCACGTCCCACAAAAGGACCACAAAAATGGATGCCTGTGAGCTTTATTACGTTTTGAACCACTGTTTACACACTGCTTTTTGTTTCCTTTCCAGGAACTCACTGGGTAGCTGTCTACTTTCCTCAAGAGGGATGTGTGGAGTATTTTGATTTGTATGGATCGCCCCCTTTATAAGACGATATCATTGACTTTATGAGAATAAATTCCAGACGACACGATTCAATAATGTGAAATTACAAGGCACAGATTCTTTGATGTGTGGAAAATATTGTGTTACTTTTCTGCATCATCTCAGTCTTGAATATGCTTTAGAACATTTAGTGACTTATTTTGATCGTCATTCGTCTCGAAACGATGACAAAGTAGATCGATGGTTTTGTGACCATTATGCCTATCTGTTGTCTTTAGCTACATCAATGGCCCAATGACTTCCAACAGTGGAAATCTCAATTTAATTCACAACGTTGTCAACCATGTCAAAACTAATGTATTTGTGATCGGAAAAAAATGTTTGTTTGTTAGTTAAAAAAAAATTGTTACTTGAAACAAAAATTGTTTTGTTCGTTGTTTCTTATTTGAATAAAAATATTGTCTCGAAACAATGAAAAGTCATTTGTTGTAATTTTTTTATTAATATAGATGCTCCTTGAATTTTTAATATCATGTGATTAGTATATTTGTGTTTTGACTTCTGCCCGTGTGTGGATAGTACACTGTATGCTTTCATTTCCCTGCATCCCGGTGTCATAGGCTATTACTAAGCGCTTAAGTATGTTCAGTATGTTAATTTCACGTTCCACAAAAGGACACACATTTTGTTTTGTAAGATGATTGAAACCTAAAGTTACGCGGACGTGAATCAAAACATCTCTTCTTTACTACAGTTAGGTGTCGTTGTTTTCTTTCTAATCATGCTTGCCTTATATCTTTGTATTTTGAAGGTCATATTGCTTTTTTATGTAAATATTCGCTTCAATAGCCAGACAACTTGGGCTTTTATCCTTGATGTTCACTGAACTTGTTTCTTTTAATTCTTACAAATCCCAGATTCACAAGTTTGAACGGAAAAGAAAAAGAGGCAAACAACTATGCCACTTAATACTGCACCACTCCTGACTATACGGGTGTGAGTGTGTACGTCAAAATGTTTAAGTGAGATACAAATAAATAGTCAGTTTCAAAATGCGAACCAATACTGTGACCGTTCAGTAGCTGATGTGGTAAGAAAAAATGGTACACGTACTGTGACCATTCAGCACTTGATGTGGTAAGAAGAAATGGTAACCATTCAGTAGCTGATGTGGTAAGACGAAATGGTACAATACACAACGGAGGGATTTATGTTCACATTCAAGACTGCAATGGGAACAACTTTAGAGGGTATTTATTATTTTGACATACTGCCTTTGTACAAAACATTGCATCACTCATCATAAACAATTTCATTTGCTAGACTGATTTTCTTAGCGCGTTCACTTCGAATTTACTTCAGTAGATCTTCACCTAGTATCGAGAAAGGTCTTGTTTCACCGCTAGATTATTTATATAAAAACGAAGTAAAACTAAAGCAAGAACAAAATCGTACCGTGGGCGATCCCACGGAAATTATGTCAATTTTATAGGCAAATACATCACAGCAAATTTGGATGAACTATTTTGTGAGAACGTTTTAGTTGTATTTGTCATCAGTTCACTCTGGTGATATTTTAAAGTGGTGGACAATTTGCAATGGCTTTGATTTTCTAAATGGAATGTGTGTTTCCATGAAAATTTCTTAAGAAAATATACCATCAAAACAATCGTAAGGTATAACATAGTCTCTCTCTCTCTCTCTCTCTCTCTCTCTCTCTCTCTCTCTCTCTCTCTCTCTCTCTCTCTCTCTCTCTCTCTCTCTCTCTCTCTCTCTCTCTCTCTCCGTCGAACTACGTTTCATTGAATTTAAATTTTAGTAGTAGATGTTACCATTTGAAGAAACCTCTCCAAATTTGTAATCAGTAGGCACCATCATTTTCGCTTGTCATATAATTTGTTCTTTCAGACACTACACCCTTACAATTAGTAAATCAGAAAATCGTTGGATGAAGTTAAATCTTGAGTTGACAAACTTGTACAATTCAGGTATCTGAGCTTTATCCTTATTTTTGGCACTACAATGTGTCACGGACATTTTTTTAAGCATGAGATCTACCGTTTTTTAGAAAGGAAACAAATTCAAGACTATTTCAAGAATGACGCGAGTGATCTTGCACTGTATAGCCCTGCTGATAGCTAACTTTGAATTCCAAAACCAAAAACAAGACACACGTTCGGAAGAAATGTAACAATGTTCAAGATTGACACGACATTGCACTTTATGACCTTGCCTATGGTTAATTTTGAATTTCAAATCAAAACACACGTTCGGAATAATATAACCGACCTCTTACCTCTCAGCTTAGACTGTCGATATAACAAAGCACGTTTTGGTGCTGCGTTTTTTTCCCCTCCGCCCTAAGATTTGTGAAAACTGGAAACATTTTTTGTAGCGTGTGCTGAGAAACACAGTACATCCCTTAAATTTGAGATATTTTAAGCAGTCAGTCGACAATATATATCACACTGCCTTTTAATCAAATTGATGAATGAATGAAAATAATGAACATATTTCAGATAGAATGTATGGTGTTCTTAATTATCTTTGTTTTCTCATTCCCTTCTTTATTGATAGTAGATTTTGTGATTTTGATAATATATTTTGTAGTATTTTTGCGCTCCATTTTGTGTGGATAGTATATTGTGTGCTTTGATTTCAATAACGTCTGGGTGTGTAAGAGATTGTGTTGTTTGTTTTCCTTCCTTTCTGTGTTGATGGTAGATATTTTGATTTTCGATAACATATATTGTGGTATTTTTGCGCTACCTTTTGTGTGGTTAGTAGATTGTGTGGATTGTTTTCCTTCCCCTCTGTGTTGATAATTTGTGATTTTTTAAACCTGTTTTCTTTCTCTTGTCGCTAGACAGACCCAAATAGACAACATGTTAAATTTCTTTGACGCTAGATAGCCCCACCATGCTAAATTCCCCTTGACGCTAGATAGTCCCAAATAATAATCCCCATGTTAAATTCTCCTTGACGCCAGAAAGTCCCACGACCTTTTTGACTGGAATGTCCAATGACGCCAGATCGTCACATATTACTACTAGCGCGTAGAAATAATAATAATAAACTTATTAATGTGAAGTGGGTTTTCACTTTTCAATATTATTTCATACATGTGACAACAATTGGGAGATCCTAATTGGGTGTTCCTCAGTCGAATGGGTTACCTTTATAATGTCTGCTGTTATTATGGAGACATATGGTGTCAAATTCTGAAGAGAGTTACATTTTGACTATCCACTCCATCTGACACCTCTGAGATATTTCCGGTTTTGTATTTTGCATCTTTACACTTGTATCGTTTTTGGCTGAATTTTAGTAGCGCATGAATAGATCTGTCAGATTGACTTTGGACAGTTGTTACATGTATTTATTCCAAGGGAGAATTAATTTTATTTATCTAAGTACTATCTCCAAACAAAATAAAATAGTTTTTCCGCATAAAAACTCTGTGCAACCCATAATGTACAGTATTAATATGGTTTAATTGACATTTTACATGTTTTTATTTTTAATTTGAAATGAATTATCTGAACAATCCTGCCTGGAAAATCTCTCCTCCATTTTCGTCACAGGATGGTATAACATCGGAAGTGATTGTATGATTACATATCAATGCGTTTAGTGATTCGTCACCGGCGGAGCACACCACATATGCTATGGCAGTGATGAATATTACTATTCTGATTGTAACTTTGTGTCCTTCCATCTCCATATTGTTGTGTGTAAGAAAGTAACTCAGAATAGTCTTCTCAATGGCTGGGAATTGCATCCTAGGTATCACGACATATCTTAAAATGCAAAGGATGACTGGATTATAATAAATTGTGGCTGTTTATCTAAAAGTCACGAACAGACCACTTATAACGTGTAATAAGGGTAAGCAACGATTAACAACGATTAACAACGATACAACGTATTTACCTTCGTCACTCTGAGTACATAATGAGGAAGGAATGATGGAGAAATACACTTTACAACAAATGGGGATATATTAAACATGATGGTATGTTTTATTAATATTTCTTTAGCAAAATGTAACGTTGGATTTTAACGGCCATTTAACAGCTTTATTGATTATACCTTGTTAAGGAATTGTTTAAAATTATTAGTAGATTATAAAGCAGTAAGTAGTTCAACATGGAGAGAAGAGGACGATTGTCAACAATTATGTTGATAACACAGGCCCTAATACATACATACACACATACATCATCCACACATACATGCCTGCATGAACACACACACACACACACACACACACACACACACACACACACACACACACACACACACACACACATACATACATACATACATACATACATACATACATACATACATACATACATACATACATACATTCGTGTACGCATATACGAAGTCAAGAAGCTTTATAACACTTCTTTGTCACCTTTTTTTATCTGGAACACTCTAAAATCTGTCCTTGAGTTTGAACTGTTTCTATTTTATCTAATAATGTTTCAATGTAAATTTGTTGTTACGAATGAAAGACACCGAGGAATAAAAGCCATCCACAAAATATTCAAAGTCAAGACAAAGTGATTATGTACATGAAAAGAAAAGCATAAGTCTACACAACACTGACAATGAAAGAAAATGTATTGAATCTGGTGGAGTTCTAATTAATGGCGTCAACTCAAAAGTTAAAAAAGACACGCTAATTATTTACAAGAACAATAATTTAATGTCATAAACCAAGGCACTAGCTGAATAGTCCAATTGTGATGCTACAATTTGATCATGAGCAGAACCCTTACCTGTTTCATGAAATAGAAACATTTCCAAAGAAATCAACTCAACAATCAAAATATTTACTGTGACAAATACTTGCGTAATAAACTAGCAAACATGTAATAATGTTCTATTTAGCACAAGTGTATATAAGGCCAAACGCTTATATAGCGTTTTGTTAATATTGTTTGCTGGGAAGTTTGCACCATTTCTTAGCATAATAATAATTACACACACACACATATGTATCATATATATATATATATATATATATATATATATATATATATATATATATATATATATATATGGTTAGGTGTTTGTTTATAAGGCGGACGTTATTAGAAGTCAGCATCAGGGATGAAATAATGACATACTACATAATTGTTGCTGCAGGCCACTTTTAGTGACTACATTATATATTATATATAGAAATAAGAGATAATTTAAGTCAAAATATATACAATAGCATATGTTACATACATAATGAAGCTCAAGTGGTTGAAAGTTTGGGCTCTGACCACCACCACAAAGAGTGGACCCGCCAAATCAAGCGCTCTTTCTGTAGCCCAAAATGGAAGAATAAAAGGGGGGATACCTGCAGCAAGCAGACAACAAATATGGAAGGAAAATTAAGCATAATATGATAAGTACAAGAAGTATACAGTATAATTAAAACATAGTGACATAACAGAACAGATATATCATAAGTACAAGTTTACGGTTAATGCCGAAATGTTTACTCCATGACGCTTTAAATGTATCCATGCGAAGTGAAATGCATCTCAATATGAAGAGCCGCGACAGTCTACTGTCGCCCACGTGAAGTGAAAATGCTCTCCAATGAACCCATATGAAGAGCTGTTACTGTAATATTTGGACCGCTGTATCGGTCTGTGCACCTACGTGACCCTGAAGAAGCAGAATCGGAAAGCAGAACCAGGCAGCATGAAGATATATAATGACGTGTATAATAACAGAAGTCTATACTTCTAATTCTAAATATAAATAAAACAATGTAAACATAAAAGAACATATATCGTGTGTGCAAATATACAGATGATCCCTAATTGTGCACCCATACTGTGAAAATGATATATTACATGTCGCGTAACGTCACCGGAAAATCTGTTTGCAAGATGATCACCGTTAATGAAAGATTGTGAAGTGACACGACATGCTTCTCAGTGAACCCATGTAAAGAGCAGTGCCGTCTGTGAACCCACGAGACCTGGAGGAAGAACTGGACATAAGAACGGATCAGTAGGAAGTGATATGAGTGAGGACATGTATCCCAAAGGAAAATCAGTACTAACTCAGAGATTGAAAATTCTATCGCTCAGGGGTATATATTTCTCGAAAGCATCGGACCACCACCGACCCAAGACGCGAATAATACTGTCTGAGAGGCCTTGCTTAGCACCCTCTGTGGCAGCCCCTATCCTAAAACTATGTGTTTTGAACAATTGAGGGTTAAAACCGCATTTCATTTCAGGAGCGCTGTGCGCCGAGCTTGGATAAACTCTTGCCTAGTTATGGGCACCTCTCCCCCGAGAGGTAATAAAGAGTGGTCCCGCCTGACAACCCCGCAGTTGAAAATAATGGCGCTGAGCGTGAACGTGGCACTGGTCTTGTAATTTTTGGTGCACGACCCTTAAGCGAAAAGGTTTACCATTGGAGCGTTTGTAATTTGTAAATTGAAGCACTAAACCATCGTAATTGAGCAGAACCTGAGAGAAACAAAACTTGTTCAGATTGCTGCAACCCGGCTGTCTAACGGTAATTTCCCCTACCCGCAGACAAGCATGAAATGCAATAAGAAACATAGACTTAAATAAAGCCGCCCGAAAGCAATGTGTGTGTGTGTGTTTGTGTGTGTGTGTGAGTGAACGCTGTATCAATGATATAATACAAGATGTATACATGTTTCATTAAAAGGAAACGAGGCTTAACCAGTTTTATTAAATAGCAATTTATACAACGAGTGGTGCATCATTGATACAGCGTACATACTGTACGTATATTTGATTTATATCACATACAAATACATAAATTTGCCCCATTGAAAGCAGTTAAGATTAGCAGCAGAGGGGGCGAATCAGACAACTTTTTTTTGTTTTTATTTTTGATTATACCCCCTCCAAAATAACACTGGACCCTTCTCGCGAAAAAATAAGTCTCTGACCCTTGTCTGAAAACATTCGCGTCGCAACGTCGTTGTCACTCACCCTCTCTGCTGCTATGGGTTAACCGAATATTTGATCAAGTCCTTACTACGACGAAAATCTTTTCAGGATTTCACAAATAGACTAATTTGTAAAACCTCCTCTTGTAAATCAATCAGATTATTAGACTGATCTGTGAGTTTGAAATTAATTCTGGTTAATGAATTATTATGACATCGCATATAGACTGGATTCACCGGAGACTCAATTATTAAAAACCCTGGAGGAGCTGTTGGTGCAAATGAATACAAAATATATCCTTGCTGAGCTTGATTTGATCGTTCTAGATTAATTTGATAGCTTCCTTCGATCACATCACATACTAAATTGAGCGCAATCACCGTTGAAATATTCACATTGAACGGAGCAATATGCCTGCCACCACTATCTGGGTCATTATTATGTTTGAGGATAGTTGTTTGTGGTTGTGATGGTGTTTTTTTCCACGTATCATGGATTTTTTTGAAACCTTCATCGATGGCATCATCGAGAGATTTTTGTAGTTCTGAGATATTATATCCTGGAAGTTTGAATGTTGGAATATCTCCTATGCGGATCCTATATTCTATTGCAAATAAATCTCTTGTTTTAGGACTACTGTCACCTAATACTTCTTGAATAATTTGTGAATGAAATGTTTCCATGTCATTGATGATTTTGTTACATGTTTCTACGACACTGATAAATTCATCTCGGGTGAGAGTGCCGGATCTAAGAGATATAAACAACAACGAAATATCGTTATTGAAAGCTGTGAAATTTTCAGTGATTTTATCCCGGTTAGCAAGATGATGAATAAGTCGTACTCTTTCATCATATTCTACTCTAATGAAAAAATATGACTTATCATAATCTTTATAACTCCTTACTGGATTATCAGATTTTGTCCTGTCTGTGATATAATCGGTTTTTTGTGGTTCTGGTAATTTAACGGTTTTTCCTCCGGGTGGTAATTCAGGCCATCCTAGTACTGTTCTTATTGAGCTTTGATAGATATCTACGACATAACCCTCTGTGCTTATTTCAATGGCAGATGATAGTGTCGGCACATGAACTGTTATAGCTATTTTTGATTCTTTTCCAGTAATCGATTTTATTCTACGCGCGAATTCATCATTGATTTGTTCAATTTGGTATGATCCGGTTGGTATGGAAACAACGTTCCAGTCTGGGGTACCGTCGGGTTTATTCTTATTTGCAAATACCAGTGAATTATTCGGTTGTTGACCACCAAATGGTTTTGACCTAATATTTGGCCAGCTGTGGTATACTCGTAATTTTGCTAGCGCTATCTCCTTCACTGGGACCGGAGAGGGGAAATTCACACTGAATTCTGGATTCGTTGAGGTTATTGAGATCATGCTTGTTTGTACTGGTTTTGTGTTCTCCACTATTTGTTGAAGTAATTCCATCTGTGTTGTCATTGTTATTATACTCATGTTGTATTTCTAATTTTGACATCGCAGAATCATATATATCTACCATCGCTGAAAACTCTCTCTCTGATATAATTGTATCATCGAGCGATGACGATATCAATGAGGATAATTGCGAGTATGCAGTGGACACAACATGAAATTGAATTATGTAGTCTTGTAGTTTCCGTTGGCTGCATGAGGATATTTTTTTTGTGATTATTGAAATTATTCCAGCGATTGTTGTTGCCGCAGAAATGCAAATTGGAACAGCTATCGGAGCCATCATTGTCACTGAAGACAGTATAATACCAGCTCCGGTGATTACACTACTCACAGCGTACACAGTAACATCAATTGCGGTAATTCTCCTGCGATATTTTTTAATTTTCAATTCATACTCCTCAGACAAGGTTTTGAGTCTAGTTTGATACTCTCTGACCTGATCATAGCGATATTGAGATGATGAAATCATTTTTATTTTAAACACGCTAGCGTTTTCAATTACGATTTACTTAAATTCGCTACGAATTCCACATACCACGTTGTTGAGACCCTAACCAAATGTTTATCAGTAGATATGATTGTGAACTTTTCAGTTGTATTCTTGTCGATGATCGTTGAAATCGTATTATTGACCCCAGATGAACTGGACGATGAAATATTAAATTGAGACGATGGTGTTACTAGTGTTAATCGATAAATACCCTTGACGGTTGCAGTGATGTCTAATGTGTTGTTTGTAGGTGTCCACTCAAATGATCCATGTTGGATTGTGTATACCACGTTGTTGGTTTTCTCATGAGGAATTTTTGTTTTTTCAATGGCTGTTATCATCCTCGAAAGATCACCTTTGATGCCTTCGATGGAAGTTTTCGTCTCATCAATGGATTTTTTAATATCAGGGAGTTTTAGTTCAATTTTATCTAACGGGTTTCCAATAAATTTATCAATGGCGTCGGTTGTTGTTTTTGTTGCTTCGTTGATAACCTTTTGATCATCAACAAACGTTTTAATTTCAGCGATAGATGGTGTAACTACAATTGGGGATCCAAAGAACTTATGAACGACATTTCTACGGAAACTATTGTAGTTTCTTAAATGATCTTCAAATTCTTTATCGTGGTTTGTAAATCGATCTGTAATCGTCGAAAAAAGTACACCCGGTTTGAGTTTACCTTGATCGGAAAATAGCGCAACGGTGTTCTCGATTGCGTTTTGTTGTTTAACCAAAATATCATCCAGAGAAATATTACTGGATTTCAATTTACCCTGTTTGTCTTGAAATACAACTATTTCATTCGGGTCAACACTTGTTAAGTTCAACGTCTCAGCGATTTCATCTTTAATTTTTTTTTGTATATCCTTGATAGAATCAGGAGTTGCAGTGTCATCGGGTTTGGGTTTCAGAGGTCTCCCCCAAATATCAATCATGATATTTTATATATCTCTCTCTAAAAAGCGATTACTAGTGTAGTCATTTACGACAATGTGTGGTGGTTTTCCCCTTGGGTTACCCAAGGAGTTAGAAATAGCGTCAAGGACATTTAATACTTCACTGCCGCATATTGGTGGGTCATTGATTTGTTGTGTTGGTAGCGTAGAATACCAAGTCTTCATTGGAAGGGTTTTTATATAACGCATAAACTCTTTTGGTGGGGCTAATCCATATGAATCAAAATAGACAATCCCACGTGGATCAATAGCGTATGCAACCCAGTGAGTTCCAGGTCCGGTGCTGTTATCAAGATTAATAATACCTGTTTCAGTTTTGTTTGGTTGATGTGGTAATTGATCTTTCATAAAAACACCTCTGAAATTTTTAATCACTAGTTGTTTAGCCGCATCCATTAAATCAAAATTGGACATTGGAACCATAGATTTCTGAATTAATAAACCGTTCCTGGTAGTCTCAGGCCTGATCCGTGAACGGATCTTCCGCTGTACCATGAATACGGGGTTCCTGGTAGTCTTAGACCCTTTCCGCTGTACCATGAATACGGGGTTCCTGGTAGTCTTAGACCCAATCCTTGAACGGATCGTCTCTTTTTTTTATATCCTTGTCCAGCTGCCTTCTTTAGTGCCATTCCTGCTGCAGTACCAACGGCTCCTAACGCCGCTGCTTTAGCCACCGCTGGGGCTGCTGCTGCAATCAATGCTGGTATTGCAGCTAACAATGGAAATATACCACCTGTTTTCATCATATTTTTAATAGCAGCCGCAGAGAGAGTAATCTGAACTCCCTTTTTATCCTTGAAAGCATCATTGAAATGTTTCACCTGACGAGTTGTCAGCGATAATTTATTTGCACCACCAGTCATTTGATTAGGTTTCAACGTGATTGTGGTTCCACATTTTTTAGCCGATTCTGATTGCAATTTTTTGATTTGACCAGGTGTCAATGACACATTGATATTACTATATGACATGTTATACATAATTGATTGATTCTAATTCAATGAAAAATCGTTCAAAGATTTTCTACTGGTGCATCTACCACTCTCATTCTTCCACCAACACCTTCAAGTAACATTGATTTATCACTAAGAATGACAGCAACTGCTCTATAATTCGGGATAAGGATAGGAGCAACCCCAGCAACTGGTGGACCAGTCGGACGGGTTACACGGGCTCTAAAGTGTATATCAACGACAGATTGTCTCATCAAATCAAGATGTTCCAATGAAAAGTAATAAATCGGATAAAGGCTTTTAAAATCCAATTGTGATATTTGCAAACCGGTATCCACATTTTGATCACGTGCCATAAATGACAACAGGTTATGATAGACACGTGCAATATGATTCTGACCGTAATCAAGTTGTATATCCTCGGATGGTTCCTGCTGTCCGTTTATTCTCAGCGAGACTTCACTAACACCTAACTGATCAAATATCATATGACTTCGTTCTTGATTACCAACTCGCGCAGCATTCTGTAACGCAATAAATATATGACGTGGAGCTGAAACCCCTTGTTTTGATGCCAGGTGCCATGTGAATGTACCATCAACACTGTCTTGTTTAATATCCGTGGTCACTGATAACCAACTTAACAACGACTTTCCTCCTTGGTCCATAAATGATAGTAGTCGCTGTTCGTCTGTGATTGATGGAGTTAACACTGGCATCCACAATGATAGTTTTGTTAAAATGACTTTACCGGCAGCAACCCCAGCATTACGCCAGATTGCATCATCATCAGTACCCTTTCTCACGAGTGCTATTGTGTGTTTGGCTCCATAAATAACTTTTCGGACGTTTCTACAGAATCCAAATATGTGATGTAGTGGAATCGCACATGAAAATCGTCGACGCTGCCCATGCAACGTTGCTACACGTGTTGCAAATCCTAAATTGAGATTACCATTAACGCCTCCGAGAATATCAAACGCAGCTCCGGGGTGTCTACGACGTTCTGGATTAGCTGCTTCTTGTTGATTGGCTTCTGCAGTACCCTGTGCTGTTAACACTTTAATGAATTGAAGGTGATCAGCGGTATCAGAGGTATCCTTTGCAAACATCATAGATGGACCCGCTGATCTTGTATAATCATCAGAATATCTTGCTAACCCTATGATTGTTGTGGCCATATCAACTTCACGGTCAATGGATTCAATTTCTTTTCCATCAATGAGATATCTAGCGCTTTCAAATAACGCCATGATGCCGTTATTAACAAAACCAACTCGGACATTTGAGTTATTGTCATATGGGGTATCAGCTGGAACATTTGTTACAAGTTCTCCTTCTACTTCAATAAATGCCTCACACGGTAGAAAATATTTACTGGTATCATGAACTTGAAGTTCAATTCGCGATCGGAGATCTGGTTGTACTGCGTGATAAGAATAAAATTGATAATCGCGTACAGAATCATCTTTACGCACTGGGGCGTCTATATCAAATGCTGGATCAGATGATTTTTTGAACATTTTATTCTATTTATCAGAGTCTAAATCGGATTTTCCATTTCATCGTGAAAAACGCTAGCGTGAAAATCCATAGGATTTCATCGACGTGGTTTTCTAAAGCCACTTCCCGCTATCATATTTGCAATATTGCTTTGGTCTCCTTGATTTACCATCGACGCTAGTTTTTCATCTACTGCGTTATTTATAATTTTACTAACACTTGCAGGCATTTCTTCTGTAGACGGTAACGGTTTCTTTTTTCGACTCACTAATGATGTTATTTTATCCTTCGCAGTTGAAAACGCTTTCCCGGCAAGATCTCCAACAGTACTAATACCCTTATCACGAATAACATCAATGGCTTTCATTCCAAGTTGTTTAGCTAACGGCATCACTTTTGGGGCTGTTCTTGAAAAGAATCCTAAAATGGTCTTGCCGAGGCCATCTCCGTAGTATGCTCTATAAACTGGAAACCGTGAATTAACTACATAGACGAGGGTTGGTTTATCATGATTGTAATGGATGATCATTATTATAAAAACAATAGTGTTTTCAATTGTTATTTAATCGCTATGATACCCATTTGCTAACTCGTCAATGAAATCTCGATAAGTTTTGATATCCATGATACCACCGGCAAATAATCGTCTACAAATATCAGCTGCTTCATTAATTATTTCTGGAGAGTTATTTCCAGCTCGGAACCCTCCTACAAGAACATCTAATCGTGATATATCATTGATAACACTATCAGGACAAATGTTTCCAATCCTTGGATTTTGCAATCCACTTCCGCTATAACCAGCTGCTTCATCTAGTTTTTCTAAATCCGTAGTTTGTAAATAATCATCATCATCATCATCATCAGGTGGTAGTTGTTGTTTTTTTTGTCTCCGTGTTGGTGTTTGACGTCGTTCTTCTAAATCATCATCATCATCAGGTGGTAGTTGTTGTTTTTTTTGTCTTCTTGTTTGTCTACGTGTTGGTGTTTGACGTTTTAGTTCTTGCCGTTCTTCTATTTCTCGTTGTCGTTCTTCTATTTGTTCTCTTTTATAATTACTAATTCCCTTTTTAAATTCCTTGTACCCTATCTCATCCTTATTCAAACGACCAATCCCTTTATTTAGTTTATACAAATAATCGAACCAATCATTACTTGATATTCTATCATTTTTATACTCGTCCTTTAAAAAATCTTTTTTTGAATTATAGCTTTGAGCAGCAAAATTACCAAAGGCTTGATAATCCTTTGATTTCAATAAACTAGGTTTTTTTTATTAATATTTTAGCATGATCAGTAAATTTATTCAACAGAGAAACAGTCGTTTTTTTCGGATCAGTTTTTTCAGTTTGTTCAGTTTTCGCTGCTAGTTTTTCAAGCTCACCAATAACAGATTTCCCCGTCTCGGGACCATCTCCCAGTAAAGCACGCTCTACTCCTTTCGTTGCTGTGGTTACTGGTTTAAACAACTCTTCAGACCCCAGAGCAAAATCAGTTTGTAAACTCTGTCGTTCTTGCAGTTTATTCCTGACAGAGTCGCGAATTGGTATAAATTTCTTAATTGCATCTAGTCGCTCACGAGCCAATCGGGTCGTTAATGCTTCATTGACCATTATTTGAAATCAGAAACCATTTTTCAATTGTAAAACAATTTTTCCCATCGATGATTCCATCCTTAACGGTCCAATTTTTTATTGCTGTGAAATATTTTTATTTTCGCAGTGTGAAATATTTTCACTGATTCAATAAAAAAATGACAAAAAAAAATGAAAATCTCAAGGAGATTTTACTGTCTGACAAAACCTTTTGAGGGGCTGGTCAATCAAAATAGTTCATTTTCTTGAATTAACGCTCGTAAGTTTCTAATTTTAGAATTAACTTCCTTTTTCAATTCATATTCGTTACCCAATTCTTTTCGTATTCCTTCCACGATAGTATATAACGGAACAAACACATCTACTTCACTGGAAAATGCAAGAGAGTCTCGAATAGAATTTTGAATTTTTTTGATGAGTGCGTATTTCTTTGGCAACATATACTTGTTAATGCTAACTCCGTATTCTATATCCTGAAAATCCGACTTGATTTGATCAGGATTTAACCCATCTGACAATCTAATATTCTGATTTTTCAATTTTGCAATTTCAACTATGATGCTATTCATAATTTCAGAATTCATATATGATAATACATATTTCTAATTCATTTTTCAAAAATAAAAGAGCCGTTAATATTTTTAAAAATTCAGTCTGTATATATAAATATATTTTTTAAAAATTCAGTCTGTATATATAAATATCTTTTTTAAAAATTAATTCTGTATATATAAATATCTTTTTTAAAAATTAATTCTGTATATATAAATATATTTTTTAAAAATTCAGTCTATATATATAAATATCTTTTTTAAAAATTCAGTCTGTATATATAAATATAAATGCAGACAAAAATAAATATCAACCATGATGAGCGATTATCAGTCATTTGGCCCCCTTGATATAGGCCGTTGTGGTTCTATTTGCATTCATTGGGTCCCTTATTAGGCCTTTGTGTCTTTCATAGGGTCCTTTGTTAGAGCATTTTTCTGTTTCTGTTTTATATCAGAATGTTTTTTTTTGTTTTTGCTCTTTGAGATATGACCCTATGACCGTTTCTATTAGCCTATAATTCATTCTGGGGTTACCCAATGTGCATCCACGTTTTGGCCGGTAATTCATTTTTGAACACCATACGGGGTAACCCAAATGTGATGGAGAGCTAATTACATCCATGGATGGTATTTATTTTAGGTCATTTATATTTACATTCACCGGAAACATATTCCCCTAAGAGTGAATCTAACTCGTCAAATAACGGGTTATAATCACAAGAGGGTATGTTTACGTGAAATGACCTAGAGGTTACATATATACGACAACACATCTTTGGAACTCCTTGGTTGCCTTCACATCCAAGTAAGCCCAAGGGAAACCCGAAACATACATCTCCGGAAGGGAGGCCTAACATGGCAAACGCCATCTTAGACCGCCCAGAAGATATGCTTGGGGTGACGTCACAACATATACTTAATTAAGGACAGCACAAATACCGTATATATCTCCATTCAGATTGTAGGTATACATATACTTAATTAACTTAATTAAGGACAGCACAAATACCGTATATATCTCCATTCAGATTGTAGGTATACATATACTTAATTAACTTAATTAAGGATGGATTATAATTCAATGATGATGTAATATGGATTATAATTCAATGATGATGTAATATGGATTATAATTCAATGATGATGTAATGATGATGGGACGGCACAGACATCACAAACATGAAACGACGGGGCTGATTTTCAAAGGCCAATTCGACCAATCAAAGCAACCCATGAAATTAAACCCGGTTGCATGATTGAGTAAAAGTCAACCACGCACACGTGTCAATGGCGTGGGTTATTTTTTGACTGGTCGGATTGGCCTTTGAAAGCCCCAGCTTTAAACCTTTCATTTAGTATATAAGGTGACTAATACAGCAGCGTCAATCCACAGAGTGTGTTATTTTATTTTCTTGAATTACTTGTTAATGGTGCTTCACAGTATTTAAATGAGACAGAATATTTGCATAAAGCACTAAAAAAAAAGAATATAATCGTTTGAAAACATTTTATATTTGATTTCTTTTCTAATTAATTATATCCCAAGCCGCTGAATCACAATTTAGGGGCAAATAACCCACGCCATACTGTAATGTAATTTTTATAGATGTAGCATTTGTACATCTTTTATAGGTGCCATGTCGGCATCCTCTTTTTTTTAAAATCTTTATTCAATATTTACATATTAAATTATACAAATGATAGTCTACATACAGACATTTAAAAACACTTATATTTACACATAATAGTAGAAACATATAAGAGTAGGTGGGAGGGGTTGTTATTCCCTCCCTTATCATCTCGACACCATCTAAGTGAGAGAGTATATAAAGGGAATTAATACATCAATCCGCAAGTATGCTATTTTATTTTCTTGAATTACTTATTAATGGTGTTTAACAGTATTTAAATGAGACAGCATATTTGACTTAAACACTAGAACAAAGAATATAATTGTTTGAAAACATGTCTTTTCTTACAAAACAATGCCCAGCGCTGAATCACAATACCCATTAAACAAGTTAACACAATCTAAGGGAGAAAGTATACACGTGTGTTATCCTGTAATGCCTGTATCTCCGGATCACATCCTATGTTATGAAATACGCATTAATCGCACGTGACACAGAATATTTGACTTAAACACTAAAAAAAAGAAAATATATCTTTTCCTAAAAAGAAATACCAAGCCGCTAAATCACAATGATAACTCCCTTGGTTATTATCATTTAAGAGTAGTCTCCCTTGGTGTTATAGACGGTACGCGTGTACTGTATTTTGACATACGAAAATAGAATTTTCTGATAATACTATTACGGAATGCTTCATAATTAACAAGCACGGAGGGGTGAGGTCTGAATTCTTGGTTCATTTGTATAATAACACTATTTTTCTAATTCATTGTTTGGTTTAATTATAAGTCTCTGTATATAATCTTGAGCAGTCTTTATTATTTTGTCATCGTTGGGGTCAATGGCAGTATTTTTTATTTTTTTATCATAATAGCGTTTTAGCTCCCTGTATCGTTTTCCGCCGCACATAATGCATAATTGCGACCTCCCCCTGACCCCAACCCCACATTGAATACAGGGTAACGGACCTCGGCTTCCCCGACGAAAGCTTTGCATATGATACCAACAGAATTCATTTCTGCATGATTTGTTACACGGTGTCACTGATCCAATCATAAGCCATTTGCAATGATTCATTATACTTAAATCTTTCATTTAAATACTTGTTTTAATTATAGTATGGAGGAGTTCGAGAGATTATCGAAAATTAAGCCCTGGAAAAGTGTTCAATTCAATCTTGATAGAGTTTCTGATACACCAAAGAATAAAATTCTTGATAGAACCTTGATTAGTAAAATCAGAGACTGTTTTAATGAATTCAAGCGTGATGGGGCAGCTCATTGTTGGTCAACATTTCGAATTGATGGTGTTGTTGACGCTACCATGAATGATGAAAAAGCAGCAGTGATAATCTCACGTCTTGGGGAAGAAAGAAATTTTTTTCGAATAAAATTCCTTATCCGTGATAATGGAAAATGGATCATTAGGGACAAATACGAGCCTATTCTTAAGGACAAAAAAACTGTCACTGTGACTCAGGATTCAAAACCAGGAATTTTGACTGGACTTGATAAACCCTACTACGAAAGATCTTATCCAGTCACAGTAGTTGTTTACGGGATATATCCGCTCAATGAAAAACCTGATATTTCAAAACTAGCACCCATGAAATATTCGACAGGGCTCAATTGTGTAGCAACACGAATAATAGAACACTTCACAAATGCGTCCCGGGGAAATAAACTAACTGATCTAAGACGAAAAAAAATATCCGAGTGGGAACTGACAGTGAAACAGCATGGGGCAACAATTCAAGATATAGCCAAATTAGAAACATCATTGAGATTTCCAATATCGGTAAGGACAATCACCGGAGAAGTATTATACAAATCGAAATATAAATCACAGGGAGCTCCCATTGAAATTATTGATCATAATGCACACGCGTGGTCATCTGCAGTAACAATATTCCCACGGGATAGAACCGTAAAATATCTGTTTGGAACCGAAGAGTTTTTTTGAGAGCAGAAATTATTTGATGCTATTTACCATTTGAGTAAAAACGATCCTGTGTCAGTGTGGCTATTTCATAGTACTTCAGACGAAGAATGTAGATTTGATCAGTTTGTAAGGCCCAACGGAGAATTGTACCGTACTGAAGAGCTGCATAATCAAATGAAACAACTAGCTAGTGAATTTTCTCCCCAGAGTTCTGGGGGGGAAGACAACGATCAATTATTAGCAAACTGTTTTACACTTCCATCAGTTGTAGCACATTTTGCTAGGAAGAAAAACGCGTGGAAACCAACCCGAAGTGAGTTCTTATCAGATGTCAAATTGTCCTGTCTTGAATACAGCCATGGAGGATTATGGAACACAAAATACTCAGCTGATACCGTTATTTCAGTTGATATGATTGCATGTTATCCAGGAAGTTTTCTTGGGTATGGAGAGTGTGAGAAATATTTCAAACGATTTGGACACCCTACACACGAAATGACCCGTGTTGCTATTAATGGACCACTGCCACATTTCGATTTAACCGGATTCGCTTGTGTAGTATCATTTGAAATGGCTGAAGGACTTCATCCGTGTAGTTATCTTTGGATTGGTAAACACATGTCTGAAAAACACTGGATGCCAATAGTGTTATTACGGTATATGCTTGATTGTAAGATGTTAAAATCATTAATTGTCAGTGAAGCAATTATATCCTATCGAGCACAGAAATCAGTCTGGTTACCACAACCTGATCTAGAAAAAATAATTAGCGAAGAGCGAAAACTGTTTCCTGATTTTAATGAACAACAAATCATGGATTGGTCCAGACAGTTATTTGAAATCAGAAACAATGAAGCAAAAGACCTTGGACGAAGAATAATCGGTAAATTTACCCAAGGTGGCAAAGATGATAATACGAGATATTCTTCACGATTGATTATAGACAATGCTGAATACGATTTTGTAATCAAAGATTTAACGAATAGGGGCTTATATGTCAATCGTAAGGACGCATTTATGTCAGATGGAACCAAATTGGGTACAATTGTTACTTACACTGATGGATACCATCAGCAGTACACATATTTGAGAGCTTCTATGCTTGGTTATGCTTCTATCAATCTGTTTTCAATGATCAATAGATTTCCTACCACCGCAGTTAGAGTTGCTACTGACTCATTTTACATAAATAGCAAAATGGCTGATTTTAAGGCTACTGGCAACGAGAATTGGGGGTCATGGAGAATTAAGAAGGAAATGCTTCATGATTATATTCCATCAGCAGATGTTACCATTGAAAATAATTACTTAGAAAGCAATCAGTGTTCAGAATTTTCTAGTGCACCACCGATTTCTGATCCAATCTGTAGATATAAAACAGTTTATTTAAACGGTTGTGGTGGGTCAGGAAAAACAACCCGGGCAATTGAGTTATATCGTGGGAAATCAAACATGATTGTGCTAACACCGACTCACAGACTCGCCAGAGAGATGAAACAACGAGGGGTAAATGCCTGCACTTATCATAGCTTTTTCCGATGGAAGGGAGATAAATGGACTCCTGAGCGCATGGGAGAGAAATTTATTCCTGAAATTATCATGTGGGATGAAATAGACACAGTGTCCGAAGATGTCTTAAAAATATTTCTTGAGTGGTTGTTATTGAAGAATACAAAAGTCGTAATGTGCGGGGATCACGGCCAACCTCCACCATTTGTCGGTGCATCCCCCCATGAATGGCTAAAGGGTTTTGTAGACTATTATGAAGAAATTGATACCGATCATAGATCACTTGATAATGAATTAAAAGAATTTAAGAAACTAATTAGATTACAACCGGATAGAATCCAGTGTGAAATAGCCCGTGAAATAATTTCAGAAACTCCCATGAATGAGTTTTGGGAAGCGTGGAGACCAAATGATTTAATCATTGCAAGTAGAAAAATAGTCAGGGATACACTTCAGATGAAGTTATTTGAATTGCATAAACAAAAATTTGCAACACTTCCAGTACCGTTATGTTATAGGCCATCGGATACACGAAAACAGAACATCGAAGTTGATATTCCAGGACCAAAATCCGAAGGATTTCAAAGACAGATTCTCGTATTAAATGATATTGTGCTGGTTGATATCAATGTCGTTGAAGATGCATTGCGTGCTAATAAATCCCCATGGACGCTAGGTTATGCAGCAACAATACACTCTTCACAGGGATTGACTATATCGGATACAACTGTTTGGATAGTAGATAATCGCATAGAATGGTCGAATTTAGTCTATCTCGCAGTGTCTAGAGTACGAAAAATAAATCAACTTCGAAGAATTGTCCTGACAGAGTCAGGCGATGATGAAATCATTAGCAATGATAATGACACCACAATAAATGATATTATTGATAAAAAACTCTCCGGTTACAAACAACAAGACAAAAAAAAACAACGAGAATTTGATATTGATGCTGAATTAATAATTACTCTGAAGCAACAACAGAATAATCACTGCGCGAGTTGCAATTGTATAATGCGTTGGCAGTATTCGGATAAGGATCCTCGCCAATTCACCGTAGACAGAAAAAATAACAATCTCGGTCATGTCAGAAATAATGTGAAGTTGACTTGTCTTGAGTGCAATAGACGCAAGGGTGCTAGTTAAGCCCATGTGGTGGTAATTGAGTATCCTCAGGTATCACTTGTAATTGTTGTCTAGTAAAACCCCGTTGAGGGGCAGTTGAATCCAGTTTATAGATTGGAAGTCTACCCGTAGATCGTGTTATACTAGATATCTTATGCGTAGTAACACTCCAAATAGGATCAGTAGCCCTTTTTGTGCCACCCTCAAGCTCTCCTGGTTCGTATAAGTACCTCACAATGACATTACTACCAAGAATTGGTTGGGAAACGCTAAAATCTTTTTGAATTTCCATTTCAGGTATTGACTTCTTTTTAATCGCATTGATAGGTTTCATGTTGATGGTTCTAGTAATCTCGTTATTCAGTGCAGTAATCACAGCTGGTAACCTTTTAACCCATTCACGGGATCTTTTTTCTTGGATGAATTCTTTTGCGTATTGATATCCAAATAACCGCTCAGCAAGGGTTTTATTAAACCGTTCTACAATGGCCTGATCACGATGCAGTGCAGTATGCCCTCGTCTGATAGCGACATTGTGATATTTCATTGTAGATAACACTGCACCCTGAAATTCCTTGCCCGGGTCAACTTGTAACAGATTTGGCCAGTGCAGAGGACCTCGTCGATAAATCCTTTCAAATGCAGAAGCGACTTCAGTGGCCGATTTTGTTTTTAACGGTTCTGCTTCTTTGTATCGACTTGCAATATCAACTACGGTTAATGCGTATTTGTAACCACGATCATGTGGCAGAAATAATATATCAGCCTGATGAACTTCATTGGGTCCGGTCACATCAAAATGCGAGAAATTGATTTGTTTAGGCGGTGGTAGATAAATTTGCCATAGTGCCTGTTTGGATAACCAATGAGCCGCAGTGGTTTTTTTCACTTTTGCAGCACTAGCGAGTTTATGGATTGCTGATTTACCCCTCCAGTATCCTCTTGGGGAATAATAAATAGATTCCATGTTGTTATTAATTACCAGCCCCTAACATCAATTTACTTTTCATAGCCGATTTTATCAAAAAGGAAGCCAATTTTTCTTTGAAAGATTTATCAGAAATAGCATTTAACGCATGAATTAATTTCACATCTGCTAGATGCCTGTGCTGCAGATTACTGCTTTTATAAGATACATCATGAAGGTGACAGGCCTTATCAATAGCGTTTATTGGTTCCTCACCGGGTCGGGGCTGATTTTGATCATTGAGTCTGATATCAAGTCTTGTTCCCGGTCCACAGTAGCTATATCCTGGAAGGTGTTTTTCTCCGGGGTATTTTGCCCATGGGGTTCCAGGGAGTTTTGCTAATTTGGCTGCGATATCACCTCCTCTTTTTTTTTTAAAGGTTCCTTGAGTTCCTTGGGTTTAGAAACAAATCTAAATTTCTTTGTACTACATTGTACGCATTTACCAGAAAGCGCTGATCGGTTATTTTTAGTTGTAATCGTCGTCAAGTCATCTGTGCCAGTACGCGCCTTACACTTCACGCAATATAGATCCATAATTTATGTATAGAGATATGAATATAATTGATTTTTCAGCGACTAAAACAAGAGAACCAGTGAAGCATCATGCAGCGCTACCAAACTCTATCCGCGCAATTATAATCGGACCATCTGGATCCGGTAAAACGCAATTGTTGCTCAATTTAATAATGAGATGGATGAAGTGGGATAAGTTGTATTTAATTGCCCCTAGCGTAGATGATCAACGATGCTATGAAGTGCTAAAAGATTTTAATGAAAACGCTTCAGAGATTGCCGCCGAGGATGTTATTGAATTTATAACCGATATTGACGAGGCGCCATCCGTGAATGACCTCGATGGAAGTATCAACAATTTAGTTGTATACGACGATGTCATGTTAGATAATCAAAAAAATCCTGCTAGAATATTTTCCAGAGGCAGGCATAAAAACACTGATGTGATCTATGTCACTCAACGCTACACTCAGATTCCAAAAGTGATTAGAGATAACTGTAATATGCTTGCTGTATTCAACGGCGTTGATACACATACGCTACGAAATATTTGGCAGACATGGTGTTCTGATATGGACTTCAATCAATTTAGAAATTTCTTTAGTCATGCTCAGTCTACCCCACACGGATTTGTAACAATAAATTTACATGACCCTCGAACACGATATCGTATCGGACTGGATCAAATATTCGGTTAACCCAACTGAAAGTTCTGGTGAGTGACAACGACGTTGCGACGCGAATGTTTTCAGACAAGGGTCAGAGACTTATTTTTTCGCGAGAAGGGTCCAGTGTTATTTTGGAGGGGGTATAATCAAAAATAAAAACAAAAAAAAGTTGTCTGATTCGCCCCCTCTGCTGCTAGATTTATTATAAATGGGTATGGACGGCGGAGAGCGAGAGACAGAGAGGCTTACAGACAGACAGATAGACAGGCAGAAAACATACAGAGATATACAGATATAGAGAGTGATAGACCGAGAGATAGAGACATAGTGAGAGGCGTTTGGACAGCTTCATATTTAATTAATAGTAAACTTTTTTTCCGAACATTATAGTATGTTTCAGGAACAACAAAAACAAAATTACACTATGTATACCATATTACCGAGGAATTTACAGTAACATGTCGACATTGTTTGCAACTTTATATCACTGATAAACATTGTACATGAATGCCATACCATTTCACAAAAATAAAATAGTAATGAGAATAAACAATTTTAGAAACCACGTGCTTATATTACCATTCATTCAGGAGAAGCAGTGATAACAAAATGTTCAAGATGGCCATACAATTCGGAAGAAAAAGAAACTAAATACATTCACGAGTCCTAACCGACACAGTCGAACAACTAAACTCTCCGGTCACGTGGCACCTTTACTTATTTAGGACCTAACATATAACATAAGAAAAGACTTCTGGTGAAAACCATAAAACACTATTTTCATTAGGAAGGAGAAGTTATAAGATTTTAAAAAGACGTCAGTTTTTCACCAAATTCATTAAGAACCAACAAGACGTCATACGAAAATGTTTTGGTCATCATCCCATATTAACATTGCATTCAATTCCTGGATAATAGCGACACAAATGACAGGATGACTGATGTGTGGCTATACTGGCACAACTTTCATTCAGGGTAAGCCAGACAAGATTTATTAACGAGTGTTTAAGGGAAAACTCAAACATCAATGAATAATGGAGATAGCACGATTTACAAGATGGCTGCTTTGGTGGCCATATTGGATATCTGAACGCCATACTTTTAATTTGTATAAACTATAACCTGTACCCAATATGATGTGTTATAAAAATGTTTGTTATGTAAATGTGTGAGGAGCGTATTATAACCTTCTTCTCATGTCTTACTATGAAAAGGAACTAATTGTAAGTTAAGAAACGTCAATATCCATGGTGAGAGAGAGAGAGAGAGAGAGAGAGAGAGAGAGAGAGAGAGAGAGAGAGAGAGAGAGAGAGAGAGAGAGAGAGAGAGAGAGAAAGAAAGAAAGAGTTCAGGCTCTCTCAATAGAAGGTGTCACTATGATGATGAGACGCAGCTATATCTGTCATGAGAGAGACAAGTCTTTTCTAGCTTCTGGGTGCGGGGAATTTTATTTAAGTAATCAACACACATATATTACTACATATAGCCTATATTATAAAATGGCGTTAAACCATAAAAAAACAAAAAACAAAAACTACATTCTAGAACACATCTATAAAATGTATATTCAAAATACATGAAATACATATAAAATTACACTTTCCTTTTAAGCTTTCCAACTTCATTCATTTGTAAATTTCTGCATTTTAAAATATAATGCGAATAGTTAAATCTCGATCAATTTCATGATAGCCAAAAGTATAAACTGTAATAGAATGGCTGCAATTAATGCAAAATTAAAGTAACGAAATGTATTTTAATCATTTTAAAATAGAATATTGACTTGGAATATTTGCTAGATATTATTCTTTGTTACTTAAAGAATAATTTATTTCAACATTAAGTCTAAACATGAAGTTGTTAGCGAATTCGTCTTTTACAAACAAAATTACCATAAATATAATTAAATATGTATTCTTTGTAACAATTAAACTTTCCATTACATTATGAAATAAAATAGAAGAATTCAGTAAACAATGTTGCAAACATTGGAACTTTACCATTAAAATCTGAAAAATTAAAAATGCCTGTTTCTAAAAGAAGTTTCTGATATATACAGTTCTTACCTGTAATGAAAGAGACAAGTTTTTTCTAGCTTCTGGATGCGAGGAATTGACCTGGGTGATTTGCTCGCTTATTTATATGTATCTGGCGCACGGCAAAACCAAATATGGCCATCCCTCAGTACATCCAGCTCGAAGATCATTTACTCTTCATTACATAAGAAACCTTTTGTTTTACGTAATTCGACATAAAGTTAGATCCAAGCGTTTAGTCACTGCCTTGGAAATTCGCCAATGTATAATCTTGAAACCTTACAGCTTGCAGATTTTAATTTCTTGCTGAGCAGACGTTATATTTCTTGCTGATTTAGCGAAAGAGCATGTAATGTACAATGCCTTTTTCTAGTAACATCATACACTATTATTCCACACAACAATGTACATTGCCCTGTTTCTTGCACAGCATTTACTTTCATTCCATTAGTATATATATAGTTGTGATTTAGAAATAAATAAAACAGATCTTAATATAGTTTAAGAGACTTGCTTTGCTCTAAATAAATGAAACATTACTTTATTACGATTTAAAGAAAATGTAAATCTTATTACTTTTACTAAAAATTATGTCCTAATAAATATATATTCTACATCATGTATACACTAAACCTCAAATAGACTGCATATATTAAACCCTGTATATACTTGACATTGAATATACTATCATTTATATATACTACTACATGCATATAATAGAGTTTAGATATAATAAGCCAAGAATATGTCAGAAATTGTATATACTAACTAATTATATATATATATATATATATATATATATATATATATATATATATATATATATATGTGTGTGTGTGTGTGTGTGTGTGTGTGTGTGTGTGTAATATGCTCTGTATATACTGGATGATCTGTATACTAATCCACGTAGATATCAAACTGTCTACTTGTACTCATCAGTGATGATGCAAACTTATGTTGTCAGATATTGACTATCTAGAGAGTATCCAAGATTGCCACACTAACAATAAAACAATGAATAAATGACTTTATGATTTTGAGAAAAGGATCATACATTTTAAGCATAATGTGTATGTGTGATAATTTTCAGTCTACTGATGGTAGTGAGGTTCGGACTATGAATGAAGTACCTAATTCATGTTCCACTAACATTGTTGTTGAAAGACGTGACTGATGGTGATAATGATAGAGATTTTTGGGACTTAATTGATCATACTGGTAATCTTCTTCAGATTCTGATAGTGAATTAAAAAGTGAATTTACTTTGGATTGCAAGATGAAATTCTGCAAAAGTTTAGAAAATGTCCATTAGAAGATAGAGTAAATATTTTAGATATTTCACTAGACATTGATGGTCTTCCCTAATTTCGTAGCAGAAATAAATCACTATGGCCATTTTTTTGTGTACTATTCAACTTGAACCAAAGTAAGTTTTTCCCGTTGCATTAATATTTGGTAACTCAATTCCAGCAAATTTAGAATTTTTATAAGACACTATTAGATATATAAACTCTTACAGCATGGATTACACTGTGATGGCAAGGTCATACAGGTCAGGTTAAGGTGTACTGTTTGTGATCGACCGGCAAGAGCCATGGTACAGAACATAAAACAGTAATCTGGTTATTATCATGGTTGTGACCGATGGACAAAGAAAAGAGTGTTGTGGGGACAAATTTCCTATGAAGATGTTGACAATGTAGTTTTAGAACAGATCAGTTCTTTGGAACCCACGCTCAGGAAGAGCACCACATAGAATGTCACTTTTCTGCAATCTTCCAACTGATATGATCACGCAGTTTTTAACTGACTACATGCACCAGTCATGCCTAGGTTATGAAGAGGTTATTGTTAGTCTTGCAGAAGGAAAGAAGGAAGTTAAAATGACTGAAGCCCAGGTTCAAGAGGTTAGCCGGAGATTAGTTGAACTGCGGAGATGACTTTGCATGAAAACACAGAAGTCAAGATGAGATTGATCGATGAAAGGCAATAGAGTACAGACAGTTTCTCCTGTATTCTGGAAAATTTGGAAGACATTCGAACCCGGACCCGAACAGGTGGGCATAATTTGCTCTTTATAACGATTGGAACCGCCTAGGTGATAACGCTTGCCCCTCCTTCCAACACTGTTGATTCCGAAGGTAATAATGCATGCAATAGAATCAGCGTGTTGTCTTATCGTGATTGCTCTATTCAAATCTTAAAAGTCGTAGATCAATGGCCTCATCGCTCTACTTGGACGTCAAGCGATTCCAACATGTAACATAGCAAGCACGACGGCATCCAACCTTGTATTGCTGAACCTGCACGTCTGAATCGTATTAAACAAACCATCATAAACACATTGTTCTCACAGATAGTGTTGGACAAATCGCTCAAGTGGGATGGCATTCCAATTTAAAGCGTACGAAGGTACTTGGAAAACCATCTCACAATAACGTTCCCAATAACACCTTATAACACTGACAGCATCAACAGTTGAAATAGCTAACTTGCTAGTATAGCCCTTTGACGAGAAGGAATTAGCACCAATTACAAAACCACCAATCTGGTCCATGGTCCACTTCTGATTACACACGTCAAAAGACGTTTATTGTTGTTATTGTTGTTGTTTTTGTAGAGCATGGGTCTCAAACACGTATAACATTAAGCAGTGTCTGTGTTCCGCACCATTTGAACCATCGAAAACGTCCTCATACGGCCCTCGTGGTGGTTTGAGTTTGAGACTCCTTTTGCAGGGTTTAGCACCATTTTCAGCACATGATAAAACTATACATTGGTACATAGCAGAGGTAGAACCCTTGAAAACTCCTAAAGAACCACTGAATCAAGAGGAGCTACTGGCATGCTTTCTCAGATATCCACATTGGCCGAACCCACGCAGACAAAGGTCTGGTGTAGGTGTTCCATAACGATGAGAGCTTTAGACCACTCGTCCACTCAGGGCCCCAAACACGTTTCTAGTTTAACCAAAGTGTATTCATGGGAATTAATATGGCTGAGCAAAAAGGATCGGAGAAACCCTCAAGTCCCTCTCATTGTTTTACCTCTCATATAAGACATTGTTCTTCACCGTATTAGGGAACGGCAGGCTGAATCAGTGAAATACCTAATGCATCAGTGACCCGAACAATATGGACTGTATCACTCATTTCCACACTTTTATTGATAAGATTAGTCTCTAGTTTAAACGGAATAATACGGAATTATACGGAATTATACGGAATTATACTGAATTATGGGGAATTATACAGAATTATACGGAATTATACTGTTGTATTGACGTTAATGACTACGCTGTAAACATAATTTAAAAGTCGTCTACTATATAAAATGCAAGTGCTGAAGACAGGTACTTAAGAAGGATTGGCTGTGGCGCCGATGAATGTCACTCCTCTTTTTTACTCTTAACAAGAAAAGGAATAATATATATATATATATATATATATATATATATATATATATATATATATATATATATATATATATATATATATATATATATATATATATATATATATATATAGATAGATATATAAAGCCGTTCGAATACATATCGTGTCTGTCTCCAATCGGATGATGAACAAGCTTGATCAAATTCCTTAGATGCACTATTTGAGATCTATTTATGTATCTCTCTCCACTGCTGAACTATATCCTAAGGTATTATGATCTGGTAACGAATTTGAAGAAGCTATATTTCTAGTAAATATGTTCTTCATTGATACTTAAAATATAACACCCAGCCTCGACACAGTTATCATAACACCCAGCCTCAACACAGTTATCATAACACCCAGCCTCAACACAGTTATCATAACACCCAGCCTCCACACAGTTATCATAACACCCAGCCTCCACACAGTTATCATAACACCCAGCCTCAACACAGTTATGATAACACCCAGCCTCCACACAGTTATCATAACACCCAGCCGCAACACAGTTATCATAACACCCAGCCTCGACACAGTTATCATAACACCCAGCCTCGACACAGTTATCATAACACCCAGCCTCAGCACAGTTATCATAACACCCAGTCTCGACACAGTTATCATAACACCCAGCCTCGATACAGTTATCATAACACCCAGCCTCAACACAGTTATCATAACACCCAGCCTCAACACAGTTATCATAACACCCAGCCTCGACACAGTTATCATAACACCCAGCCTCAACACAGTTATCATAACACCCAGCCTCGACACAGTTATCATAACACCCAGCCTCAACACAGTTATCATAACACCCAGCCTCGACACAGTTATCATAACACCCAGCCTCAACACAGTTATCATAACACCCAGCCTCAACACAGTTATCATAACACCCAGCCTCAACACAGTTATCATAACACCCAGCCTCGACACAGTTATCATAACACCCAGCCTCAACACAGTTATCATAACACCCAGCCTCAACACAGTTATCATAACACCCAGCCTCGACACAGTTATCATAACACCCAGCCTCAACACAGTTATCATAACACCCAGCCTCGACACAGTTATCATAACACCCAGCCTCGACACAGTTATCATAACACCCAGCCTCGACACAGTTATCATAACACCCAGCCTCCACACAGTTATCATAACACCCAGCCTCGACACAGTTATCATAACACCCAGCCTCGACACAGTTATCATAACACCCAGCCTCGACACAGTTATCATAACACCCAGCCTCAACACAGTTATCATAACACCCAGCCTCCACACAGTTATCATAACACCCAGCCTCGACACAGTTATCATAACACCCAGCCTCCACACAGTTATCATAACACCCAGCCTCCACACAGTTATCATAACACCCAGCCTCCACACAGTTACATCCTTATATAGAGCATGTCTTCCTCAGCAGCAGTAACTGCAATATTCACTCAGGAGATTTGTCGCAAATCCTGAAATCAAGGGGCGATCACTATATCTACTAGGTGATGAGATAACGTTTAGCTTCTTAACTAATATGTTTGCAACCTGTACTGTTGCTGTTGCGATGTCATTCTAGTTTATTTTTAAAGATTTCCGATGGAGTAAGTAATTATGAGGACATCTAATTTCTTAGAAACCATTGGTATTATCCAATTTCTAAACGTCTTCGGCTGCCTTTTTGCTATTCTGCCTTTCATATTTAATAAGGCAATATACAGGCTGTATTTATAGGCTGTTTTTTTGCAGGCTGTTTTTAATTACAGGTGACATATGTAATAATCTTAACCAAAGGTCTTTATAAATGCTGTACTTTACAGCATTTGTTCTTTCTTCAGGATGTGTTCTTTATACAATGGTGTTCCTTTACGTGATAAGGGACGTTCAGGCAATCCACAATAATTTCATAGATTTCGTCTCCGTACATTTTCATAACGGATAATAAGGTGCAAAAAATAAAGCGTTTTTTCTCTCAAAAAATAGTTTGTTCTAGTCTAGAGACGAGCAACACCATCATATTTTGAGTCATTTTAAGTACAACAATAACCCACCACCAACACCATCAATGTATATAACAGTTTCTTTCATTTTAAAATAATCTATGTCATTGACAAATTTAATATATTTGTCTTTAATCTTACTCTTTTCCATCCTTAAAAACTCCAGGAATTTAAGGAAGGGTCGTGGGCAAAAGACATTGGTATGTTTGTGCTTCGCCATGTTGGGTTCTGCCATTTTGTTCCTGGTTGGCATAGACAGAACAGAATCATACGGAGGCTGTATCGCAGTGTCCGTTCTACTGCATTAATTTATCCTGGCTTCCTTTATGTGGATGTTAATTGAGGGAATTCTACAGTATCTTCGATTTGTCAAAGTTCTGGGGACATACATACAAAATTCATGATAAAGACATCTATACCAGCATGGGGTAAATATCTCTCTCTCTCTCTCTCTCTCTCTCTCTCTCTCTCTCTCTCTCTCTCTCTCTCTCTCTCTCTCTCTCTCTCTCTCTCTCTCTCTCTCTCTCTCTCTCTCTCGTTATGAACCGATCTTACATTGTTTTCTTCTATGATGACCCTTTTGTATGCATTTATGTAGTTAATGGGAATGCGCAAAATGAATCCCAAACAACAGAAAGTTTCAGTAATAAGATATTTATAATTAGGTTTTTTTGTAAAAAGATGAATCATGCAAATTGTCAGTGACTGATCCTGCGTGACCTTTTACCATTCAATATTCTGTGTCACATATACAGTGTCATTATATGCTACATTCCATGTAAAATGGTACACATTTTTAAGTAATCTCTTCATTGCATATTTAAGTAATCTCTTCACTGCATATTTAAGTAATCTCTTCAATGCATATTTAAGTAATCTCTTCATTGCATATTTCAATAATCACTTCATTGCATATTTAAGTAATCTCTTCATTTGCATATTTAAGTAATCTCTTCATTGCATATTTCAGTAATCACTTCATTGCATATTTAAGTAATCTCTTCATTGCCTATTTAAGTAATCTCTTCATTGCATATTTAAGTAATCTCTTCATTGCATATTTAAGTAATCACTTCATTGCATATTTAAGTAATCACTTCATTGCATATTTAAGTAATCACTTCATTGCATATTTCAGTAATCACTTCATTGCATATTTAAGTAATCACTTCATTGCATATTTAAGTAATCTTTTCCTTGCATATTTAAGTAATCTCTTCATTGCATATTTAAGTAATCTCTTCATTGCATATTTCAGTAATCACTTCATTGCATATTTAAGTAATCACTTCATTGCATATTTAAGTAATCTCTTCATTGCATATTTAAGTAATCACTTCATTGCATCTTTCAGTAATCACTTCGTTGCATATTTAAGTAATCACTTCATTGCATATATAAGTAATCTTTTCATTGCATATTTAAGTAATCACTTCATTGCATATTTCAGTAATTACTTCATTGCATATTTAAGTAATCACTTCATTGCATATTTAAGTAATCACTTCATTGCATATTTATGTAATCACTTCATTGCATATTTCAGTAATCACTTCATTGCATATTTAAGTAATCACTTCATTGCATATTTAAGTAATCTTTTCCTTGCATATTTCAGTAATCACTTCATTGCATATTTAAGTAATCTCTTCATTGCATATTTCAGTAATCACTTCATTGCATATTTAAGTAATCACTTCATTGCATATTTCAGTAATCACTTCATTGCATATTTAAGTAATCTTTTCCTTGCATATTTAAGTAATCTCTTCATTGCATATTTAAGTAATCTCTTCATTGCATATTTAAGCAATCTTTTCATTGCATATTTAAGTAATCTCTTCATTGCATATTTAAGTAATCTCTTCATTGCATATTTAAGTTATCTCTTCATTCCATATTTAAGTAACCTCCTCTTTGCATATTCTAATACATTATTTAGTAGCGATTTTAACTGGCATCACAATTACAGTCATATCTGGAAACGAAGTCTAAATTATGGATTGTTTAGTGTAGATGTCTAAATTAGGGATTGTTTAGTGTAGATTGCAAAGCTACATCAATTTCCAATCAAATCTTCATCGATGTGTATGTTACCGTAATATATTAACATATGGCAACACAAAAATAAGTAATAGTCCTTCTTTCCATATGACTTATAATGCAATTATGTAAATAAATGAGTATATATATATATATATATATATATATATATATATATATATATATATATATATATATATATATATATATATATATATATATATATATATATGTGTGTGTTATTTGTAGGGACGCCTCTTATACCTGTAATAGTTCTTCTTGCGGTGGATTACAATCTGTACTATGGAGGGAGAGGATAGTAAGTATTTTGCATGCCATATAAAGACTGTGTTAGCAGTATACAGTGTTAACGCTGACTCTATTAGTACTAACGCTCGCGATGTTGTTGCGATTAGATCAGCTGCAGTAAGGCATTCACGATCATTGGTCACATTTCTTACGTTTTTATGATTAAACTATTTGCCGATGTTCTGGATAAAAACAAAGCCATGCCGAAATTAGAACTAAATGTCGAACGGATGGAGCATAACTTTCTTATTGTTTATGTCACAAAGGTACATATATTACGCTGTTACAGTGTACGTCACAAAAACACATACATTAGCTCGTATTATGTATTTCACAAAGGCATTCATTACACGGCTAATGTGTATGTAACAAAGATACATACAAAGAGCCGTACTGTATATGTCACAAAGATACATACAAAGCGCCGTTCTGTATATGTCACAAAGGTATGTACAAAGCGCCGTACTGTATATGTCACGAAGATACGTACAAAGCGCCGTACTGTATATGTCACGAAGATACGTACAAAGCGCCGTACTGTATATGTCACAAAGATACATATAAAGCGCCGTACTATATATGTCACAAAGATACATACAAAGCGCCGTACTGTATATATCACAAAGATACATACAAAGCGCCGTACTGTATATGTCACAAAGATACATACAAAGCGCCGTACTGTATATGTCACAAAGATACATACAAAGCGCCGTACTGTATATATCACAAAGATACATACAAAGCGCCGTACTGTATATGTCACAAAGATACATACAAAGCCCCGTACTATATATGTCACAAAGATACATACAAAGCGTCGTACTGTATATATCACAAAGATACATACAAAGCGCCGTACTGTATATGTCACAAAGATACATACAAAGCGCCGTACTGTATATGTCACAAAGATACATACAAAGCGCCGTACTGTATATGTCACAAAGATACATACAAAGCGCCGTACTGTATATATCACAAAGATACATACAAAGCGCCGTACTGTATATGTCACAAAGATACATACAAAGCGCCGTACTGTATATGTCACAGAGATACATACAAAGCGCCATACTGTATATATCACAAAGATACATACAAAGCGCCATACTGTATATGTCACAAAGATACATACAAAGCGCCATACTGTATATGTCACAAAGATACATACAAAGCGCCGTACTGTATATGTCACAAAGATACGTACAAAGCGCCGTACTGTATATGTCACAAAGATCATTACATTACGCTGCCACTGTGTATATCACAGTCATATTACGCTTTTACTGTGTACGTCACAAGACACATTAAGCAGTTAGTACATATATCACAAAGACACATAAATATCGCTGTAACTATGTATGTCAGAGAGACACACACATTACGCTCTTAGTATGCTTATCTGAGAAACACACATTACGTTCTTACTATGCTTATCACAGATATACACACATTACGCTCTTTCTATGCTTATCACAAATATACACATTACGCTCTTTCTATGCTTATCACAGAGATACACATTACGCTTTTACTATGCTTATCACATAGATGCACATTACGCTCTTACTATGCTTATCATAGAGACACAAACATTACGCTCTTTCTATCACAGATACACACATTACGTTCTTTCTATGTGTATCTCAGATATACACACATTATGCTCTTTCTATTCTTATCACATAGATCATCTTTAGAGTACCTCGATCAGAGCACACCTCACCACTACTCTGTACCCTACACTGGCTATCCATTCGATACAGAATCAAACACAGAATTTGTTCTTTATGCTACGTTTCAATGATAGACTCCAGTCCAACATACATATCCAGCCTCACTCATGTGTATACACCAGCTAGATAATTACGGTCTTCTTCTGATAATTTTATACTCATCATTCCCACAGTGGAAACAAAGTCATATCGATAACGTTCGTTTGCATACCAGGGCCCGGCGACGTTTAACGAATTGCCCATTGAAATTAGACACAATGACACAGTGGTCCCTTTTAAGAGTGCTCTTAAGACTCACCTGTTTCGACTGCAGGGACAAACTTAGCGGCATAATCATGTTTTGTATCTTATATGTTTTCAGCAATGCTTTTATGTTTTCCAATTTCATTGTTTTTGTGACTTATTTTTCTGTAGTGTAGTCATATCATTATTGATGGTGTAAAGCGCTTAGAGCTTCGAAAGATTAGGCGCTATACAAAGTTCTCATTATTATTATTATTATTATTATTATTATTATTATTATTATTATTATTATTATTATTATTATTATTATTATACACACATTACGCTCTTACTATGCTTATCATAGAGACACACACATTACACTCTTCATATATTTGTATCATAGGGACACACACATTACGCACTTCATATATTTTTATCATAGAGATACACACATTACGTTCTTCATATATTTTTATCATAGAGACACACACATTACGCTCTTCATATATTTTTAACATAGAGACACACACATTACGCTCTTCACATATTTTTATCATAGAGACACACTCATTACGCTATTAATATTTTTACCATAGAGACACACTCATTACTTTTCATATATTTTTATCATAGAGATACACACATTACGCTCTTCACATATTTTTATCATAGAGACACACACATTACGCTCTTAATATTTATATCATAGAGACACACTCATTACGCTTTTCATATATTTTATCATAGAGACAGACACATTACGCTCTTCATATATTTTTATCATAGAGACACACTCATTACGTTCTTCATATATTTGTATCATAGAGATACACACATTATGCACTTCATATATTTTTATCATAGGGACACACTCATTACGTTCTTAATAATTTTAACATAGAGACACACACATTACGCTTTTCATATATTTTTATCATAGAGACACACACATTACGCTTTTCATATATTTGTATCATAGAGACACACACATTACGCTTTTCATATATTTTATCATAGAGACACACACATTACGCTCTTCATATATTTTTATCATAGAGATACACACATTATGCACTTCATATATTTTTATCATAGGGACACACTCATTACGTTCTTAATATTTTTATCATAGAGACACACACATTACGCTTTTCATATATTTTTATCATAGAGACACACACATTACGCTTTTCATATATTTTTATCATAGAGACACACACATTACGCTCTTCATATATTTTTATCATACAGACACACACATTACGTTCTTCATATATTTGTATCATAGGGACACACTCATTACGCTCTTAATATTTTTATCATAGAGACACTCATTACGCTCTTAATATTTTTATCATAGAGACACACTCATTACGTTCTTCATATATCTGTATCATAGAGACACACACATTACGCTCTTCGTATATTTTTATCATAGAGACACACTCATTACGTTCTTCATATATTTTTATCATAGAGACACACTCATTACGTTCTTCATATATTTTTATCATAGAGACACACACATTACGCTCTTCATATATTTTTATCATAGAGACACACACATTACGTTCTTCATATATTTGTATCATAGAGACACACTCATTACGCTCTTCATATATTTTTATCAAAGAGACACACACATTACGCTCTTCATATATTTTTATCATAGAGACACACTCATTACGTTCTTCATATATTTTTATCATAGAGACACACTCATTACGCTCTTAATATTTTTATCATAGAGACACACTCATTATGCTCTTAATATTTTTATCATAGAGACACACTCATTACGCTCTTCATATATTTTTACCATAGAGACATACTCATTACGCTCTTCATATATTTTTATCATAGAGACACACTCATTACGCTCTTAATATTTTTATCATAGAGACACACTCATTACGCTCTTAATATTTTTATCATAGAGACACACACATTACGCTCTTCATATAGTTTTATCATAGAGACACAGACATTACGCTCTTCATATATTTGTATCATAGAGACACACTCATTACGCTCTTCATGTATTTTTATCATGGAGACACACACATTACGCTCTTCATATATTTGTATCATAGGGACACATACATTACGCTCTTAATATTTTTATCATAGAGACACACTCATTACGCTTTTCATATATTTTTATCATAGAGACACACACATTACGCTCTTCATATATTTTTGTCATAGAGACACACTCATTACGCTCATAATATTTTTATCATAGAGACACACTCATTACGCTTTTCATATATTTTTATCATAGAGACACACACATTACGCTCTTCATATATTTGTATCATAGGGACATACTCATTACGCTCTTAATATTTCTCCTTTGAATACGTTCCCCAATCACATTACTTTAGGGGATATTAGCCTGCTACCTCGCGAATCCAGCCCTACCAAAAGACGAAAATTCGTCTTTCCTGTCTATGTCAGATAGACAAAGGGCAATAACTCTTGCCCATTACCTCCCCTTGCCGCCCGTTAGGTGTCGCTTCTTTAGTTTTTTAGCTTCGCTGTTCGCGAAAACACGTACAATTAGACCTCCAATGAATCCAAGCCATCTTAGTGTAAATTCTGACCATCCGAAGTTAAATTTGGAATTACTGTGTTGGATAATCATTCCTCTACAGGTCGTATACATTATTTTACAATATTTTCCAATTTGAGTGACTTTGTCACCTTTTTATAGACTTCGGACCAGGTTGCAACGTGGTCAAAGCACGCTTATGGCGGTACTAGCATGTAATACATGTAGCACTCAATAATTTCGCTTATTCCGTATGTAACGTTTACGATATTAGTGACTAATAACGTGCTGCATTGATAATGTGTGCTTTATTTATCTTCTTTGACGTTTCAGTAGACTTCAAAAAAGTCTTTGAACGACCAATTTGCGACTTTGATGGCGGACTTCGTCTTGTAGTCACGAGTTCACGCAACACTTAATCATTTCGCTTCCTCCGTTAGTTACGGTTATGGAATAGCGACTTAATAGCGTACTGAATTGTTAATTTGTGCTTTGTTTATCTTTTTCTCCGTTTCAGTAGACTTCGTCTCTGAACGAGCAGTTGCGACTATTAATGGCGGAATTTCGTGTTGTAGTCACAAGTTCACGCGACACTAAATCATTTCGCTTCCTCCGTTAGTTACGGTTATGGTAATAGCGACTTAATAGCGTGCTGAATTGCTAATTGTGCTTTGTTTATCATCTTTTTCGTTTCAGTAGACTTCGTCTTGAACGAACCATTGCAACACGCTCACGGCGATGACTAGTGTTGTCATTAAGAGTTAACATGGCACGGAATAATTTGATTACTCCGTTAATAACGGTTATAGTATTATCGAATTAATAATATGCTGAATTTTTTAATTTGTGCTTTGTTCTCTTCTTTTGTCGTTTCAGAAGCAAAGTCGACAACGAAGGCATGAATGGCAAAATGGGTGTCGGCAATGTGGAAATGGAGGAAATTATGTTGACATGGTTTAGGCTGCCCAGTGGGTGCAAATTTCACCGCAGATCCGTGCATGGCTTTTGGGCCTGTAAGTCCGGACGCATGGAGTCTGTGCTGGATCAATTGGATCCATTTTAATGTGCACTTTCGCCGGCCTTCCAGCTGTCAGTCCAGCCGACACCGTCAGTTCAGCCGGCACTTCAGCAGGCAAACCGGCATGAGCCGTCCATCCGGCACCGTCCGTTCAGCCCAAATGGCACCGGACGGCCAGCCGACCTTCCAGCTTGCATCAACAGGCACCGGCCGTTCAGCCCAAATGGCACCGGCCGGCCAGCCGACCTTCCAGCTTGCGTCGACAGGCACCGGCCGTCCATTCGGCAACGACCGTTCAGCCCAAATGGCACCGGTCGTCCAGCCGACCTTCCAGCCGGCATCAACCGGCATCGGCCGTCCATCCGGCAACGACCGTTCAGCCCAATTGGCACCGGTCGTCCAGCCGACCTTCCAGCCGGTATCAACCGGCACCGGCCGTCCATCCGGCGACGACCGTTCAGCCCAAATGGCACCGGTCGTCCAGCCAACCTTCCAGCCGGCATCAACCTGCACCGGCCGTCCATCCGGCAGCGACCGTTCAGCCCAAATGGCACCGGTCGTCCAGCCGACCTTCCAGCCGGCATCAACCGGCACCGGTCGACCATCGGGCAACGACCGTTAAGCCCAAATGGCACCGGTCTTCCAGCCGGCATCAACCTGCACCGGCTGTACATCGGATTTACAGAGATTATAGTGATGTACCCGTCAGTCAATCTACACTACTGGTTACATATCACTACCATGAGAGAAATGTTATAGATGAATCTCCGTCCAATCAGACCATTCGAGAGGCAGGTGCCGGTCATAGCCGGACCTTCGCCGACATTCCGGCCGACCATATACCAGGCAAATTAGTCGGTATTGCCGGTGTACACCTCCCGTCATGTCAAATAAGTGACGGTGTGATTTTAAAACAAGGGAGAATTAGTGACATTATCAGAGGTGACGGAATTGAGTTATCTATGCCACTTGGTATGCGCTACCCAGATATGACAGCTTTACCAGAACAGGTCTTTCAGGCCGACCATCCGCCAGTTCAATCAGCCGGCAGTGCCGGCCGTCCATATGTTCACGGCTTCTCCACAAGGGAGATTTAGTGAAAGTGTCAATTATGACAGAATTGCGTCATCTAAGTCACCTGGTATGCTGTACAGATATGCAAGCTGTACCAGAACCAACATTCCCTCTGAGCGAATGGTAGATGGGCGCGCAGTGCTGGACGCGCTACATAAGCATTATGTAATTGTTATTACCTTACAGTCGGCACCATCCGGCACCGGGCGTCCATCCGGCAATGACCGTTCAGCCCATATGGCACCGGTCGTCCAGCCAAGCTTACAGCCGACACTTGCCGGCACTGACCGTTCATCCGGCTCCGGCCGTCCAGCCCAACAGGCACCGGTCGTCCAACCGTATGGAGATTTTAGTCTTATACCAGTCCGTCCGACTATACCGCTGTACCAGCACGGGGACTTTTATCATACCGCAATCCGCACAAATCGGATTGACGAAGATTCTAATGATGTTTCCGTCTGTCAATCCGTACTACCGGTTACATATCACTACCATGACACAGATAGTTGGCGAGGAATCTCTCGATCCAACCCGACCATTCGAGCGGTCGGTGCCGGTCATAGCCGGCCCGTCGCAGTCATTCAGGCCAAACATATGCCAATCAATTTATTCGGCATTGCCGGCCGTCCATAGGCTAACAGCTCATCCACAAGGGAGAGTGAATGCCTTTATCAGAGATGACGGAATCGAGTCATCTATGCCACCTGGTATGCATTACCCCGATATGGATGCTTTACCAGAGCAAGATTATGCACATAGTGAGTGCGATGAGTCGCAGGCAAATCAGCGGTATGCAGATCCAACTATGGAACGGACTGAGTTCAGCTTCAAAGCCGCAGTGGAGGAAATTTATAGGGTGTTGGCCCCTTCAGAATGCCCTCCACCTCCTGCTGCCATTACTGACTATAAGGTTAGAGCGTCGGTCGATCTGGATGAGGGGGAAGAGACTCTATCCTTCCGCCTCCTTCCCCAGTCGACAAAATTAAGGAAATTAATGACCGTCTGTCGACACGTATAGGGGATCCAGGAATTGCTAAGGTTTTTCTTTTCTGAAAGCCAAGTACCACCGTCGTTTTCAGGTCGATGCTACAAAAATCACTCCGGTGCGTTCAGTACTGAGGTCCCGGCTCTGGATAAAAATATGGCAGCAGTCCATATGTCTGCTCCATTGTCTTATAAAGTGGACAAAACGGTGTTCAATGCCAAGTCCAAGCTGGTTCGAAATGTAGTCGCTACGTCTTCACTGTTAGATCTAGCCTCCCTAGCCATTTTCAGGATCGCAGAAAAATCTGGCAATGAACATGCTTGGGATTCGACGGCCCGGTTAGCTAGGGTTCTTAACAGGGCAGCTCACCATTCCATGGCCAATGCGCTGACTGCTTCTGCCAACCTAGACCTGATACGTCGTGACGCATGTCTGAAGGGCACGTCGCTTAAACCCCATCATAAGCTGGCTAGAAATGACCGACGCACATTTCACGTCCCTATCCCACGAGTAGCGGACATTCTCCGTTGTGCTTGTCGGGACTAGGCTTATCAGTTCCATGTCATACCTTTTGGCCTAAATTTAAGCCCTTGGGCTAGTACCAAGGTTATGGATTACGTCGTCACCCTGTTCCGCTCGACTTCATCTATTGCGTCGGCAGTATATTTGGACGACATCCTCCAGAAACATCTGTCAAGTTCTACTCTGCTCAAAGGCAGAAACGATCTTATATCACTTTACGTCATATAGGCTTTCTCGTGAACTGGATAAAGTCTGATCTCCGTCCAATCCGGATTTTGGTCCATCTGGGTGTGGAGTTTCTCCCGATCTGAATCTGGTAAGGCTTCCTCGAGTTTGCGATCATCCAGATAATTGCACTCGTAGAGTCCGTTTCCGGCAGGATGCGCATTTTAACGAGAGAGTTGCAGATCCTCGGATTATTCAATGCGGCATCAGACTTGATCCCGCTCAGCCGTCCTTTTATGCGCCCTTTACAAAGGACGTTGCTAGCGTAATTGCGCCCTTTTCAAGTCCCTTCGATCCCAGAAAACAGTCATGCTCACGCCAGAGATACGATCATTCTTGAGTCAATGGCACAACCCCTGTAGGCTGTCCACAGGGATTACTCTGGAGATACCCCAAGGGGATAACGGTATGTTCCGCCACTAATACCTACGGTTGGGGTGCCCACCTGTTGCCGGACTTAGATACTGTCAGCGGCACGTGGGTGCCAGGGGCGAGCCCTTTCCACATCAACCTTTCAGAAATAACGGCTGTCATCAATGCCTTTCATCTCGGGCAGGATCAACTCTTATTACAAACTGCCCTCATTATATCAGACAACATTGTGGTGGTGCCTTGCCTCAAAAGAAGGGGACACCAATCACCAGACCTGTGCAATCTGAACTGGCAGTTTCTACATTGGTTCGACAATCTCCACCTCAATGTACAATTCAGACACACAGAATGGTCACTCCATCAATCGGACTTTCTTCCAATCGACACACTTTGGAGACGTCCGATGATTGATCTTTTGCAACAAGGTGGAATAGCAAATTCTCCACCTTTCATCTCACAGGTTCCAGACCCAGAAGCTTGGGTCGTGGATGCTCGATCAATCACCTGGGAAGGGTTGTGGTCATTCTCCTACCCTCCCACGGTCTTGGTACTGGAATTAATCCAGAAGTTAAGGGGTCAGAATTGTCAGATGGTTCTGATTACCCCTCTCAGATGGAACAACTACTGGGTCTCCGATCTACTCAATCTAGGCGATAGATCTACCCAGGAAGATTACAGTCAGCACAAGTATTCACAAGCAACCGCGGCCAGGGGTGTTCCACCCCTGTCCGGACCGTCTTTATGTTCAAGCTTGGCTCTTGTCCAGACAGCCTTGCAAGACAAACAATTTAAATCTTTGATTGTGGAGAGAATCTCGAGAGCAAGAAGGCCCTCTACTCTGAAGGTTTACGGGGGCAAGTGGCATGTTTTCAGAGACTGGTACCATATCATTCACATTGTTCCTCTGAGTGTCACAATCCCTCAACTGGCCAACTTTTCTCTGGCTTTTCGAGGAGAAACATCTGGCTCCAGTTATTCTCAAATGATACCGCTCCATGATATCAGACACATTCCGCCATTCTGGTACATGTGCTATCAGCCATGACAAAGATTTGTCAGATCTTTTAGACATTTAAAAAAAAAAAAAAAAAAAAAAAATTAAATCGACTTATATCCCTCACCCTGTTTCCAAATGGAATCTGTCCTGGGTTTTAACATGACTCAATTCAGACAGTATTGATTCTTTAACCCACGATTAGTTAAAGCTACTATCATACAAATTGGGTTTCTTGATAGCCTTAGCTTCAGCATGCAGGGTGAGCGAGTTACATGTCCTTTCTAGTGACCCGAATTCTCTTCCGTTCCGATCAGAGGGTTTGATGGTCCTCTTGACGCAGCCAGGCTTCGTAGTCCAAAATAGATTACCATACATTGGCGATCAACGAGTCGTCATTAGCTCGCTTTCTTTATAGATAAGTCAGGATCAACAGCCATGTAAGATCCTGTTTGGGCACTCTAGCACCATTTCAATTCATAGAGGTGAGTCAGGTCACATACAAGCACCTCTTTTTTCTGGTGATAGCTGGGATATGAGATATCACCATTCAAGCCCTTGCTTCATGGCTGTAGTGGGCTATACGCTCGGCGTACTCTGAGAATTCGCAAATCAGTCACCTTATAGAAGATGTTGGCTGACATGCAGAGTCAACCTTCTACAGTTTTATCTTCAAGTTTGTACTCGCAGAGGCAAACATTGATTCTAGTAGGTCCGGTGTTGGGCAGCCCAGACGCCCACCAGACTCATGTACAACAATCAGCACAGCCTATTAGCTTCGCTGGATTCGCCAGATAAATTTTCGTAGGAAATAAGATTTCAATATCTATCTTCTTAACCGTATAAAAGGGTCACATATCACGTGACCCTGGGCTGTGTTGCTGATTGAAAATTAGGAGACCGGGTTATCATTCACATGGGGAATCCAAACATCATTCCCTAGAGGATACCCGGGGTGGAGGTCGGATGCTCCGCATTCCCTCCTCCTATTACTTATTCTCCTAAAGTAATGTGATTGGGGAACGTATTCAAAGGAGAAAGCAAATTTTGTAGTAAATTATGTTTCTCCGAGAATACTTACCCAATCACATTACTAAGAAACCCTCCCAACCACCCCGCCATGCGAGCATCCTCGTGTATTATATATCGCTCAGCTTAAAAACTAAAGAAGCGACACCTAACGGGCGGCAAGGGGAGGTAATGGGCAAGAGTTATTGCCCTTTGTCTAAATGACAGAGACAGGAAAGACGAATTTTCGTATTTTGGTAGGGCTGGATTTGCGAGGTAGCAGGCTAATATCCCCTAAAGTAATGTGATTGGGTAAGTATTCTCGGAGAAACATAATTTACTACAAAATTTGCTTTTTATCATAGAGACACACTCATTACGCTCTTAATATTTTTATCATAGAGACACACTCATTACGCTCTTCATATATTTTTATCATTGAGACATACTCATTACGCTCTTCATATATTTTTATCATAGAGACACACACATTACGTTCTTCATATATTTGTATCATAGAGACACACTCATTAAGCTCTTCATATATTTGTATCATAGAGACACACACATTACGCCCTTCATATATTTGTATCATAGGGACATACTCATTACGCTCTTAATATTTTTATCATAGAGACACACTCATTAAGCTTTTCATTTATTTTAATCATAGAGACACACACATTACGCTCTTCATATATTTTTATCATAGAGACACACTCATTACGTTCTTCATATATTTTTATCATAGAGACACACTCATTACGCTCTTAATATTTTTATCATAGAGACACACTCATTACGCTCTTAATATTTTTATCATAGAGACACACTCATTACGCTCTTAATATTTTTATCATAGAGACACACTCATTACGCTCTTCATATATTTTTATCTTAGAGACATACTCATTACGCTCTTCATATATTTTTATCATAGAGATACACACATTACGCTCTTCACATATTTTTATCAGAGAGACACACACATTACGCTCTTAATATTTTTATCATAGAGACACACTCATTACGCTTTTCATATATTTTATCATAGAGACACACACATTACGCTCTTCATATATTTTTATCATAGAGACACACTCATTACGTTCTTCATATATTTGTATCATAGAGATACACACATTATGCACTTCATATATTTTTATCATAGGGACACACTCATTACGTTCTTAATATTTTTATCATAGAGACACACTCATTACGCTCTTAATATTTTTTTCATAGAGACACACTCATTACGCTCATAATATTTTTATCATAGAGACACTCTCATTACGCTTTTCATATATTTTTATCATAGGGACATACTCATTACGCTCTTAATATTTTTATCATAGAGACACTCATTACGCTCTTAATATTTTAATCATAGAGACACACTCATTACGCTCTTCATATATTTTTATCATAGAGACAGACTCATTACGCTCTTCATATATTTTTATCATAGAGACACACACATAACGTTCTTCATATATTTGTATCCTAGAGTCACACTCATTAAGCTCTTCATATATTTTTATCATAGAGACACACACATTACGCTCTTCATATATTTTTATCATAGAGACAGACACATTACGCTCTTCATATATTTTTGTCATAGAGACACACTCATTACGCTCATAATATTTTTATCATAGAGACACACTCATTACGCTTTTCATTCATTTTTATCATAGAGACACACATTACGCTCTTCATATATTTTTATCATAGAGACACACTCATTACGTTCTTCATATATTTTTATCATAGAGACACACTCATTACGCTCTTAATATTTTTATCATAGAGACACACTCATTACGCTCTTAATATTTTTATCATAGAGACACACTCATTACGCTCTTAATATTTTTATCATAGAGACACACTCATTACGCTCTTCATATATTTTTATCTTAGAGACATACTCATTACGCTCTTCATATATTTTTATCATAGAGACACACTCATTACGCTCTTAATATTTTTACCATAGAGACACACTCATTACTTTTCATATATTTTTATCATAGAGATACACACATTACGCTCTTCACATATTTTTATCATAGAGACACACACATTACGCTCTTAATATTTTGATCATAGAGACACACTCATTACGCTTTTCATATATTTTATCATAGAGACAGACACATTACGCTCTTCATATATTTTTATCATAGAGACACACTCATTACGTTCTTCATATATTTGTATCATAGAGATACACACATTATGCACTTCATATATTTTTATCATAGGGACACACTCATTACGTTCTTAATATTTTTAATATAGAGACACACACATTACGCTTTTCATATATTTTATCATAGAGACACACACATTACGCTCTTCATATATTTTTATCATAGAGATACACACATTATGCAGTTCATATATTTTTATCATAGGGACACACTCATTACGTTCTTAATATTTTTATCATAGAGACACACACATTACACTTTTCATATACTTTTATCATAGGGACACACTCATTACGCTTTTAATATTTTTATCATAGAGACACTCATTACGCTCTTAATATTTTTATCATAGAGACACACTCATTACGTTCTTCATATATCTGTATCATAGAGAAACATACATTACGCTCTTCGTATATTTTTATCATAGAGACACACTCATTACGTTCTTCATATATTTTTATCATAGAGACACACTCATTACGTTCTTCATATATTTTTATCATAGAGACACACACATTACGCTCTTTATATATTTTTATCATAGAGACACAGACATTACGTTCTTCATATATTTGTATCATAGAGACACACTCATTACGCTCTTCATATATTTTTATCATAGAGACACACACATTACAATCTTCATATATTTTTATCATAGAGACACACTCATTACGCTCTTAATATTTTTATCATAGAGACACACTCATTACGCTCTTAATATTTTTATCATAGAGACACACTCATTACGCTCTTCATATATTTTACCATAGAGACACACTCATTACGCTCTTAATATTTTTATCATAGAGACACACACATTACGCTCTTCATATAGTTTTATCATAGAGACACACACATTACGCTCTTAATATTTTTATCATAGAGACAAACTCATTACGCTCTTAATATTTTTATCATAGAGACACACTCATTACGCTCTTAATATTTTTATTATAGAGACACACACATTACGCTCTTCATTTAGTTTTATCATAGAGAAACACACATTACGCTCTTCATATATTTGTATCATAGAGACACACTCATTACGCTCTTCATATATTTTAATCATGGAGACTCACACATTACGCTCTTCATATATTTGTATCATAGGGACACACACATTACGCTCTTAATATTTTTATCATAGAGACACACTCATTACGCTTTTCATATATTTTTATCATAGAGACACACACATTACGCTCTTTATATATTTTTGTCATAGAGACACACTCATTACGCTCATAATATTTTTATCATAGAGACACACTCATTACGCTTTTCATATATATTTATCATAGAGACACACACATTACGCTCTTCATCTATTTGTATCATAGGGACATACTCATTACGCTCTTAATATTTTTATCATAGAGACACACTCATTACGCTCTTAATATTTTTATCATAGAGACTTACTCATTACGCTCTTCATATATTTTTATCATAGATACATACTCATTACGCTCTTCATATATTTTTAGTATAGAGACACACACATTACGTTCTTCATATATTTGTATCATAGAGACACACTCATTAAGCTCTTCATATATTTTTATCATAGAGACACACACATTACGCTCTTCATATATTTGTATTATAGGGACATACTCATTACGCTCTTAATATTTTTATCATAGAGACACACTCATTACGTTGTTCATTTATTTTTATCATAGAGACACACACATTACGCTCTTCATATATTTTTATCATAGAGACACACTCATTACGTTCTTCATATATTTTTATCGTAGAGACACACTCATTACGCTCTTAATATTTTTATCATAGAGACACACTCATTACGCTCTTAATATTTTTATCATAGAGACACACTCATTACGCTCTTCATATATTTTTTTCATTGAGACATACTCATTACGCTCTTCATATATTTTTATCATAGAGACACACTCATTACGCTCTTAATATTTTTATCATAGAGACACACTCATTACGCTCTTAATATTTTTATGATAGGGACACACTCATTACGTTCTTAATATTTTTATGATAGAGACACACTCATTACGCTTTTTATTGATTTTTATCACAGAGACACACTCATTACCCTTTTCATATATTTTTATCATAGAGACACACACATTAATCTCTTCATATATTTTATCATAGAGATACACACACTACGCTTTTCATATATTTTTATCATAGAGACACACTCATTACGCTCTTAATATTTTTATCATAGAGACACACACATTACGCTCTTCATATATTTTTATCATAGAGACACACACATTACGTTCTTCATATATTTTATCATTGAGACACACACATTACGCTCTTCATATATTTTTATCATAGAGACACACTCATTACGTTCTTCATATATTTGTATCATAGGGACACACTCATTACGCTCTTAATATTTTTATCATAGAGATACACACATTACGCTCTTCATATATTTTTATCATATGGACACACTCATTACGCTCTTCATATATTTTTATCATAGAGACACACACATTACGCTCTTCATATATTTTTATCATGGAGAAACACACATTACGCACTTCATATATTTTTATCATAGGGACACACTCATTACGCTTTTCATATATTTTTATCATAGAGACACACACATTACGTTCTTCACATATTTTTATCATAGAGATACACACATTACGCTCTTCATATATTTGTTTCATGGGGACACACTCATTACTTTTCATATATTTTTATCATAGAGATACACACATTACGCTCTTCATATATTTTTATCATAGAGACACACTCATTACTTTTCATATATTTTTATCATAGAGATAGACACATTACGCTCTTCATCTATTTTTATCATAGAGACACACACATTACGCTCTTAATATTTTTATCATAGAGACACACTCATTACGCTTTTCATATATTTTTATCATAGAGACACACACATTACGCTCTTCATATATTTTTATCATAGAGACACACACATTACGCTCTTCATATATTTTTATCTTAGAGACATACTGATTACGCTCTTCATATATTTTTATCATAGAGACACACTCATTACGCTCTTCATATATTTTTATCATAGAGAGACTCTCATTACGCTCTTCATATAGTTTTATCATTGAGACACACTCATTACGTTCTTCATATATTTGTATTATAGAGACACACACATTACGCACTTCATATATTTTTATCATAGAGACACACACATTACGGTGTTAATTTTTTTATCATAGAGACACACTCATTACTTTTCATATATTTTTATCATAGAGATACACACATTACGCTCTTCATATATTTTTATCATAGAGACACACACATTACGCTCTTAATATTTTATCATAGAGACACACTCATTACGCTTTTCATATATTTTTATCATAGAGACACACACATTACGCTCTTCATATATTTTTATCATAGAGACACACACTTTACGCTCTTCATATATTTTTATCATAGAGACATACTCAGTACGCTCTTGATATATTTTTATCATAGAGACACTCTCATACACTCTTACTTTGCTTATTACAGATACACACACATTACGTTCTTACTACGCGTATCATAGAGATACACATTTCGCTCTTACTATGCTTATCACATAGATATACACATACGCTCTTACTATGCTTATCACATAGATATACACACATTACACTCTTACTATGCTTATCACATAGATATACACACATTACACTCTTACTATGCTTATCACATAGATATACACACATTACACTCTTACTTTGCTTATCATAGATATACACACATTACACTCTTACTATGCATATCACATAGATATACACACATTACACTCTTACTTTGCTTATCATGGATATACACACATTACACTCTTACTTTGCTTATCATAGATATACACACATTACGCTCTCACTATGCTTATCACATAGATAACCACACATTACACTCTTACTATTCTTATCATAGAGATACACACATTACGCTCTTACTATGCTTATCACATAGATATACACACATTACACTCTTACTATGCTTATCATAGAGATACACACATTACGCTCTTACTATGATTATCATAGAGGTTTTAGAATCAGTTTTCAGCCCTTGAAGAATATGTTGCTGTTGGTGGAATATAGAATCTGTCTTAGTGGAGGCAGAATCACACGATGCGTCAGTTGGAATCGTAATTATATTGTAGTTTTCGAAGTGTGCGTTAGATAAAAATCTTCCCATCAAGCAAAACTCCGATACATCCCATAATGCCACATTGCATATCTGTAAAATCTCAAAGAGGTAGAAAATATTTTACTTGTAGTATTTTTTATGTTTTTAATTTTACAGTTGCTGGATGCAGCTGTATCCTCTGTACTGGGCCTTTATTCTGCCGATAGGACTCATTCTCTTCGCCAATTTTGTCGTATTTATTCTCGTCATCGTCAACCTATGTCGACGACCAAAAGGAATACAGATGAACCAGTCAGAAAGGAAAATAGCCATTTTGAATTTTCAAGCAGGACTGGCAGTTTTTGTTCTATTAGGTGAGTCTAGGAAATGTCATATACAGCTAGACTGGTTGTTATTGTTATATTGTGTGGGCCAGAGAAATGTCATAAATACAGCTGGCCTGGTTGTTTTTGTTATATTGTGTGGGCCAGAGAAATGTCATAAATACAGCTAGACTGGTTGTTTTTCTTCTGTTAGGTGAGTCAGAGAAATGTAATAAATACAGTTAGAATGTCTATTATTGTTCCACTAGCTTGGTCAAAAAAATGTAATAAATTTGAATATTAATTATCGGTAATAAATTTGAATAATTATAAGTAATACATTTAAATATTAATTATAATATATTTGAATATTAATTATAAGTAATACAATTAAATATTAATTAGAAGTATCACCATAACCGTCGTATCTATAAATATACTGGAATATTATTCAATGTGTGAATATATGCTTCAATTTTGATTTTAAGTCTACACCATTCTGTAATTCTACTGGGGTATTATAAATGGCACCTGACATTGAAAAAACATTCCTTCGATATTTGCATTATGAAATAATCTTGATTATAGTCGATATAATTGACTGTGTACACATACAATACACTTTCGAAGAAATTTCACTTTGTTAAGAATATGTATTAAAAGAAAGGATAATGTTTAACAGAACATAATGCAATGTTAGTTAAACACACACACACACACACACACACACACACACATATATATGTGTGTGTGTGTGTGTGTGTGTGTGTGTGTGTGTTTAACCGATACCCCTCATTGAATGTATTAACCGATACCCACATTGAATGTATTAACTGATACCCCTCATTGAATGTATTAACCGATACCCCTCATTGAATGTATTAACCGATACTCCTCATTGAATGTATTAACCGATACCCCTCATTGAATGTATTAACAGATACCCCTCATTGAATGTATTAACCGATACCCACATTGAATGTATTAACCGATACCCTCATTGAATGTATTAACCGTCGAGACTAATATGGACAACTGCGCCGGTTGCCTAGTAGTTAGAGCGCCTGCCTCCGATGTGGGAAGTTGCGGGTTTGAGCTCTGGCCCAATCATTAGAAAGACTTATAAAAATGGTACTAACAGCTGCCTCGCTTGACACTCAGCATTAAGAGGTTAGTGTTAGGACTGGTCTGCCTGGTGTCAGGACAATGTGACTGGGTGGGTCATCATGCTACATATCTGCTTCATGATGCTCCAGTGCTATTTAACTGTGATAATGCTGGTATCATACCGATGTAACTGAAGACTTGTTAAAGCCATAACACACACACACACACACACACACACACACACACACACACACACACACACACGATAGGTCATACAAATATCGAAATACTTCAGAAATGTGCACTCAGTATATGGCGGGTGAAATGACTTGTGCATGTAGGCTACATGTTCATGAATGTGGGTTTCTTCTACAGGATTGACCTGGGTATTTGGTTTCTTGGCTGTTGAAGATGCCAGAGTTGCATTTATGTACGTGTTTGCGTTTCTGAACGCCTTCCAAGGATTTTTCGTATTTCTTCTGTTTACTGCAAGAGAAAAGCAGGTAAGTCAACACATGAATACACATTCTGATCTCGTATAAGTCTAGTATTTTGATCTTGTATAAGTCTCTTATTCTGATCTCGTATAAGAATGGTTTTTGTTTAGACTGTAAACTTGTTCTGATCTCGTATAAGAACGATTTTTGTTTAGACTGTAATCTTGTTCTGATCTCGTATGAGAACTGTTTTTGTTTAGCCTGTAATCTTGTTCTGATCTCGTATAAGAATGGTTTTTGTTTAGACTGTAATCTTGTTCTGATCTCGTATAAGAATGTTTTTGTTTAGACTGTAATCTTGTTCTGATCTCGTATAAGAATGAATTTTGTTTAGACTGTAATCTTGTTCTTTCTGGACCATTAGAATTCGGTCGGGAACCGCGAGTCTTTTTAGTGAACTGTTAGAGGTATTCCGAATACCGCATATAACATTATAAACATTAACTAGAATCGATATAAGGACATCAAAACGAGCAAGAAGAACAACAGCAATAATAATAATAATAATAATAATAATAAGAAGAAGAAGAAGAAGAAGAAGAAGAAAATATAAACTTAGGTGACATGAGATATTTATGCCTAATAAATGTTACGTTATTGGCAAATATTTGATACAGATACCTTCGATATGGCCCATTTTTATCATATATATTCCTTTTAGTACTACAGGTAGTCACATAAATATTTAGAAATGTATACTTTAAATACTTAGGATCAGTCGTTTTACAATCGAGTTTTGTAAAAAGAAGATTTATGATAGCCCATTAATCGAAGGCATTAATACGACATGTAGACTTATAAGGATCAAAGAAAATATCCGAATAAATAAATTATATTTTATCAGCAAAGTGATAATTAAAAATATTCATCATCGTAATCATTTCTTCTTTTTGTATTATTAGGTCAGACAAAGTTGGACAAGGCTATGTAGTAAAAAGAAGGGTGACAGTGCCAGCACGAGCGCTACAGACTCGCATGGCCTTAAATACAGCGTGCCATTGTCACAATCAACAAATCTCTCCAACGAGAGGTCTGGGCATGCGTAGAGTGCATCACTTGTTTCTGTTAGCTTTGTATGGGGAATGCAAAGGATTAACAACTGGATGTATAAGACATCCATTGATAATGTTGGCGTTCTTGATGCGCAGGCGTGCATTAAAATTATTACATTGTCAAACACAAAAAAAGAATGCAATGACAGCTCTTGGATTTACAGCTCGACAATGACTATTGCTTAGTTTAAAATTGTCAAACAGGATAAATCACTTCCGGGACAGTGTTTGAAGTTTTAAAGCTGAAGATAGTGATAAAATAGAGCAATATCTTTATCAACTTGATCAACTGAAAGCTGATTATAGCAATAGAAATGGAGCGATGTATTTATCAACCTGATCAACTTATTCCTTCCGAAGAAAAATCTTCTTCATTAACTTTGGTATTATCAATATTATCAACGACTCCTCCAATTAAGTGATGTATTACTTAATATATGGCCGTATTGCTTGCTAACTTCAATTATGATTACGTAATCTGGAACTCTGGTATTATAAGTAGTGTCAAACACTCTCCAGGTTGAATGATGGATAGGTTGTTATGTTGACGTATTGCTTGCTAATTTAAATAATGCTTACGCAATCTGGCAGCTTTATGTTGGATGTAAGATACATGTTATTTGTAAAGGCATTTTTATTATCACTTCCACTTCCACCCCATTATTGCTAAGGATGAAATTAATATATGCCATCAAATGATTCCCTTTGCTTTGGACATTATTTATGTATTTAAGAACATTGTAACATAAAAATGGTACTATCTGCTTTGCATATGTTGGTGTTTCAGATAACTATCTCAGCAAATGATACGCTTTGATTTACAGAAGTCTGCCATTTTACAACTCAAACTGTTCAAATGATACGCTTTGATTTACAGAAGTCTGCCATTTTACAACTCAAACTGTTCACATGTCGACATTTTATCATTCTAACGATTAGCAGGAGACAAATACATTTAACTTTAATTTTTATTTTCAAATAATAAAGTGATGCAGCCTTTTGGCTTAGATTTCAAACAACCCCAAGACCTAATGTTTCGGCTTGTTCATAATGATAATTTATAGTTTGCTTATTCGTGACGTCATGCAGCATTATTATTGTACCTTTCACTGAAAATATTCATATTTGGAAAGACTCGCTCTTTGTCGTTGTGCTGTCTACAGTTTTAAACGAAGAGAAGCAGTTTGTTTCACTCTTAAATCTACAATTTTCATTGAAGTTAGTTTCTGTAACACTTTAAGAACATCACATAGGAAAATGATACATTTTCGTTTTTGTATATTGCTCTGCTTCAGATCATTATGTAAAAAAAATGATACGTTTTCCCTTGCATATGTGCATATGTCGCTGATAAAGAGCACTATGCCAGCAAATCATTTGTTTTGATTCATGAACATGGTTATGTTTAATAGCATTATTTCAGCAAATGATACTCTTTTATTTGCATAGTTAGTTGTTTAAGAGCATTGTGGCAACAAATGATACGTTTTGACTTGCATATGTTGGTGTTTAAGAGCGCAATGCCAGTAAATGATACGTTTTGATTTGCGTTTATACGTGTGTAAGCGCATTACGTCAGGAAATGATTTCGTTTTGATTTGCATGGGTAGGTCTTACAGAGCATGAATATTGTGAGTATCGGACATATATATTTTTAGTTTCGACTGAACGAAGGATCATATCTAAAGAACCAAAGCTAAAACACAAAATTATTACATGTTTGCCGTACACTTAAGTTTATATTCTGTGCAAGTTCATTGCCTTTCACTAATTTCTATTTGCCAAATGAATGAACAATATTCTTGCCGGCATTTATATACATACGTCACATAATTTAAACAAAGTATAGTCCATTATACTGAGGACTTTCCACGAAAACCTGAATGCTGTTTTTTTGTCGATTAATTTCTTATACATGAATGCTTTCTTGTCGTTTAGTATCGTATTTATGAATGGGTTCCTTTTTGTCATTTAAGTTTCGTATATATATATATATATATATATATATATATATATATATATATATATATATATATATATATATATATGCATCGTAGATAAACAGCCAATCATATGCTCACAGACAAACATTTGATATAAGCAAGTAGCATTACATTTCCTGACAGTGGTGATCTTATCGAATGTGGCCCATTTCTAAGTCATTACTGTTAACCATGTTTTGTATTTTTTAATTGACAACACGGATTCTCAGGCGTATAATGTTTATATATAATAAGTGCTAGGTTTATTATGAAATCATTTCTTTAACATGAACCAATCTGATCATGATCCAAACAGCCTGATACTTGAAAACATTTAAGAAAAACTCATTATAACGCTCTTCTAGCTCACCGTACTCATTATAACGGTCTTCTAGCTCACCGTATAAATACTCATTATAACGCGTCTTTAAATAAATGTTATCATGTTTGTTTATTAAATATCATGTCCTTTTTTACATAAACTTTTTTTTAAATAATTATGTTTTAATTTGTTTTTGTATAACATGAACCAATATATTAATAATTATCAAAACAAACAGCAAAGAGAGTGGACAGACCGAAACTATTTCAAGCAAAGTCTTAACGGATTTCAAGCAAAGAGGGTAGCCATCCGAAACTATTTCAAGCAAACCGAAACTATTTCAAACAAGTCGAAACTATTTCAGTAAAATCCTTAAGGATTTCAACCGAAACTATTTCGCAGACCAAAAAAAAGAGAAATTGTTTCGATTAAAATCATAATTGATTTTACTCTACAGACCCCGCACCAATTGTGCTGCAAAGATGAATTGAAAATCCTTTAGGATTTCAAACGTACATTTGATCAAGTCCGATACGACATCTTCATCTCGGGTCATGCAAATTTATGGTTACAAATCCATGTGGGGTTGACTGAGCGTGACTAAAGAAACTGCTAAAGAGATTATAAATCATATCTCCACTGCACCAGGTCTGGTGAATATTTCGTAGCGTATGAATATCAACTCCACTAAATACCGCAAGAATATTACAGTTTTCCCTGATCAATTTTGGTATTTGTGTATACTTCTGAGTAACATATATCACATCGGTATTTTTATATTTACCTCTAGAAAATATCCTGGCAGGGTTTGCTTGTCTATCTAGCATCACATCATCATATACGACTAAATTGTTAATACTTCTACCAAGAGAATCAACACTCGGTGCTTCTTCGATATCGGTTATAAACTCAAAAATATCCTCATCGATTTCCGATTTTGCTTTCTCGTTAAAATTTTTTAAACACCTCGTAACATCGCTGATCGTCTACACTTGCGGCTATTAAATATAGTTTATCCCATTTCATCCACCTCGTTATCAAATTAAGTAACAACTATGTCTTGCCACTTCCAGATGGTCCAATTATAATCATGCTAAAAGAATTCGGTAGCGCTGCATGATGCTTAATGTGCTCTCGTTTTTTTCTCGCAGAAAAATCAATTACATTCATGTTATTATAAATAAATTATGGATCTAATATATTGTGTGAAATGTAAGAAGCGTACTAGCACAAATGACTTGATGACGATTATAACAAGCAATAACAGATCAGCACTTGCAGGTTAGTGTGTACAATGTGGTACCAACAAAATTTAGATTTGTTTTCCTTGATAAAATTAAGGATTTTAAAAAAAAACGAGGAGGTGATATTGCAGCCAAGTTAGTAAAATTACCAGGAACACCATGGTCAAAATATGCGGGAGAAAAACATCTTCCAGGGTATAGTTATTGTGGACCCCGGGCCAGACTCGATATCCGACTCGATGATCAAAACCAACCCCTACCCGATGAAAACCCAATAAACGCTATTGATAAGGCGTGTCATGCTCATGATGTTGCTTATGAAAGCAGCAATCTGCAGCACAGACACATGGCAGATGTGAAATTAATTCATGCGTTGAATTATATCACTGATAAATCTTTCAAAGACAAGTTGGCTTCATGGTTGATAAAATCGGCGATGAAAAGTGAATTGATGATGGGTGCTGGTAATTAATAACATCATGGAATCTATTTATTATTCTCCAAGAGGATACTGGAGGGGTAAAGCAGCAATTGGTAAACTCGCTAGCGCCGCAAAGGTGAAAAATACCACTGCAGCGGATTGGTTATCCAAACAGGCGATATGGCAAATTTACTACCACCGCCTAAACTAATTAACATCTCGCATTTTGATGTCAGCGTCGTTAATGAGGTTCATCAAGCTGATATATTATTTCTGCCGCATGATGGTATTTACAAGTACGCGCTAACCGTAGTTGATGTTGCGAATTGATACAAACGAGCAGAACCATTAAAGACAAAATCATCAACTGAAGTGGCTTTCTGCATTTGAAAGGATTTATCGACGAGGTCCTCTGCATTGGCCAAATCTATTACAAGTTGATCCTGGCAAGGAATTTCAGGGTGCTGTGTTATGAACAATGAAGCATCATAATGTCATCATCAGACTAGGACAAACTGCATTACATCGCGAACAGGCAATTGTTGAACCATTTAATCGGACACTTGGTGAGCGGTTATTTGGATACCAATACACGAAGGAATTTATTCAGGATAAACGATCTCGTGAATGGGTCAAGAGACTACCAGGCGTAATTACCGCGCTAAATAATGAGATTACTCGAACAATCAATATGAAACCAAACAACGCGATTAAAAAAAGTATATACCTGTAAAACCACAAAATGATTTTTCAAAACAACCAATACTCGGCAATGTCACTGTTAGATATTTATATGAACCATGAGAGCTTGAAGGTGGCAAAAAAAGAGCTACTGATCCTATTTGGAGTGTCACTACGCATAAACTATCTAGCATAACACGATCCACGGGTACACCGCCAGTCTATAGGACGGATTCAACTGCTCCTCAGCGGCGATTTTCTCGTGAACGATTACAAGTGATACCCGAGGATACTCAGTTACCGCCGTGTGGTCTTAACTAGCACCTCTGCGTCTTTTACACACAATACAAGTTAGCATCACATTATCTCTGGTATGACCTATGATGCTATATTTTCTGTCTACGGTAAATCGGCTGGGGTCTTTATCCGACCAACATCAACGCATTATACGATTACAACTCTTGCAGTGATTATTCTGTTGTTGCTTCACCGAAATTATAAATTCAGCATCAATATCATTTTTTCTGTTATTTTTTTTATCCTGCTGTTTATAACCAGAGTTGTTTCTGATTAAGTCATCGCTGACAATATCATTGATTCTTTTGTCATTATCATCTAAAACAACTCTTCGAAGTTGATTTATTCTTCGTACTCTGGACACTGCGAGATAAACTAAATTCGACCACTCGATGCGATTATATATGATCCAAACAATTGTATCGGATATAGTCAACCCCTGCGAAGAATGTATCGTTGCAGCGTATCCTAGCTTCCATGGGGATTTCTCAGCACGCAATGCATCTTCGACGACATTGATATCAACCAACACAATATCATTTAACACTAGAATCTGATTCCTTGACTCTGTCAGGCCTGGAATATCAACTTCGATATTCTGTCTTCGTGTATCCTTGGGTCTATAACACAATGGCACTGTAAGTGTTGCGAATTTTTCTTTGTATGTGTTAAATAACTTCATCTGAAGTGTATCTCTGACTATCTTTCTACTTGCCACTATCTAATCGTTTGGTCTCCACGCATCCCAAAAATCATTTAATTTGGTTTTTAAAATTATTTCACGAGCTATTTCACATTGGATTCTATCCGGTTGTAATCTGATTAGATTCTTGAACTCGCGTAATTGTTTATCAAGTGATCTATGATCAGTACTAATTTCTTCATAATAGTGTACAAAATTCTTCAGCAAATTATGCGGAGATAAGCCGACAAATGGTGGTGGTTGACCATGATCGCCACACATTATCACTTTTGTATTCGCTAGCAATAACCAATCGTGAAACTTTTGTAATGATGACACCATGCATATCTTATCCCAAATAATGATTTCAGGAATAAATTTCTCGCCAATTTGATCAGGAGTCCATTCGTCACCTTTCCGTTGAAAGAAACTGTGATAAGTGCAAGCATTAATTCCTCGCTGTTTCATCTCTCTTGCAAGTCTGTGTGTTGGTGTTAGCACAATCATGTTTGATTTCCGTCGAATTAATTCGGTTGCACGAGTCGTCTTCCCTGACCCACCACAGCCGTTTAAATAACTGGTTTTATATCTACATATTGGATCGGATATCGAAGGTGCATTAGATAGTTCTGATATCTGATTATGTTTCAAGTAATTGTTTTCAATTGTAACATCTGCTGATCTGAAATAATCACGCAGTATTTCCTTTATAATTCTCCATGATCCTCAACTCTCGTCAGAATTTGTGAATGCAGCCAATGCTTCATTATGTTTTACGTCTATATAAAATGAATCAGTGGCGAGTCTAACTGCTGATTCAGGAAATTTATTTATCATCGAAAGTAAATTAATAGAAGCATAAGCCAGCATAGACGACCTTAAGTATTTATACTGAGGATTTTCGCCGTCGTTATAAGTAACAATTGTACCCAATTTGGTTCCATGAGACAAGAAAGCGTCTTTACGATTGACATACATACCCCTAGATGTTACATCTGCGATTATAAAATCGTATTCAGCATCATCTATAATAAACCGCGAGGAATGTCGTTTATGGTCGTATTTTCCACCCTGTGTAAACTTACCAATTATTCTTCTACCGAGATCTTTTGCTTGTTTATTTCTAACTTCAAAGATTTCCTTGGACCATCTTACGATATATTCTTCGTCTAGATTAGGAAATTGTTTTTTTTTTGTTTTCGCTGATTATACTATCTAGACTATCGGGTTGTGGTAAACAGACTTCAGTTTGTTTCCGATATGATATAATTGCTTCACTGACAATCAGCGATATCAGCATTTTAGAATCAATCATATACCGTAATAACACTATTGGCATCCAGTGTTTTTCAGAGATGTGTCTATCAATCCAAACATAACACGGATGAAGTCCTTTAGCCAATTCAAATGATACCACACGAGCGAATCCGGTTAAATCAAAATCGGGCAGTGGTCCATTAATCGCAACACGGGTCATCTCGTGTGTGGGATGTCCAAATCGTTTAAAATACTCAGAGCACCCTCCGTACCCGAGAAAAGTCCCTGGATAACACGCAATCATATCAACCGAAATGATGTTTTCAGAGTCGTATTTTGTATTCCATAATCCACCATGGCTATAATCAACACAACTATCTTGGATATCTGAGAGAAATTCTACGCGTGTTGGTTTTCATAGATTTCTCTTTCTCGTGAAATGAGCTGCAACTGACAGTATATTAAAACATTTTGTTAATAATTGCTCGTCATAATCCGTTAAAAATCCACTAGCTATTTTTTTCATTTCATCATGGAACGCTTCTGTACGATATAATTCGCCATTGGGTTTTACAAATTGATCGAATTTACCCTCTTCCTCTTCAAAACTCTGAAATAACCACACTGACACAGGATCGTTTTTACTTGACTGAGAAATAAAATCAAATAAATTTCCCCTAGAGTTCTCTGCGGTTAGATATTTTATGGTTCTATCCCGCGGAAATATTGTTACTGCAGATGTCCATGCGTGTGCATTATGGTCAATAATTTTGATTGAAGATCCTCTCGATTTATATTTCGGTTCATATAATATCTCGCCAGTTACCGTCTCTACGGATATTGGAAATTTTAGTATCCATTCTAATCCGGCCACATTTGGAATTGTCCCTTGGCTCTCCTTCACTGTTAATCCCCATTCATTAATTTTTTTTGCGTCTTTGATGCGTTAATTAGTTTCCACGCAACGCATTTGTAAAATGCTCTATTATTCGCTCTGCTACACAATTCAACGACGAATATTTCATGGGTTTTAATTTTCCAATACTCGGTTTATCATTTATCGGATAAATTCCATAACAACTGCGGTTACAGGATAAGCTCTCTCGTAATACGGTTTGTAAATCCCGGTCAGAATTACTGGTTTGGAATCCTGACTCACAGTGACAGTTATCTTATTTTTCAGGATGGGTTCAAATTTCTCGCGTATAATCTTATCCCTGTTTAGTGCTGGAGGGAAAAAATAGTACTGTCACAGAATCATATACGAGTGTTACCATGGATTGATAAAAGATGGATGTGTAATCGACCACATTGATTCCAATTTTAAGAACAATTCTTTATCAAATCTACAGTCTATTACTCAGAGTGAAAACACCAAACGAGGAAGGACTGGAAAACACTCGAAAAATACGAAAACTATAAAATCATTTAATACAGCAACTAACGAAGAAAGATTATTTAAATCAATAACTGAAGCCGTTAGATATTTTGAAATTTGTAGAGCCTCAGTACGATTTGTTGCAGAACAAATTTACCAATCTCCTTTTTCTAAGAAATTAAAAAATAGAATTCAACTCTGATATAACTGAATTATTATATGTACCTTTAATGGGAATAACTCGTGTGGGCTCGTGTATGGTTTGTGAATCAGAGTTACGGATAACTCGTGTGGGTTTCTATATTTCTGAAACTGAGATAACCGTTACGGAAACTATGATCTCATGGCAAAACCACTCTACGTCACGTCATGTGAGTTGGTGGGTTTTTACCTCTTTTTGTGTATATAAACAGCTGTCACCTTTTCTGCCGCGCGTATTCATTGGAATTCGCTAGCCTGCCAACAACAGGCTAGGTTTTCTGATGTACCACCTGTATACACTAATATGTATATCTCTAGGCGCGATAACATGCGAGGGCATTTTAAAGCGAATAGAGATTGTGCCGTCTATATATCATATATACTTTAATTAAGAAATGTATATAAATGTGACGTCCATTCACCAAGTATACCTTCTTGGAGTTCTAACCCGTTATTTGATGAGTTAGATCCCCTCTCGGAGATTATGATTCGTGGTAAATCTGGGCCTCTCAGATGTGAATAACACCTGAGAGGTTCCAAAAGGGGATGTGTTGTCTTATATATGTAACCTCTTGGCCTCTCAGATGTGAATAACATCTCAGGGGTTCCAAATGAGGTTCATCATATCATAACTTGCATAATATCTCTAGGCGCAATAAGATGTGAATAACACCTTAGAGCTAATGGAGTTCATCATATCATACGAAAACGGTCTAAAATGACCCCTAATTTTTTTTTAATTAGATATTAGATATATAATATATCATATAATGAATTTCAAAAATATGAATGTGACTATAATTGAGATTTCAAAGTTAAAAAATCAGGAAATACAATTATCAGATAAATTAGATTGTAATCAGATTCTCTCGATTTTCATGATCTTGATGATAGCGCTCGGAATAATAGGTATGTCCTTCCAAGGCAGTATGGGTTGATCAAACGAATTCAGCACGCGATAAATGACTTACTCGCATTTTGTAACGACATCAACAAATTTATCCCGCTGTTCATTGCTGTCGAAAAGGTCAGAGGCGAATTGGGCAAACAATATGAAATCAAGCGCACAATACACTCGAAAATCAAAACAATAAGAGAAGTAATTATTAGACAAAATGAAAAAACCCCGTTTTGGTTGCCTCAACACAGTGAAAAATCTCTGACACTCTAAACACAAACATGTACAATACCCATACATGTTTGCAAGTATGAGTAATCCACACTTCTATAGACAGGTATGCTTTCTCACGCAAAACAGAAACTCATAATACCCTTCCAAGTCTTGTGGGGTTTTATGCGTGTTGATTTATCACCCACCAGCAAGGAAGTAATAAAACACTGTAGTGAAATTCAAAAGAATTTCGGAGTGGGTGGGAACTCACGGATTTTATTTTATTTGTTAATTGCTGAAATATTTTAATTTTTTAATTGATTTTTGGACATTTTTTGGGTGTTTTTTGCAATCCGTCGACAAGATTTCATGTGAAAATCGAGGGTGAAAACCCTAGGAATTCATTTAGAGAAAATCGATTTTGATGAGATTTCTATCCTTGTGAGGCAAATTTTGTGGTGTTTGTTATCGTGATCGTCGAATCTTTGATGCTTTTTTCATTGATTTGGTATTGTTTTTGGCTAATCCGTCGACAAGATTTCATGAAAATGAATTTCTGGGGGGTTTTCTCTCAAAAATCTTTGATTTTCACATGAAAAAAATAAAACGCTTAGCTATCTGTGGATTTTGCGTTTACAATTTAGATCATATATTATATTTATAATGATAGGTGAAGCCCTAACAACTAGATCAGCCCGCGAGAGATTGGCTGCGATTAAGAGATTTATTCCGGTTTGTGATTCCGTTCGAAATAAGCTAAACACAAGACAAGAGTTTCAAACCGACTTCGCAACGGATTCTGAACAATTATTTAAACCAGTAAACACTGTTACTAAGGAAGTCGCGTCGACCACTAAAAAGCTATATTGGGAGATATTACTGAGGAACAGATAGAAAAAACAGCCCTTCTTCCTGTACTTGAAAAAATAGCAAAGGAAACCGAAAAAACATCGAAACTGCTACAAAAACCCACCCCTGGTCAGAAAAAAAGTCAACACTTTACGCGATAGATTTTCTCCTGACTGAAATCTTAGCACACATCAATAGGATTATAGAGGGAGAGTTCCATAATTTTCTTGCTACACGGTACGAAAACTGATTTTCTGAAACCCGAACAATGAGGATTTATTAAAAGTCCAGGATCTTGGAAGGATTTACTTTATAAAGTTAGAGAAAAAACAAATCAAATTAATAAAAAAAACAGGATTCATCATACGCTAGATATATTAATAATGTACTTGAAAAATCTAATCGGAATACAGTAGCGGAAGAGAAAATGCGACTTATACGAGAAAAAATTTAGCGAGAACTACAAGAAGAAGAAGAAGAACTACAAAAAAGGAAGAACAACGAAAAGAGGAAGAAAAACAGCGAAAAATACTTGAGAAACAACGAAAATCTTCAAAGAAACTATCTTTATCTTAACAACAACAACCACCCGATGATTCACAACCACCTGATGATGATAGTCAGGGTGCAACTGATACTACCTGTAAGGGTTTTTCTCAGAGTGGAACCCCAAGGGGGATTTCAGGTACTGGTCTAGTTCGTTGTCCTAATAGTATTCTCGGGGATATATCACGATTAGAAATTCTCTTAGGAGGAAAACGAGCTGTAAATAACTCACCGGAAATAATTAATGAGGCCGCTGATATCTGCAGACGATTATTTGAGAGTGGTACCATGGATATTGGTGTATACCGAGAGTTTATTGATGAGCTAACGGACGGTTACCACAGTGACTGAAAATCCAAAACATTGGAATCGTTTACGATGAAAATCTGTAGGATTGGAAAACGTTTACGATTTCGCGATTAGATAAATGTCATTTAAATAAGATGATCGTACACTACAACCACAATAAACCAACCATGACTTACGTAGTAAACTCACGATTGCCTGTTTATAGACCATACTATGGAGATGGTCTCGGCAATGCCATTGCAGGGTTGTTTGTAAGAATGGGTCCAGAATAGCACCAATCGCAAAACAGTTATCAATGAAAGCTATTGATGTTATTCGTGATAAGGGTATTAGCACTGTTGGTGATGTTGCCGTTAAGCATTTTCCGCGGCACAAGAAAAACTAGTAGCGTTAGTTCGGCGAAGAAAGAAACCAACAATGACTTCGTCATCAATGACAAAATCACTAAAGAAACTACCAAATAAATAATGTGTCTGGCACCTGGTGAATGTTGGGAATTAGTCAAATAGAGACAGTAAGTAATTATGTTGCATTTAAAATCCCATTTGCTATTTAGTATTTCATTGATATATAAACTTATAGACAGTAAGTAATTATGCTGCATATAAAATCCCATTTCCTATTTAGTAATCCATTGATATATACACTTTCTTTTTGTCTTTTTTGATAAGTAGCCTATTATTTACGTGTCACATGGTTGAATAATCACTCTATCCCTTCCCATCGTCAACCAGGGTTAGTGTCCGTCACAATGGTCAAGTCACACATAATCTTATTTAATGGTCATTTATTTGGTATTTAAATTACACATGTATATTATATTTGTGTAGATGTGTGTCAACGTTCATAGTATATCACGTTAATTTTCAAGTTACTGTATTTTAATATAAATATAAATATGTAAATTTAGAACATGTAATAAAAATGACAACCACTACGACCATTGCAATTTTCGACAAGTGTAAGTATGATTTATTAAAGTCATATATTTAATTAAATTATTATTAATGTATTAATATTTACAAACTGCAAATGTACAAGTTATTTCATATTTTAAAATAATTAAATAAGTTTAATATTTTTGTGTACATGTGTAATAATGTTGGTATCACTTTATTTACACAGCTTACGAGAGTCCCTTCTACATTTATATTGTCGTCTGCAAAAATAAGATATCGTCATAGACATCAGTGGGTGGAATGTCCCGATTCATCAAGTCCATGACGGAAAACTGCTGTCCACGTCGCACAGAAATGAGTCAGAACCACGTGACATGGCGATCTGCGTCCTTCATGAGGACAGTATGATAAAAATGATGTCCATTGACTATACAGACATGTCACGTGTTTTTAAAACGAGCATGAGTTTAAATCTACAGGAAGTATTGGATGAATACCATAGTGTTGTCCGATTTAAGGATAACATTGTTGTCAGTGGTGAAAAAGATGACACGATGTACTGGTGCATTGTATCACTTGATGACGGACATCTTAACATAATTCACCAGATTTGTAAATGGGGTTGGAAGAGCCACGTGACAACAAAAGAAAACATTATTTATATGTCGTGTCAGGCTGGTCGTTACTCCCCTGATACTGGTGTCCATGGATTTGACCTTTTGAATCCCAGCCGCTGTAAATATACATGTACGTACAAATATCAACGTCTGCAAAGTCCGACACCCAGCGGCGTCGCTAGGGTTGGTGTCATCCAGTGCGGTAAACTCATGGTGTCACCCCTCCAGACTTCCACCATGGATTTCTTCTTCTTAAAATAAGTCCATAGTATAAAAATGACAAGAACAAAAACAAATTAATTGAAGGTCAGAAGGCAAAAGTATTTAAGAACTGTAACAACGTTAAGTTATAGTTATTTTTTTTTACTTTAAACTTCCTTTATTTAAAATTTTCCTTTTGGTGTCACCCCTGAGATGGTGTCACTCGGTGCGGTCCGCACCCCCCGCACTCCCTTAGCGACGCCACTGCCGACACCAATCGTTATAAATGAAGACGGGAATATGTTTGTAGGTAATGGACTCCATGATGACTCTATTTATCAACTTAAAGCTTCTTGTCAACTTGTCGCCATTTTCACTCAGGGAATTCCATGTAGTTTCTTGCCATGTTCTGCTTCTGGGACCATGGACCAATGTATGTAACATGCTGTATTGGTCATTACATGATTTTATTCTAACCCGTGTATCAAGGTAATTTATTTTTCTTATACTTTCTGACCCATTAAAAACTTGTATTGACGTCATAAATAAAATTACAAACTTTATTCACTGACATTTCGCTAAGATTTCGATTTAAGTTTGGAAAATAAAATGTCAACATCACAGTTGCGTCATGCATAGTTTTCAAGCAGACATTAAATTATATACATATAATATTATATTTGTCGTTATAAAAAATTATTTTATGTTCAATTCCATATTGTTAAGTGATCTACATTCTTTGCAGTATTTATTTATAATATATTTATATAAAAATAAAAATGACACAATTTTTAAAAGCACAATTTATCAACAAATAAAGGACTCTGACATTTGGTACACAATTTATCCACCAGGTGTCGCTTTCATTCCAAGCGTGTGCAAAATCAGTATGGTTTATTATGAATTACAAAGATGGCCGTTCGATGTATTCACTTGTTATGTGAACGTATTTCTTGACACGGTTTGAAAATCATTTGCAAAAATCTACTTATTTTTTTACCCATGTCTACAAATGTTCATTTAAAAATGAATTTATATTTATCAAGTTAAAATTATTTTTGAAAATACAACCATTCTGAAAAAAAAAATAATAACAAAAAATAAGAACGTTGATGTGGGTATTATCGATTAAATATACTTATTTTAAAACCAAAAGGAAGATGTTGTCAAGAATCGGATGCTCTCTGACGTTTTCCGACTTCAACAACCGGTTTCAGATTTTCAGGGAAAATTTCCAATTGACCTACAGACAATTTCATAGGATGCATCTGCTAATTTGGCATGATACAGACAATTTATCTAGATATTTCAGGACATCATGTTCGATTACAGGAGATGATATTTAAATGATGTCATCGACCCTTACATAAAATAATGGGCTTCATTTGATCTATCACATGTAGCTTTCATGTAGGTAGCGTAGGTCGCTGTCATTTCTTGTTATAATTCACTGAACATGCACATGGTAGGTCAAGTATAGTACACCTGTACGGAGAGCGATACGAGTTACCAAATTATTATTCACCGATGGATTTTGGATAAATTTTCATGAAGAATTATTTTCTGACGATAAGTTTACAAATGTGACATTTTGGTTGGAGTTAATCATTTTTTTGTATATATTTATAGTCTTAAGTCTAGCTGGGATTTTCTATAAAAAAATTTAAACTTCTCCAACATCCAACGCTATTCCAAAAGAATTCCAACTTTCAACGGCTTTCCAGCAAATGCATAACAATTTCGTTAGATATAGAATTTTAAGATACACATAGCTAATGCTGTAATTTCAGTATTTCAAGTAGAACTTAAATATCGTTTTATTTTTAAATAAACGATTTTTTAACTTCAAATATTTTATCTAGGATCCACTTTCATGAGTCTGAAATATTTATATATGTGACAGTTAGTTCCTGTTCTTTGATATTTGTTTGCAAATCTCAGGTGTGTAAATGTAAAAGAGTTCACCTTGACGTCAGTATCCATTGCAGTTAGAATCCTCCGTTTGGCGGATCATTGGTGACATATTCTCACCACATATCTCCCAACGTTCCCTGTAATACTATTCCTGTGTGCGCAGAATTTTGAAACTACTTTGCGGCATACAAAATGAGCACGCGCCGAACGCGCGTAGCTGAGATGGCACGTTCTAAGTAATCGTGTGTGGTTATTGAATGAGTCCAATTTCTCTTCACATGCCACACTTTTGCTAATATTAATTGTGCGTGGTCGTTGAATGCATTTAATTTCTCTTCACATACTACGCTTTTACAAATATACAGTGTGTGATTATTGGGAGAAAATATTTATCTCCTCATATCAAAGCCTATTCAGTTCATTAAATGAATGTGTGATCATTGAATGTATATAATTATCTTCGAATATCACACTCTTTGTGGCTGAAACTCTCGATCTGATGAACTTACCACCACCGCCACTAGCAGCACATCCAACTTCAAATAGTCGTCAGTTAGGTTGCCGTCCAACGGAAGCAACTCTTTTCTTTCGAGATAGCCACAGTAAATTATCTCCCTTGATATACCGCAGTTCTTGTAAATTCAAATCAATTTTATCTACTAGAATACCAAATGATAAAAGTCATTTTCTACCCAAGATTGTGTATTATATAAATAAAGACAACCTTTTCAATAGTAACCGCACCAAAGAATGCGTATTATAAGACAATCTTCTCTATAGTAACCCCCTTCCAGGATAGTGTATTATATAAATAAAGACAACCTTCTCAATAGTAACCGCATCAAAGAATGCGTATTATAAGACAATCCTCTCTATAGTAACCCCCTTCCAGGATTGTGTATTATATGAATAAAGACAACCTTCTCAAAAGTAACCCCCTTCCAAGATTGTGTATTATATGAATAAAGACAACCTTCTCAATAGTAACCCCCTTCCAAGATTGTGTATTATATGAATAAAGACAACCTTCTCAATAGTAACCCCCTTCCAAGATTTTGTATTACATGAATAAAGACAACCTTCTCAAGAGTAAACCCCTTCCAGGGTTGTGTATTATATGAATAAAGACAACCTTCTCAATAGTAAACCCCTTCCAAGATTGTGTATTATATGAAAAAAGACAACCTTCTCAATAGTAACCCCATTCCAAGATTTTGTATTATATAAATAAAGACAATCTTCTCAGTAGTATGTTCTTTCCAAGATATTTTTTCCTGTATTCCAGTCACGTCGCACCGATACAGAAAGTAGGCGAAGTTTTCCCCTGTATACCAGTCAAGTCACACAGATACAGAATGTTGACAATATTTCCCCTGTATACCAGTCAAGTCACACAGATACAGAATGTTGACAATATTTTCCGCATTATTCTAGTCAAATCACACAGATATCATTTAACTATCACCGACCCATCCCATAAGATGGATTTTGTACAGATATCATTTTACTATCACTATCCTATCCCATACGTTATAAGATGGATTTTGTACAGATATCGTTTGACTATCACCATCCCATCCCATAAGACGGATTTCGTAGTACAGATATCGTTTGACTATCACCGACCCATCCCATAAGATGGATTTTGTACAGATATCATGTTACTATCACTATCCTATCCCATACGTCATAAGACGGATTTTGTACAGATATCAGTTGACTATCACCATCCCATATGTTCATCTGGTATATGATCATCATAGCTGAAAATATATTCTTGTAAAAAAATAAATGTTTTGAAACCTTAACTTTCAAATAAAGAAATATACTAGTGATCAATCCAGCACAATCTCCATTGACGCAGGTAAGCCGGAACCTCTTCGAAGCGCAGGCACCCGCCCCCAAAAATTACTGACGACAGCGAAATTACACCACTGAAACATTTGGACTCATACAAAGTCCTTCATCAACTGAAATCAAAGAAAAAAGCCAATCTTTCATAATTCAAATTTAACTAATTTAATGTTTGTGTACATCTGACACCCATAAAAATGCTTGAGTGATTTCACCATTTAATTTTCAACTTAACTCCACTTTATGCAGACACAATCCTTCACTCAGCTTTACAAGGTAGAGGAGAATACATTTTCAGTTCTAGATTGGCCCTTTATATTAACACGAATATTGAAGAAAATAGTTATGAACTAAGCTCAGTACTGACATTTTGGAAAACTTCCACCATGCAAAGAGTACATACAAGTTTAAAAATACTTCCACCATGCAAAGAGTACATACACGTTTAAAAATACTTCCACCATGCAAAGAGTACATACACGTTTAAAAATATTTCCACCATGCAAAGAGTACATACAAGTTTAAAAATACTTGCACCATGCAAAGAGTACATACAAGTTTAAAAATACTTGCACCATGCAAAGAGTACATACAGGTTTAAAAATACTTCCACCATGCCAAGAGTACATACAAGTTTAAAATACTTGCACCATGCAAAGAGTACATACAAGTTTAAAAATACTTCCACCATGCCAAGAGTACATACAAGTTTAAAAATACTTGCACCATGCCAAGAGTACATACAAGTTTAAAAATACTTCCACCATGCAAAGAGTACATACAAGTTTAAAAATACTTCCACCATGCAAAGAGTAGATACAAGTTTAAAAATACTTCCACCATGCAAAGAGTAGATACAAGTTTAAAAATACTTCCACCATGCAAAGAGTACATACAAGTTTAAAAATACTTGCACCATGCAAAGAGTACATACAAGTTTAAAAATACTTCCACCATGCAAAGAGTACATACAAGTTTAAAAATACTTCCACCATGCAAAGAGTAGATACAAGTTTAAAAATATTTCCACCACGCAAAGAGTACATACAAGTTTAAAAATACTTCCACCATGCAAAGAGTACATACAAGTTTAAAAATACTTCCACCATGCAAAGAGTACATACAAGTTTAAAAATACTTCCACCATGCAAAGAGTACATACAAGTTTAAAAATACTTGCACCATGCAAAGAGTACATACAAGTTTAAAAATACTTCCACCACGCAAAGAGTACATACAAGTTTAAAAATACTTCCACCATGCAAAGAGTACATACAAGTTTAAAAATACTTGCACCATGCAAAGAGTTCATACAGGTTTAAAAATACTTCCACCATGCAAAACCAGCATGACTACAAGATACATGTAATAGATACATGTAATATGGTACAAAACCAGCATGACTACAAGATAAATGTAATAAGATGCATGTAATATGGTACAAAACCAGCATGACTACAAGATACATGTAATAGATACATGTAATATGGTACAAAACCTACATGAATACAAGATACATGTAATAGATACATGTAATATTGTACAAAACCATCATGACTACAAGATACATGTAATAGATACATGTAATATGATACAAATCCAGCATGACTACAAGATACATGTAATAGATACATGTAATATGATACGAATCCAGCATGACTACAAGATATATGTAATAGATACATGTAATTTGATACAAATCCAGCATGACTACAAGATACATGTAATATATACATGTAATATGGTACAAAACCAGCATGACTACAAGATACATGTAATAGATACATGTACTATGGTACAAAACCAGCATGACTACAAGATACATGTAATAGATACATGTAATATGGTACAAAACTAGCATGACTACAAGATACATGTAATAAGATACATGTAAAATGGTACAAAACCAGCATGACTACAAGATACATGTAATATGGTACAAATCCAGGAAGATTACCATTTACCTCTAATATGATACAAGAGTAGTAGGACGAGATTGTACCTCTAAAATTATACAAGACCAGTAGGACAAGAATGTACTTCTAATAAGATACAAGACCAGTAAAACAAAATAACTATACTATGATACAATATCAGGAAGACTACAATATACCTCTAATATGATACAAGACCAGTAGGACAAGATAATGGGAATAACCCTGTACATGGTGTTATAACAAAGCACATTATAATGGGAATAGCCCTGTACATGCTGTTATAACAAAACACATTATAATGGAAATAGCCCAGTACATGCTGTTATAACAAAGCACATTATAATGGGAATAGCCCTGTACAGGCTGTTATAACAAAGCACATTATAATGAGAATAGCCCTGTACATGGTGGTATAACAATGAACATTATAATGGAAATAGCCCTGTACATGGTGCTATAACAAAACACATTATAATGGGAATAGCCCTGTACATGCTGTTATAATAAAACACATTATAATGGGAATAGCCCTGTATATGTTATAACAAAGCACATTATAATGGGAATAGCCATGTATATGCTGTTATAACAAAGCACATTATAATGGGAATAACCCTGTACATGGTGCTATAACAAAGCATATTATAATGGAATAGCCCCGTACATGCTGTTATAACAAAGCACATTATAATGGGAATAACCCTGTACATGGTGATATAACAAAGCATATTATAATGGAATAGCCCTGTACATGGTGCTATAACAAAGAACATTATAATGGGAATAGCCCTGTACATGGTACTATAACAAAGCTTATTATAATGGGAATAGCCCTGTACATGGTGCTATAACAAAGCCCTTTATAATGGGAATAGCCCTGTACATGGTACTATAACAAAGCTTATTATAATGGGAATAGCCCTGTACATGGTGCTATAACAAAGAACATTTTATTGTGGAGACCTGCACATTGCATACATTGTGTTGGAAAGCTTAGGCATGAGAGTCTTTGATGAAAAATAAGTTTTAAGTTGCATTGGATTTAAGGCAGGTAGCCACAGTTCAAACCCAAACCAGAAACACAAGATTTAAGGCAGGTAGCCACAGTTGAAACTCAAACGTCTGATAGGAGAGTAACAAACAATAAGTCTAGGGATCACTGTGGTTTGTCCAAAATGCAGAACTACAATGTACAGCATATGAGTTTTCACTGTCGTAGTGAAATAATAGTAATGATGAAAAATGTAACTGACCTCCATTACAATCCAGATTAGTCCTCAATCCCCATGTCCCCTTTTCTCAAAGACAGGTCATAAAAATGAGGCATGTTCGTTTGGTCGTTACAATCATGCATTATGGTGTATTCTTCTTCTATTTCTTGAATGACTTCATTAATAGACTCCAGTACTTTCACTGCTGCCCAATGACCTATGAAACATAAGTAGTACTCAGATTAAAACATTCTGTACTCATTTAGAACATTGTACAAGGGTACTTAAAGTATTGTACAAGTATGACTGACCTTTCTCTAGAGTATTATAGTATTTACTTGCTTTACTTGTTACTGATCACACATGTGTCACTTGATCACACTTGTGTCACTGATCACACATGTGTCACTTGATCACAGTTGTGTCACTTGATCACACTTGTGTCACTGATCACACTTGTGTCACTTATCAGACTTGTGTCACTGATCACACTTGTGTCACTGATCAGACTTGTGTCACTGATCACACGTGTCACTGATCAGACTTGTGTCACTGATCACATTTGTGTCACTTGATCACACTTGCGTCACTGATCAGACTTGTGTCACTGATCAGACTTGTGTCACTGATCACACTTGTCAGTTTTCAGTCATGTCAGATGTGTCCTTATGACCTAAATTCTGTATTTCTGACATGTCATGCAGAATTAGGCATCTGTGCTTAGCAACTGTGATACAAATTATACAGGTATAATATGTATCCCGACACACTAGTCACTGTTAATACAAGTCACTGTCTATACAAGTCACTGTTAATATAAGCCTATTCTCAGACATGTCAGACATTAACAACTCATTATTTTCTTAACTTTTGCATTTGATTCTAAGTTATTGTTAGTACAATTATTAGTACAAGTAAAATTGATACCTGTGTCCTTGTTTGCATCTCATTCTAAGTTATTGTTAGTACAATTATTAGTACAAGTAAAATTGATACCTGTGTCCTTGTTTGCGTCTCATTCTAAGTTATTGTTAGTACAATTATTTTTATTAGTACAAGTAAAATTGATACATGTGTTTTTGTTTGCATCTGATTCTAAGTTATTGTTAGTACAATTATTATGTACAAGTAAAATTGATACCTGTGTCCTTGTTTGCATCTCATTCTAAGTTATTGTTAGTACAATTATTAGTACAAGTAAAATTGATACCTGTGTCCTTGTTTGCATCTCATTCTAAGTTATTGTTAGTACAATTATTAGTACAAGTAAAATTGATACCTGTGTCCTTGTTTGCATCTCATTCTAAGTTATTGTTAGTACAATTATTAGTACAAGTAAAATTGATACATGTGTTTTTGTTTGCATCTGATTCTAAGTTATTGTTAGTACAATTATTATGTACAAGTAAAATTGACACCTGTGTCCTTGTTTGCATCTCATTCTAAGTTATTGTTAGTACAATTATTAGTACAAGTAAAATTGATACATGTGTCCTTGTTTGCATCTGATTCTAAGTTATTGTTAGTACAATTATTAGTACAAGTAAAATTGATACCTGTGTCCTTGTTTGCATCTCATTCTAAGTTATTGTTAGTACAATTATTAGTACAGGTAAAATTGATACCTGTGTTCTTGTTTGCATCTGATTCTAAGTTATTGTTAGTACAATTGCTAGTACAATTGTCAGTACAAGTGTTAATACAAGTAAAATTGATACATGTGTGCTTGTTTCTGGCAGAGTAATACTCTCCATATGTCCCCTCTCCAATGAGGTCCTGTAATTCCCATGATTCTTCTGGGTCCCTGAGTTCAGCAAACTTTATCTTTTTGCTGTATTTTTCATACATCCGGAACATGTCCGTCATCTTGCTTCCTGATCTAGGAATCCTCCTACATCTGAAGAAAGGAGATAATATATGGTTAACGCAAACAATCATGTTTCTTTTCTGATGCTGGTATCCTTAAAAATCTGATGCAAGGAGAGTGACACTGTTGTTGCTGTTTTGGGTTAGTCAGCACATGATAGGCTACTTCAAAATCTGATGCAAGGAGAGTGACACTGTTGTTGCTGTTTTGGGTTAGGCATATCAGCACATGATAGGCTACTTAAAAATCTGATGCAAGGAGAGTGACACTTGTTGCTGTTTTGGGTTAGTCAGCACATGATAGGCTACTTAAAAATCTGATGCAAGAAGAGACACTGTTGTTGCTGTTTTGGGTTAGGCATATCAGCACATGATAGGCTACTTAAAAATCTGATGCAAGGAGAGTGACACTTGTTGCTGTTTTTGGTTAGTCAGCACATGACAGGCTACTTCAAAATCTGATGCAAGAAGAGTGACACTGTTGTTGCTGTTTTGGGTTAGGCATATCAGCACATGATAGGCTACTTAAAAATCTGATGCAAGGAGAGTGACACTTGTTGCTGTTTTGGGTTAGTCAGCACATGATAGGCTACTTCAAAATCTGATGCAAGAAGAGTGACACTGTTGTTGCTGTTTTGGGTTAGGCATATCAGCACATGATAGGCTACTTAAAAATCTGATGCAAGGAGAGTGACATTGTTGTTGCTGTTTTGGGTTAGTCAGCACACGATAGGCTACTTAAAAATCTGATGCAAAGAGAGTGACACTGTTGTTGCTGTTTTGGGTTAGACATATTCAGCACATGATAGGCTACTTCAAAATCTGATGCAAGGAGAGTGACACTGTTGTTGCTGTTTTGGGTTAGGCATATCAGCACATGATAGGCTACTTAAAATCTGATGCAAGGAGAGTGACACTGTTGTTGCTGTTTTGGGTTAGGCATATCAGCACATGGTAGGCTACTTAAAAATCTGATGCAAGGAGAGTGACACTGTTGTTGCTGTTTTGGGTTAGGCATATCAGCACATGATAGGCTACTTAAAAATCTGATGAAAGGAGAGTGACACTTGTTGCTGTTATCGGTTAGGCATAATCATTTACATTATTTACACCACTAATTAACTCCTATAATTTAGTATTTATCCCTATGACTGATCTCCCCATCCATATCATTAACATTATTTACACCATTAAATAACTCCTATAATTTAGTATTTATTATTTGAATTTTGTTTTCAGATTTGTTCTATCTATCAGCCATGTCGTTTGCTCATGTAAACATGCAGAATGAGATATTTATTCATGACGTAACTAGAGTCATTTGAATATCTATTCTAGTGTTGGTCTCTACACGCCAGTAGCTTACTAGATAAGGTCAACACTGAATAATATAGCTTGCTGTCATGCAACGATTGGTTGGTTGTGTATATGACACAAGACTTTACTCGGAGACAAGTACAATCATAACAGAAAATACAGTCCGGTTAACGTGGGAAACGTGCATTTTAAGGGATTTATCAATATTCTGTAAGTATTGTTTGGTTTTTTTTTTTAATCCGTACGATTTACTTTTATGCAGCATGAATTCCTATTGAGTCAATGTATGAAAATGGAATAACGCTGTACTGAATCAGTGAATGTGCAGTCCTACATTAACTCAAATCAAGGTCACAAAACACTGGGAGTTGTACAGTTAACGATGCATCGGTAATTAAATTCACAGTTTTTACATTTTCAAATATACGTTATTGCTGATGCAGGGAGTTGTACAGTCTCAGTGAGTCAGATGTTCACATGTAAAATCACAGTTAACTTACACGTAGGTCATTTAATGCGCATAAAGTTACTTACTTTTAGCGAGTGCGATTATAAGGTAAAAGTATCACGTGCACGTCATTTCCTGTGATTGTGAGATTATTAGGTGTAGATGAAGATTCTTTAGCAGAAATCTTTACTGGTATTTACACGGATTGCTAACCTCCATTATTTATGTAGTCACCACTAACACCCCATCTACTAGTCCGAGGTTACTCTGACCCTCGTCAACCCATTTTTGATATTTTGACAGTCATTTTGGGGTATAGGATCAGAGCGCATTCCCTATCTAAAAGTTGGAATTCCCAGACAGTAACACCATTTGTTGTTGGCATAGGGTAGCCGCTTACTTGCCGGCCCAGCAATCTTGAACGATCTTTCATCGAGATATACCTGCATGAAATCGATAGGAATATGATTTATTTTCTCAAACATCATGAGCATAGCATTCGTTATATCTTTAATTCGCTGACAGACGAGACGAAAGTACATCGTTGCTGAAATTTGACCTGGATTTTGGCCATTCCCATTCTTAGTCACGTGACTACACAAAATCTCGCAACCTACAGGTCAATAACATCAGAGATTATACAATCACGTGATATCGACAATAAACAAATTTCCAAAGTTGTTATACAAATAATTTGGACACATTATATAGTAGCCACAAAAATAAAGGTAGTGCCCACTTTATTCTCAACATATTAAATCTGTGAACAATGACCAGAAACATGCAATTATCGCAGATGGGTGGAGAAAACTATTTTCAAGAAGTACCGAGCATGTGTCTGCGATGTTTTTATTTGTCTCACGTGACGACCACCTTGCCATGCTGTCTGTATCTGGTTTTCTTCGAATTGCTGAAACATTTACATTTATTGTATAGCTTTCGGTTGTTGTTTTCGCAATAAATTGTTTGGGAAATTTATGTTTACTCATTTTTCTAAAACAAAAAAAAATGACCTGATTTTCATTTTTATGTTTGATTTGTTTTCCTACAGCAACACTAGAAATGGAGTTTGTTGATATCATGTGACTGGGTGACCTCTGATGTCATTTGCATGTAGGTTTAGAGAGTTATGTAGTCTCGTGACTAACAATTCAATGGCCAGATCCAATTATTTTCAGCAATGACGTACTTTCGTCTAGTGGATTAAAGACATAACAAATGCTATGCTCACGATTTTTGAGAAAATAAATAATATTCCAATCGATTTCATGCAGGAATATCTCGATGAAAGATCGTTCAGGATTGCTGATCCGGCGAATAATCGGCTACCCCATGCTGTCGGCGAATTCGAATTTTCGATAGGAAATGCGCTCTGATACTACACCCCAACATGAATGTCCAAATATCAAAATGAGGTGGCAAGGGTCTGAGGAAATTGGGACTACATCTATATTTTTTACACACACACACACAAATAACTCCTCAACTACATTATTTACACACACCACTAACTCTCCATCTACACTATTTACACACACCAGTTACTCCCCATCTACATTATGTACAAACACCACTAACTGCCATCGAGAGTTTTTAAACGCAAGACTAATTACTCATATCCATTGTACTTACATATCCCGCTATCTCATTATCATTATTTACACCACTAATTAACTCATACGATTTAGTATCTACCCCTAAGACTGATCTCCCCATCCATATCATTTACATTATTTACACCACTAATTAACTCCTATAATTTAGTATTTACCCCTAAGACTGATCTCCCCATCCATATAATTTACACCCACTAACTCAGAATTTATTTGTATTTTACGAGCTCTAACTCCACATCTACATTATTAACACTAACCAATGTAGCGTTTGCAAAGGTTGGGGTGGGGTACTTCCAATATATCAATTAAAATATTATGGAAGTTCCACCCTGGCTCGTAAAGTTATAAAGTTAAATTAATGACGAAATAGATGTACAGCTCTGAACCCCCAGTCAGCACTGCCGACGGTTAGATTATATAGAACACGAAGATGAAATTCAAAACAATAACAATTTAATAAAGTCTTAAATTTTAAATGATGACTCAATCACTCGTCCTCCAAGTGATAACCTACTTCATCTCGTGATTTTCAGTGTGAGTTCGATTTCCCCCCTGACCTTTGGTTCTACTCATCTCTTTATTCCGTTCCTCTCACTCCTCCTGGATTTCCCCTTTCTCGACTTATCTCCTTCCTTCTCCTTTATCCCGTCTCTCTATCTGAAACCACTGGGACCACTATCACTGGTCTGTCCCTCAAAGCTTCCTCTCCCGACTTCTCTCTTTCCATCTCTTTTCTTCCGTCTCTCTATCGGAGACACTGGGACCACTAGCACTGGTCTGTCCCTCGAAGCTTCTTGTGAAAACCACAAGGCGTTAACATATGTTTTATCGAATCTCACCTCACACTAAATCATCAATGAACCATCAGATAAGGCTATTACTTTTTAGGTCACGCATACATACACATGGAAATTCCCACACACTTCTTACAGGGTAAACAATGGTGTAATAACACGGTATAATACATACATCAATACATTGTATCACATCAGTATATCCAAATATATATTTAATCTCATTGTACTTACAATATTACAACAACCAGACGCATGTCTGTACACTACACTCCCACAAGCGTACACAAATATTCAAATATTCATATCACTAATTTTTCACACTGCAACCATTTCAAAGATACCATTCAATTCAGCAATGGTAAAATCTATATTGCATGGACAAATGTGCCAGTCTACTATAAAATAACCACATAGCGAATTATAATAATATTAACTCTTACGACGGCTAGCAAGCAATATGATTCTTTACAAATGTCAATTCATTCTTCAAAATATGCAAACATATTAACATCACAAAATAATTCTTCCTACTACGATTGTAGTAATAATAATAAGTATATCTACGATCTACAATTTAATGCAGTCGCATTCAGCAATGATCGAACAACTAGCTCACTGACCTTTAGAAGCTACACTTAGAATCCAGTCCTAAGATTTTTTTCCCGCCAATAACACCTGGCTGATCGGAGTTGCTATCAATCTCTCTAACGAACTATAGCGAACTAAATTTTGCTGGCAGGTCTAATGATTTCATACTTAGCCCAAATCAGGGTCCTGCCCTATCTCGATTCTGACTGGATAGCGCTGGGGCCCTGTCCAATCGACTAAGCGACCAATTCAACCTGGCTGTCAGTCTGCGTATCAAGAAGATAAGGCACGTCCACTCCTTCTGGCAACTTCTTTGATCTGCACAAGCGCTTTCCATACCAAGGTGATAATTGCACTTCTGACGGCCTTGGTCGGGCTTCCCACCCTAGCCACGGCAAACTTACGTAAGGGATAGTGTTAGCCTGCGGTCATGTTTAACATTAAACAGTGGCTTGTCCGAATTACTTTGATTATACATGTTTCTAATTTAATTTTGGGTCGGGCAAAACGCCACAACCAATAACTCTCAAAACACAATGTTTCGTCCAGTCATTGTAACTATTAGCTACTCTAACATGGCATAATATCACTAAGATCACACAACACCTCTAAGATCATAAACACCTCTAAGATCACACAAAACCACAGAGATCCCACAACACTTCTAAGATGGCACAATATCACTATGATAGCACAACACCTCCAAGATGCCACAAAAGCATATAGATCACAAACACCTCTAAGATGGCACAATATCACTAGAATCACACAACACCTCTAAGATCACAAACACCTCTAAGATGGCACAATATCACTAAGATAACACAAGATGCCACACGAACAATTAGATCACACAACACCTCTAATATCACACAAGACCAGTAAGAGCAGTCAACGCCTCTACGATGGCACAATATCACTAAGATCACACAACACCTCACACAAAACCACTAAGATCACACAACACCTATACTATCACATATACCGATAAGACCACATAAAACAACCAAGATCAAACAACAACTCCAAGATAGCACAATATCACAAAGATCACACATCACCTATAAGACCACACAAATAACTAAGATCACACAACACCTCTAAGATGGCAAAACAACACTAAGACCACACAACACCTATAAGACCACAAAAACAACTAAAATCACACAACACCTCTGGGATAACACAAAACAACTAAGGTGTCTAAGGAATTAATGGATGATTACATTGTGCGTGTAAAACAGAGTGAATGTATTTGCTGCTTTGATAAACTCTTTACACACAAAAATGTTGATGTGATTTCATATTTATACATATTTTATTTTACAAGCATTTATTTGTACAATAATTCATAAAGTATATATTACTTACGTATACCTATCTATACTTTTGCAGCCCAGTCGCTGTGTCAGCATTGTGTTACGTTGAAAACTCATTTTCACTTGGAGCCAATAACCCTGAAGCACATTCATATAAAATAGTAAAATGTCCACAGGAGGAGAGGAAAAAGTTGGTTACAGTCTTGTCAATGTTGGGACTTTGAAACTAGAAGAACGTAAGTGATTTATAAGTTATGCGTTAATATTTTCATACTCTGCATACTTAGCAGGTAATCTTACCACTGCAATGCTAGATTATATATATTTTTTTACCGAGCTTAAAAAATTATTTAGCTTCATGTATAGTTTTAAAAAGTTGCCCTGTTGAGGAATATTCGATTTTTTTAAACAAAAGGGCCAAATTTCTGTTTTCTTTTTCTCTTACGGACGATGTTCAGACTACCTTTCTTGGGATGATCTTGATCTAGAAGCTGTTATTACGGATTATGATATTTTGAACACAAAGAAGACTAGTAACGATGACGACGATTTTGTTGATGATAGAGCATCCCCAGACAGATGTGTTGCTTGTCTCTGGCACAAAGTCGATTCAATAAAACATTGTTTCTTTTAATACAGATGTTATACACATGCGTTCCTAAAGATTGGAAATTAAACGTGACAAGAATAAAACTGTATGTTTTCAGCTGACGAACATCTAAACCGAAAGGTCCCCTTTTGTTTCCTATTTGAGTAGAATTACGTTGAGGAATAATGTAGCCTTCTAGCTAAATTATCCAAGAACATGGTTTTGCAAAATCATGCGGAAAATAAATCTGGTCATCCAAATTCCGTTTAATTCAGTCTAAACTCAATTTTATTTTTATAAATCTCAAACTTTTATTGTTATTCATATTTTTTAAAAATGTATCACAAAAATGCATGAGAGCACCACAATACCGCATTGATCGTGTAATTATATAAGGTGCCGTTTTATTATTGTATGCTGTATAATACATTCGGTGAATGATTTACATAGTCTCGTGTATGATAGCATAACTTCAAATTCATTTTATTATTATTTCTTTAAACTTATTGTTTTATAAAATTAAATGCGTGATGTGTTACATTTGTCCAATGAATGATTTACATTCCTTCCGAATTTAGTGAAATGCGTTGGATATAGGCGATATTTCCAAATATTAAACAGAGAAGTCAAGGGTGAAGAAAATGATCGTTTGAGAAATTCTTACATATTACACAAAACATAATTAGGGTTTATGATATACTAAATTGGAATATATATTAATTTTACTACAAATTCAGTTAATTGATATAATAAAATAAAATGATATCGCAAGATAAATATAATATTACAGAATAAAGAAAAAAAATATAAAATGACGGCTCATATTACAAGGACTATTAAAGTTCGATGACCAAAATATTTAGATTTATATTTTAACATTATAAACACACTATTATTTTGACATGCCTTGAAATTAAAGGTTCATTAATCGCCCTATCCACCCCACCGTCAACGAGGGTTATTATCCAGTACAAGAATATGCTTTTATTTTGACATATAAGGTTAAATAATTTCCCACCCACCAAATCGTCAACCATTGCTTGTATCCATCATAGTACATACTATTTTGACACTTGTAGGAGTTAGATATTGAATACTCACTACACTCGCTCAACCATCAACCAGGGTTATATACCGTCAACTTGGGCTTCTCAGACACACTATTGAGTGGCGCAATCCGAGGTTCATAAACGCGTTTAACACCCTGACCTCCAGCCAGTTTGATGTCGGTTGAACCACAGGAGTAAGACGTTTATCGTCAGGACGTCAGATTCCTGTGATGGGACAATATCACACACACACACACACACACACTATATATATATATATATATATATATATATATATATATATATATATATATATATATATATATATATATATATAATGACATTTATAACCATAACCATTGTTTCCACTCTAGTCATGAGCTCTATAGATCAGTCATGCATTTCCAATGATTACCACTAGCGACGTAAGAAAATAACGAAATAAATATTACATACTTCCTGCGCCCACCTCACCCCAGCATCTTCTCCCATTCATAAAGTACAGTGTACGCAGGAATCTGGAGTGAGAGAGAAAACTTACTTGCGCTTGAAACTGAAACTTACACAAACCTGATCGTTGTAAGGATATGTGTACACTTTTCATGGAATTTACCTACAGTGTTCATAGTATCAGCAATAGGCCCGGCCCAAGGATGTCCGTGACCCAAGCAGCATACGGGGCTCAAGGCATCATGCGATAAGCTCGAGTCCCCAAGCAAAAAATTGCATTGTCTAAAAGCGCGGGTCCCAAGGCGGTTTCCTTGTTTGCATTGCCATAGGACTGAGCCTGAAGCAATCGCCTGTCGAAATGACACACACACACTATTCTAGCTTCAGAAAAGAGCTGATATTCTTGGTTAAATATGACCGATAATGCAATATATATATATCTTTAATATGATCACTTAAATTGTACCGTAGTTTTACAAACATATCAATAAGAAAGATTTCGTATGCATAAGAAAAGAATCCGCATCAGTTACCCTCAGTCGAGATTTACGGTACATCTGTTTGACAGCGTTTTCCTAATTTAATGCAAAGTAAATCCGTAGATGTTTCAACAGTTGTAAACAGGTGATGATTACATGTGCTTATTTCACGCGGGCTGCTCTACCGGAAATCGTAGCTTCCCCTTTTGTCAATCGGTTTTACCATCTAATTTATTCAGGTAATCAGGGGATTAATATTGACTGATATATACAGTAACTCTTTACTCGAGACTGACCAAAAAACGAAACAACAAACACAATTATGTAGTGATATTCGCAGAATGGTCAGCAATGTGGCAGGCAAACGAACAAGTATCATCCCGAACTTCAGAAGCAAATCTGTCAAATCAAAGACTTGTATTTGAAAAAACAAAAACAAAAACAAATCATAATTATTTTTTGCTTTTGCTATATTACGGCAATACGGCCTATGAAGAGAAAAACGTAACAGAATGTAATTTCATGCCTGGCTGAAATAAATTTGAAATAGATGGGTAATTTGAAATTTATTTTTAAAGACAAGTTTAAAATTTATTAAGGATGGAGATTATACAGGATTTGTTAGATGAGTCAAATATTTTGTGTGCTATCTTTAACGAATAACAGGAAATAATTTATGTATGTATGATTTTAAAGTGTGTGTGTGTGTGTGATTTAGATTTTTCGCGTAGCTTGAGATAAAAATTTCAGTCAAATCGCTACGATGTCTACAGTGAGGCAGTTTATAGTAATGTCTAGCGTTGAGGCTTCATAGCACAGACATGTAGCATGATGCTCCAACCAGTCACATTATCCTGACACAAGGCCGACCAGTTAACACTAGCCTCCTAATGCTGAGCGCCTATCGAAGCAGCTGTTTGTACTTGTTTGGTATGACTCGGCCTCGGTTCGAACCCGCAACCTATAGCATCTGATGCTCACACTCTAACCACATGACCACCACGGCGGTCAATGATTTTAAAAGATATGATTCAGTAACAATGTGTTATACATGATGACAGCGTGTAGTAGAATACTCTCAAATACCTCAGTGATAGGCGTGAGGCGATAAGAGGGCGTCGTAGTATCAGTCGTATTCATCATTACCTATAGTTTCTAAGTTATGGGACACGGTGGTAGGCATGACGCAATAGTAGGCATGACGCGGTAATAGGAGGTTGTAGTCTCTCTCAATCGAATCAGCTTTCATCATTACCAATATCTATGGGACTGCACATTACACATCCACGCTCATGGCAAAACAACAATGACAAAATGTGTTCGCTTGGCTGTATATTATCTTCGCTGTTTCAGTTGTCTCGAAAAAGCTTTTACCTAAATTTGGACATTTTTGTTTTAATTTGAAATTTAACTTTTCTAAATCGAAGTTTTGTATTATATACCCTGCAATGTATTGCAAAACTTTATATTTAAACCAATACAGATTGTATTTTGCCTTAATAATAGTGTGCTCAGTTATAAAGCTTACTTAGAATGAACAATGGTAGTATGAAGTTTCCTAATCACAGTGTGTGTAGCTTTATGGAATTATTGTCAAACGTTGCGATTTAACTTAAAATAGGATCGTAACCAGTGAGATGATTATGCTAGCGTAAAAATCAGATGATTACGTCCACATGAAATAGCGTGTATCTAAATCGCACACACACTATTCACTGACATGATAAAATGGTACAGAACTTTCCTTTACAGAGAATTAAAACTTTACATTACTTGTCTGCCCCGTGTATTTTATTTTATTTATGTGTACCTGTTATTCTTTGTCTACCTTGTGTATTTTATTTTATTAATGTGTACCTGTTATTCTTTGTCTACCTTGTGTATTTTATTTTATTAATGTGTACCTGTTATTCTTTGTCTACCTTGTGTATTTTATTTTATTAATGTGTACCTGTTATTCTTTGTCTGCCTCGACTTTTTTATTTCTATATACCTCTTATTATTCATCTGCCTCGTGTATTTTATTATATATATATGTACCTATTATTATTTGTCTGCCCTGTAATTTTATTTTATTTATATGTAGTTATTCAGTATAAGTTTGGGCTTTTAGAATACTAAGTTGTGTGAGTCTTTTTTGAGTTATTTTTAATTACCGTGTACTGGAAATTGTGTCTATTTGGTTGGATGAAGAGGAATTATTTTGTTAGTTTTCTAGAAAAGAATATGTGCTCATAGATTTTCATTATTAAGAACTGACTTCATCAAAAGACATCGTCTTCCATATTGGATACTTCGCTGGAATTCGAACTTAGAATTATTTGGACATTTTATTACCAGGACTTTTGCAATTTCTCTAGTGGATAATATTTTGAATTATTTTGGATTAATTTTGGAATTAATTCTTAAAACCGTAAGTTTATTTTTCTTTTCTGGAAAAAATATTTGTATTCAATAAATTGTTTATTAAGTTTTACAAGCTTGTTATTTTCACTCTTTCTATGTTGCTGTTTATTCGAGCCTAAGCACGTAACAACGTTAATGTGTTAAAGAGCCATAAGATACAACATCACTGAGAAAGGAACTCATCTCCTAGTTCATCGCCTCAAGGTGTAGACAAAGATTGTTTTTTAAAAAAACTTCCACTATGCTAAGACTACAGACAAATTTAAAAACTTCCACTATGCTAAGAGATTAGACAATTTAAAAACTTCCACTATGCTACGAGTACAGACAAGTTCAAAAATTAAAAATCAGATATACGTAACAATATAAATGTTCTAAAATAAAGCATGTTTATGCAATTTTGTGCTGAAGAAAATAACACTGGAAATATTTCAGAATTTTAAAACGTTATTATTTAACATTGGGTTATCGTATGCATTATCCGCTTAAAAACATGGCTTATGAACATATGGTAGATGTATCAACAGATTTGTTGTACATGTTTGGTTGATTTGTCGGCATGTATTCTGAATTTCCACCCACCCACCCAATTACTGCTTGGGCATCATCTAGGCCGCTGTTCTGGGTATATTACAAGAATATACTCATTATATGTTATGGATCAAGTTAGCTCGATATTGGCGAAGATGACCTTGATAGTAGTTTTATCATGTATATCTCTCCTGAGTGTGTGCCTCGTACGTCTCTGTACTGTCTACATCAATTTAATAGACGATAAATTTATGATAGCCCAGATAGTACTTATCTCATGTACTTTGAAATCGCCCCCTTCTCGTACATTTAGTGGACATCCACGTGTTCACTGCGTGATTTGATCATGCGGCGGCTGAGAGAAAAGATACATTGTTCAAATACTTATAACATCAAAATACACGAGTACTTGTCATTACTTGTCTGCCCTGTGTATTTTATTTTATTTATATGTACCTGTTATTATTTCTCTGCCTCGATTATTTTCTTTTATTTCTATGTACCTGTTATTATTTGTCTGCCCCGTGTACTAAAGTTACACAATACTAAAATAGCAATAGTCAATAAATATTACACAATACTAGAGTAGTAAATAGTCAATAATAGTTACACAATACTAAGTAAGCAAATGGTCCATGATAGTTGCATAATACTAGAGTAGCATATAGTCAATCATAACTACACAATACTAAAGTAGTAAATAGTCGATGATACTACACAATACTAAAGTAGTAAATAGTCAAAGATACTACACAATACTACAGTAGTAAATAGTCAATGATACTACACAAAACTACAGTAGTAAATAGTCAATAAGTATTACACAATACTAAAGTAGCAAATAGTCAATGATACTACACAATACTACAGTAGCAAATAATCAATAATAATAATAATGAATACGCAAGTATGCAACACAAAAGTAGCAAATAGTCAAAACTAATATATATATATATATATATATATATATATATATATATATATATATATATATATATATATATATATATATATATATATATATATATAACACTAATTTGATTAAAATGAAATTTTCACTGTTTCGAAAGTGAGCAGTGTGGTTGAAGAGAATGAATGCGTACCGAACGACTTTGATTTACTTTTAGTTTTTTGAAACCTGCATGTCCACAGGCTCATTGAAAGGTCACAAGGACATGTCCGCTAAGCAGTCATAGACATATATTTATGCAGCATAGCAGAGTTGACTTTAATCAGAACGACATGCAACCTGCCCTCCACTCCACTCTAAACTCTGTACACAAAACCTATCCAATTTTCTCCACTCCACGTCCTACAATCTAAACTCTGTACACAAAACCTATCCAATTTTCTCCACTCCACGTCCTACAATCTAAACTATGTACACAAAACCTATCGAATTTTCTCCACTCCACGACCTGCAATCTCAACTCTGTACACAAAACCTATCGAATTGTCTCAACGATAACCGATTTAGACAAGGATCCGACTTAACATTTATCGGTATACTATAAATTTCTGTCTGACACGTAAATATAATTATGGTAATGTAATTATTGAAATCATTGTATGGACTCCATGTAAATATAATTAGGGCAGTATAATTAATGAAACCATTGTAAGGACTCCATGTAAATATAATGAGGGCTGTGTAATTAATGAAACCATTCCAGGGTCTCCATGTAAATATAATTAGGGCTGTGTAATTAATGAAACCATTGTATGGACTCCATGTAAATATAATTAGGGCTGTGTAATTAATGAAACCATTCCAGGGTCTCCATGTAAATATAATTAGGGCTGTGTAATTAATGAAACCATTGTATGGACTCTGTGCAAATAGAATCATGATAGTGTAATTAATAAAAACATTGTCATGACTCCATGTAAATATAATTAGAACAGTGTAATTAATCAAACCTTTCTAAGGACTCCGTATAAGCAGAATTAGGACAGTATAATTCATTGACCATTGTAAGGACTCCATGTAAATATAATTAGGGCAGTGTAATTAATAAACCCGTTGTAAGAACTCCGTGTAAATGGAATTAGGGCAGTGTAGTAAATAAAACCATTGTAAGGACGCCATGTAAATATAATTAGGGTAGTGTAATTAATAAACCCGTTGTAAGAACTCGGTGTAAATATAATTAGGGCAGTGTTGTAAATAAAACAATTGTAAGGGCGCCATGTAAATATAATTAGGGCAGTCTAATTAATGTAAACATTGAAAACATGCAAATATAATCAGGATAGTCGTTGTAAGCACTCCATGCAAATAAATGTAGAGAAGTGTAATTAATGAAACCGTTGTAAGGACTCCATGTAAACTCCTAAAATAATTAGGGCAGATTAATTAATTAAAAAAAACAGAGTTAGGGTTCCATGCAAATAGAATCAGGATAGTGAAATTATTGGAACCAATGTAAGGACTCTATGCTAATAGAATTATGGTAGTGTAATTACCATTTTTGTAAGTTTTTGGTATGACTCGGCCGGGAATCGATGGATGACCTAGCTAATCTACTTGGGTCACCGCTGCTTACATAAGTGATCTATTCCCAAGCGCGAGCTTTTATTTCGCGTGCGTTACTTTATTATTAAACTTGTTCAGACAATCACATAATCTTTTTTTATATTTGGTTTACCCTAATACGTACACAGTTTTTGTATCGTTGACTTATTTAATTACGTGCAAAAGTTTGTGTGTATTCAATCATTCAATTATTTCAGCACGTTTGATTATTTTAAACTGCACAAAATATTCAGGTCTTTATAATAATATTATCGAAGTCTTTGTTCAGACACAACTATTGAAAATGAATTACATTTTATTTTAACAAAATGGTTGCTATAGCAACAAATGAACCAGTGCAACCTTTAGCAAAATTAGCGAGATTTTCAAAATGCACCAAATAATCAAGCTATTATATTAATATCAAAGATTATGTTCGGACACCAAATATTCAATCTATTATATTAATATCAAAGACTGTGTTCGAACATTAAGATGTACTTGTAATATTATTAATGTCATATACACAATATTAATGTTATAAACACAATATATATATGTTCATACAATACTACTATGTCTGTATAATATTATTAATGTGATAAACACAATAGTCGTGTCTATATAATACTAGTATGTCTAATAATATTATTATATCTATATAATATTATTAAGGTCATATAGACAATATTAATGTCCATGTAATACTATTTTTAAAGTCCGTGTCTAGACACAAATAGGGCAAAGCTTAAAGAAGACAATACTTATACTGAAGATTAGTTACAATTAATTTTAGCTGAATATCCGTTCACACAAGAAATAGACTACATCCAAAGTTATATAGGTATTCAGGATTAAATATCAATTAAAGTCAGAAAAGCGGAGAGAGGAAGGAATTGGGATAAGTAATAATATGTGTTGGCCACTCATTCATGTATATATTTCCAAGAAGTTAAGTGTAGTACACGTCATTTTCAACGTTCTTCGTGGAACAAACGAGAAGAAAATATGATTAAGTTTATGACGTACATTGATGACGATATCATCGACATTTTGTCAGCAACTAAAATGCTTAATTACGAGGAAAACTACGGGTTTCACCATTAGTTAATAACTAGGCAAACCCTTGACTCTTCCTGTGTAGGGAGGTTGTGGGTAGGATAGATGTCAATTCGGGATCAGTCGGCTATCACCATATGAAATTTCACTCGGTGGACAAACTAGTATTGAGTCAGCAGCCAGTATTTATGAGTATTTGTCATGAATTCAATGCAAACATTCGTGGTGATGGATTGAACATTTGTCATGAATTCAATGCAAACATTCGTGGTGATGGATTGAGCATTTGTCATGAATTCAATGCAAACATTCGTGGTGATGGATTGAGCATTTGTCATGAATTCAATGCAAACATTCGTGGTCATGGATTGAACATTTGTCATGAATTCAATGCAAACATTCGTGGTGATGGATTGAGCATTTCTCATGAATTCAATGCAAACATTCGTGGTGATGGATTGAGCATTTGTCCATGAATTCAGTGCAAACATTCGTGGTGATGGATTGAGCATTTCTCCATGAATTCAATGCAAACATTCGTGGTGATGTATTGAGCATTTCTCCATGAATTCAATGCAAACATTCGTGGTGATGAATGCTTTCAACGTGTCTAGACGTGTCTAATGTACTAGAAAGTCATTCTGTTATACAGTCCATACAAATAATTTTGAAACTTTGTCTTGCTACGCTTAAAAATACTCAACAATAAATATCGAATAATACATTGAAAGAAAGACAAAACTAAACGCAAAGATGGAAAAGGAAAGAAATCAATAAAGGATAAATGGGCATATCAAGAAACAAGCAAATACGGCATCACATAGCTTTTGGAAATAGGAATAAATGCTATAACTCCTGACATATTACTTTTATTTGAATCAGTCTTAACTTTTAGTGTGCCTAATTATTAGATAAATTCTAGAATGCATTTTCTCCACCTCACTTAACTGTCATATCATTTTTAAGAACACGAATAATTTGTATACTGTAATTGTAAGATATAATGTTTGTCCCTCCTATCGAAGGTCAAGACCAATCTGTTGTTAAATGCAACAATATCAACACGTTAGAAATAAATTTCTAGGTGAACACTACGGTTATAAAGTATCCACTATCATTGACACCTTGCGTACACTACGGTCATAAAGTATCCAGTAGCATTGACACCTAGCGTACACTACAGTTGTAAAGTATCCACTATCATTGACACCTTGGGTACACTACGGTCACAAAGTATCCAGTAACATTGGCACATAGCGTACACTAATGTCCTAAACTATCCAAGATCATTGACACATGGCGTACACTACAGCCCTAAATTATCAAGTATTTACACTTAGCGTACACTACAGTCCTAAATTGTCATATTTCACTTGACACTAGCCTAAAGAGCAGTCCTAACGTATCAGGTAACACTGGTTATTATTGTTTTTTCTACACTAAATTTTCCCAGGAGAATTTATATGTGTATTAAGATTCATATCGAATCAAAACAAGTTGTGTAGACTGTAACCAAACACATAGCCACGTATCGGGTTGTAAGAACACACGGCGTTAACACGAGTTTCAATATAGATAACGCCTTTTAGATGGCCAGGTATGGGACCCATCTTGCACCAGATATTGAACTATACAAGCGTTAAGACGATAACACGAATCCGGTTAAAGATGCTTACCCATGTGATTTGTCATATGACCTACCCAGGTACCGGAATATATATAACACATATAGTTTAATAAATCAGATACAGACGAACGCGCCATCAAACGTAACACGAACCTGCGACTCTCTCATCATTCGTCTCGCCAGTGTTTCCAACTTAGGACTCACACATTTCCTTCACGTACAACGATACATGCGACTCTTTCGTCATTCGTCTCGCCAGTGTTTCCAACTAAAGACACACATTTCCTTCAACTGCTGAGCTGCTTATAAGGTAACATTTTAAAAAGTTAATAACATTTTCTAAAAATAAACAAAGCAATTGTCTTCCTAATTTACACAATTTATATCGTTTGAAAGCTATACACTAAGGTGGAGTCGTGTTGGTAATTGTAGATACAATTAGGCGGGGTCGTGTAGGTACGTGTTATTGCAATACAGCATAGGTTTGTTGGTAAGTGTGAATACAACAAGGCAGATTTGTGTGTGTAAGTGTGATTACAACAAAGCAGATTTGTAGATGTAATTGTGAATACAATGAGGCAGATTTGTGTATGTAATAGTGAATACAACAAGGCAGAGTTGTGTAAGTGCGCATACAGTACAGAGTTGTGTAAGTGTATATACAACAAGACAGAGTTGTGTAAGTGTATATACAACAAGGCAGAGTTGTGTACATGTGAATACAGTAAGACAGAGTTGTGAAAGTGTATATATAACAAGGCAGAGTTGTGTAAGTGCGAATACAGTAAGACAGAGTTGTGTAAGTGTACATACTACAAGGCAGAGTTATGTAAGTGCGAATACAGTAATGAATTCACAGTTAGGACGTAGAGTAGATAATTTTGATTTAACAATTAGACCTTAATGCTTGCTAAATTTATTTGCTTGCGGTATTTCATTTAGTGGGATTATTATAATAATGATTACTACTACTGCTAATAATAATAATAATAATAATAATAATAATAATAATAATAATACTAATAATAATAACAATAATGATAATAATAAAATGAAGATCAGTCAATTAATCATTCACAGGATGAAGTTGTATAACTGCAGCATTCGCAAACCTTCACGTTTATTTGTAAACCTTTCGATTTTGAACACAAAAAACCATCAATAATATAGAAAAAAAAAAATGTTCAACCTTCTTCTTCAACAAATGGACAGGCTACATATGGCGGCCATTATTTTTGCTGGAGAAAGAAATCCGATAAAGCCAGGGAAGAAACAACCCTGCCCAGAAGTATTTTTCACCTACCCTCATTACCCTAAGGCTCAAACCCTTTGCAGACAGGGGTGAGATGTTTGATAGTGTGGCGATCGCCTTAGATCATTCGGGCCAGCTGGGTCCATACACAACATTTTGTCGTTTTTCATCAATTTATAATGTCATGGTGGTAGTAATAGCGGTAGTGAATCCGTCCTATTGTATTTACACTTACCTACATGAATACATAAGTCATGGGGGTAGTAATAGTGGTAGTGAATCCGTCCTATTGTATTTACACTTACCTACATGAATACATAAGTCATGGTGGTAGTAATAGTGGTAGTGACTCCGTCCTATTGTATTTACACTTACCTACATGAATACATAAGTCATGGGGGTAGTAATAGTGGTAGTGAATCCGTCCTATTGTATTTACACTTACCTACATGAATACATAAGTCATGGGTGTTGTAATAGTGGTAGTGAATCCGTCCTATTGTATTTACACTTTCCTACATGAATACATAAGTATCTGCTCTAACAATAAGTCTGCAAGAATCCTCTAAGATGGTACAAAACCAGCATGACTACAAGATACATGTAATATTATACAAATCCAGGAAGACTACCATTTACTTCTAATATGATACAAGACTAGTAGGACGAGATTGTATCTCTAAAATTATACAAGACCAGTAGGACGAGAATGTACTTCTAATAGGATACAATTGCTAAATAAATTAAGATGAATGTATGCATATACAGTGGAGCCTCGTTAATCCGGACTCCGTTTATCCAGAAACCTCGCTATCCGGACATAATTGAACGGGAACTTAATTCCTTAACGTTAATTTGATCCGTTAATCAAGAAATCCGCGTTCCGGATCCAGAAATCAAAATCAGGAATCGAAGTGTAAAATTACATTAAAACTTGTCTCGATAATCCGGAAATAATCTGTCCAAAAATAAGATAATTCGACAAATCGTATATGAAAATACAGTCAGTAGAATCATACATAAAACACAATAGTGAAGCCCTTGAGAATTTATGGCCACTATCAATAACTAAGTAGCGTGACCATTTTATAACCAGCGATTGTATAAACAATGCATGTTTTAGCTAGTCGCCGACCTAGTGTTAATAACTAAATAAACACACAGGGATAAAAAAGTTAATGCTTTCTGACATAACCTATCGTAAATAAATTACAATTGTCATTAAGCCTCTTTGATGTTTACCAATTGTATGTAACAATCACAGTTTATTGATGGCTATACAAATACAGTTGACAGATATAAGCTGTGGACAGCATAGGGCTGTATAGGCAGTGGATAGTATAGGGCTCCTTAGCACCTGTAACAGCTGTAAATATGACTATAAAAATGACAGCATTTTATTAGTTTACCATAACGCATTTAACTGCGAAATAACATGGTAAATAAATTAATAGATGTATTCATTAATTTATTTCAACTGGTATTGAATATACAGTACATTACATTTAAAGCTTGCATATATATGTACATATATACACTGTGATGATATCGTAATTTTTTTTTTTTTTTTTGCATGATTCAATTATCTTGAAAACTCGTTAATCCGGACATATCCACTGGGAACGAATGTGTCCGGATTAACGAGTCTCTCTCTCTCTCTCTCTCTCTCTCTCTCTCTCTCTCTCTCTCTCTCTCTCTCAATGACCGTATACATCTCTTTGAATCAGCATTTCCTCCATAGTAATTCGCGGTGTAATGTAAGCATTACAGAAGATTTTCACAAAATTTCTACATTTTGGACGTTAAAGTCAAAGGCCCATTTCGTGTTTAAAACAATACAACACGATGAGTCTGCTTGCAGCTGCACAAAGGTCGTCTTATTTTGTATCATATTTTTTACGGAACAAATTGTACATGTGACCTTTTAGATATTTTATTTTACAAGGAACATGATATATCTACACTAATTTATAAAAATTAAATAGTAGTTGTGTACATAACATTAAGACCTGTATATATTTTATTTAACAACCCGATGTCTCTACAATAACTTATGAAATTAAATAATAGTAGTGTACATTATCTAGACATGAATAGAATGTTTCCGTCTATATGTTTCAGCTCAATCCTCGTACCGCATTGAGTAAGGTTGATAACAGTGTCAATAACCGTGAAATCTCATCCCACCGACGCCATGGCAACAGGAGGACAGAACGAGGTTGGATGGAATCTGGTCCATGTAAGGACGTTCAAACTAGAAAATCGTAAGTGATGTATAGGTTGCATATACAAATACATTTGCATTTTATTACGAATATCTGGCCTTAAAATAAGTAATCCCGTAATAGACATGGCTCCCATTAAAGGGAACTTAAACAATATTCCAATTTTTGTATTTATAATTAAAATAAATAATTATAGGCCGGCTAAATTGAGACAGGAACTGTACAACCAAATAAATTCGTACAGATTCTGTCTCAAGGCAGACGGACCTAAAAATATAAATATTATTAGATAAATTGAAGCATACTATAAATTTTAAATAACACACTTCAATTTATACGAACTTCAAAATTAAATTAAATTATAATAAACTAAATAAAGAGACTGTCTCCCATTTAGAGAAGACAAAAAGGAAGAGAACTGGAGATACAAATTTGGATGAAATGGCAATCCTTTACACAAATACAAGGTATATACCTTATATAGCAACAGACAAATAGCACCAACACAAATAGCAAACACAAGGATAATAGGAGACCACTAGCCATGGTCAAACAAATATAAAGGTACACTACTAGTTGTGGGTAGATCAATTCCTACCTAGTAAGGATCTACGGAAAAAACATTAGGGATACTAAAAATACCCCGAATCAAACATATAACCCCGATGGGGAAAAATTAAATGGGGTGTTAAATGGAAAATAAAAAACAACAAACAACATACCTGGGGGAGCACATACATACATAAAAACTTTTATTTTTTTGATTGGGGGGGGGGGGGAGCATCTGTCTGGTGCCCCCCCCCAAAAAAAAAAGCAAAAAAGTAAAATAAGTACATGCAATAGAAAGAACAAGGAGCAACACGCCTTGTAAAACGTAAACAGATAATGTATTTCCTTAGAAGACAATGAAACTTTAACAAAGGAACGTCAGGTTTTGCGAATTGAACTCTATAGTGGTGATGTCCTTTGTTGGATCACAATAACAAAAATACAAGACTATAACATTATTCCATATTTCAATATATACTCAATTCACTATTTCCATGAATGTTATTTTTGTAGAGACTTTTTCCAAAACATTGATTTGTATCCACATATTATTTAAATGCTACATATTCCGTACAGGATATTATTATGTCATGTGCATAACTTTGATGTTGAATAATCGCTCAATCCCGTCCCACCATCAACTGGTTAGTATCTGCCACATTGGACTGGTCACAGATACTTTTTTCAGTGGTGCAATCAGAGATTCATAAACACATTGGACTGGTCACAGATACTGTTTTTCAGTGGTGCAATCAGAGATTCATAAACACATTGGACTGGTCACAGATACTGTTTTTCAGTGGTGCAATCAGAGATTCATAAACACATTGGACTGGTCACAGATACTGTTTTTCAGTGGTGCAATCAGAGATTCATAAACACGTTTTCTACACTCACCTCCTGATATGGGTTTGAATATATCACATCTATGGACGGGTAGTACCGCCAAAAAGTATATGCATACATTTTCTATTTTTCCTTGATGCATTACTTTAAATGGCAGTTTACAAGTACTACTTTCCTAATTCCATCCATGTATATTGTATTCTTGATTAATGCATTGAAGCAGAATTGTATGTGGTTACTTTTCTTCTGCATTATTGTAAATGGCGGCTTGCAAGTACTTCACTCATGCCTTTTCCAATGACTGGATGTGCTTGACTAGACGTAACTCATAATCAGGCTTGAAAACAGTAGTCTTACTTCCCAGTTTTGACACTCCAGTTAGCGAAACCTTCAAATCTCTATGTCTGCGAAATTTTTCATTTGGAATTCCGTAATTCCTGGAAGTCCCATAATTCCCCCCGGACAGTTTTCTGTCTGTAAGTTCGCACGAACTGCAAAGAAGAGTATAGAATAATTTCAGGCATACGAACATGTAGTGAAGTGATCAAAGATATCATAAGGCTATACATGTAGTGAAGTGATCAGAGATATCATAAGGCTATACATGTATTGAAGTGATCAGAGATATCATAAGGCTATACATGTAGTGAAGTGATCAGAGATAATCATAAGGATATACATGTAGTGAAGTGATCAGAGATATCATAAGGCTATACATGTATTGAATTGATCAGAGATAATCATCAGGCTGTACATGTAGTGAAGTGATCAGAGATAATCATAAGGCTATACATGTAGTGAAGTGATCAGAGATATAATAAGGCTATACATGTATTGAATTGATCAGAGATATCATAAGGCTATACATGTATTGAATTGATCAGAGATAATCATAATGCTATACATGTAGTGAAGTGATCAGAGATAATCATAATGCTATACATGTAGTGAATTGATCAGAGATATCATAAGGCTATACATGTATTGAATTGATCAGAGATATCATAAGGCTATACATGTATTGAATTGATCAGAGATAATCATAATGCTTTACATGTAGTGAATTGATCAGAGATAATCATAAGGCTGTACATGTAGTGAATTGATCAGAGATATCATAAGGCTATACATGTAGTGAAGTGATCAGAGATATCATAAGGCTATACATGTAGTGAAGTGATCAGAGATATCATAAGGCTATACATGTAGTGAAGTGATCAGAGATAATCATACATGTAGTGAAGTGATCAGAGATATCAAAAGGCTATACATGTAGTGAAGTGATCAGAGATATCATAAGGCTATACATGTAGTGAAGTGATCAGAGATATCATAAGGCTATACATGTAGTGAAGTGATCAGAGATAATCATAAGGCTATACATGTAGTGAAGTGATCACAGATATCATAAGGCTATACATGTAGTGAAGTGATCAGAGATATCATAAGGCTGTACATGTAGTGAAGTGATCACAGATATCATAAGGCTATACATGTAGTGAAGTGATCACAGATATCATAAGGCTATACGTGTAGTGAAGTGATCAGAGATAATCATAAGGCTATACATGTAGTGAAGTGATCAGAGATATCATAAGGCTATACATGTAGTGAAGTGATCACAGATATCATAAGGCTGTACATGTAGTGAAGTGATCACAGATATCATAAGGCTGTACATGTAGTGAAGTGATCACAGATATCATAAGGCTTGGCCGTTTCGTTCAACAAGTAAGTTATATTCTGTATATCATGGACATTTAACTTGATAATCTCTATCTATCTATCTATCTATCTATCTATCTATCTATCTATCTATCTATCTATCTATCTATCTATCTATCTATCTATCTGTCTGTCTGTCTGTCTGTCTATCTATCTATCTATCTCTATCTATCTATCTATCTATCTATCTATCTATCTATCTATCTATCTATCTATCTATCTATCTATCTGCAGACATGCCGGAAATATTCATGATGCGGCACATTTTAAATGTAAACATCTTGATTTGTAAAATATATCTCTGAACCGCTCGAATCAAATAAAAGTGTGTATATTATTTAAATGCTAAAGGTCCTTAAAGGATTGGATTTGGACAAGTCTGGGGAGTACCTATTGACACCAAATAACAAATTCATCAGTAGTATATGGGGATACTCTAGCGACAATGGGAAATCCAGTCACAAAGGTCGTGGGAACATCTAGCGACAAGGGGAATTTAACATGGGGAAATGTAACATGGAGCGAATGGGGAATTGAACATAGCGACAAGGATTGGGTCACTTTAGTGTCATTGGGACCTTAACGTTAAAAATGGGTATATATAAAAATTAGTGTTAATGGGAATTTAACATGGGAATGTCACCTGGAGTTCTAAGGGAATTGAAAATTGGTGACTCCATAGTGTTTATAGGGTCAAAACTATTGATAGGGTAAAATGTACGTGTAGGGACAAGGGGCTGATAGGGACAAACATAGCTATACAGAAAGAAACAAATACATATTGAAACACACAGAAAAGAGGGCAGAGTTGTTCTAAAGAAAGACCCAAAGATAATAAAAGTCTACGATATGGGTTCAAAACATTTATTCAAGTATATACATGGGCTCTCTGGCCTGTGCTTTAGTCTAAGCACTATCCCGTTAAAACATTCAAATCTGGATATGGAACAAATCTATTCACATGTCATCTATTTCTTGGATCTAGAAAAAATACTTTAAAAATTAAAGTTTATGCCTTCAAAAAAAGACCCTACTTTACATACAAAACGCATAAGCATTTCATATAAGAATGACACTTTTCATACAACAATTAATATCCATTTTTAAGAAAATAAGCTAAACCAAAACAAGTAACAAACAAACAAATAGGAGAAAGTTCATGTTGCTTTCTATATCTGTCACACACATTGTTTAAATCTGGTCAGCTATCGCTTGTGTCCCAGCGTAGATGTTTCCCATTACGTACCCCTTTCATTCGTAAATCTGCTTGAGTCTTACGCTCGATACTTGGTGTGTGAAATGATTCATCTTTCTCGCTTGGCACTGTTAGTCACAATGAACTATCGGTCTTGGACTTTGTCCCTTTTTATATGCTGACCAACATCGACGTGACCGTACGGTAAAGTGAAGTGATTGGGAAGCCGCACTTTCTTCTGGTACACGATTTGATAGACTTTTTCCAAAGACCTAAAGACGATTTGGTGTGTGGGTAAACGTACGATCTTGTGCGGTTCGTGGGTGGTCACTTTAAAAGTTCCATCCTGTCCAGACTTAAAGGCTTCTTTTAGCACGTCAAAGTTCACCACTCGACTGGTGCGATAATTGAAAGTCAATCCTTTCACTTTACATTCGGTGGGCATTTCTCCTTGACGGTTTCGGTATTCGTAGCCGTAATTTTTAGGACCGCCACTTGCAAAACTTAGAATCTTGTCATCGGGATGTTCATCTGTCCAGGCTTCTAAACGGTCTCATTCGATGTCAGGGTCACGTTGACCGAGGCGATCGATGTAGATGCAACTGTCCGTGTCAAAATACAGGACGCGAACTCCTAGGAGTTTTAACACTTCGTACAATTATAAGCGAGCATGGGCTGTCACGTAAGCCGCAATGATGACATTTCCAAATTTGTCGGCTTCTGCAAAGTCTAGTTCTTCTTCGTAATTGACTAAGATCATGTCCTCACGAATGACGTCCACGTGTTTGATGTATTTGGTTTTGTCGTGAATCATCTGGAAGTAGCGGGAAGGTTCGGACAAATACTCCGTCTTGGGTAAAGACGGTCGATGTGCCATTTTACCCCACAAGCAATTTAAGATCACTTTGGCAAACGATCGCCTTCCTTCGTTTTTCTCGATGTGGTCTAAAGTGATACCTTCCTGCTCCCTATATTTTTCTTTGAATTTCTTTTGGTCTTCGGGAGTGTGGCACCAGAAAGGGTAGCCGCTAGCTTCTTGTGTTAGTTTCAAAAAGGCATCTACGTAGTCTGCAAAAATACCTTTCCGTGTCTCGTCGCCCTTGCGGTATTGTTGCGTCTTGGGAAAGTGGTACATTTCGTGCACTTCTAACAGTCGGTATCCCAGGTCCAGAGATTTAAACAATTCCACGCTAACTTACGTTCCTGTCAAGGCGCGTTCTTCCTGGCTGTGCTGACAAGGTTGGTCTTGGTTGCACGTTTCGGCACAAGTTCGACACAAAGGAAACATCAGTTTCCCTTGGCAATGGTGCGGTAAAACGGGATGGTACAAGTCTGTAGGAGGGAAGACTTTGCACTTGATCAATCCTTTGTACTGTCTAATGTGGTCCAGGTCAATGTGTTCTGTCATCAATTGTGGCTGCCCTACGGAAAAGTGACAATATTTGCACACGTAAGGATACAGCGAACACACGTCCAAGTATTTGATTTCTTCTCCCTTCTCCTCGTCCGCCTGGTACAGCAAACAGGTGGCATTCGTTCGTCCTCCGTACAAACTATCCGGGGGGGGGGGGGGTCAGTGGATCCACCAACTTGTAACTTTCCGCAATGCGATTAAACTCGGGATCTGTTTTCAAACGATGATCGTACTCATGTTCGCACATTTCCACCACTTGGTATCCTTACTGTTCTAACTTCAAACGCCGCTGACAAGTAGTCTGGTACAAGTCTTCCATGGTCCGTTGTAAAATCTGATTTTTTGTAAAACGTTGAGGGTGACACATGGGACATCCGTGAAATAAGCATCCGTTAAACTCGTACACGATCTGAGGGTTTTCTAAGTCCCAACCATCCACCAAATATGGACTTTGGTTTGGAATATGCTCTCTCGGTCTGGCCGCAGACGTGGAAGGTATCGGTTCAGGTTCGCTCATGTCTTCGATTTGAGCGAGCACTTCTTTACGTGTGTGAGGCGATAAGTCACGTCGCCGTCTCTTACCTTCTTCTTCTCTCTCACTGAAATCGTGCGATCGTTTCATCTCAATTACTGATTCAGAAATGATTTAACCAAGTTCGATTTCTCTTTATATATACCCCTATGTACCTCTAGTTATGATAATGACTTGGTATATTTCACAAGGGCAAGTGAAAGTCCAACAGTTTGGAAGCCCTTGATGACTTATGCAAACGACAATAGTACGTCTTAAACACCTCGTATATCTTGACGACCCTTCGATTCAAATCCTACCACGAAAAGAAAACGGTTGCAAGAAAAGGGAAAAAAAAAAACGACAGTTGGTGTCATCAAGAGCTCTAGAGACTGTACTGTGCTGTTAGAAAAAAAACGCTACTGGACTACGATGTCTCATTCTCTTTGTAATTTCTACTTTGCTGTTGACCGCGATAACTACCAACCCTGATTTAACACGCGTTTTTTTTACATTTGATATTTTTAAAAAAACTAATAAACCCATTTTTAAAAGAACTACCCCTTTTTTTACAACAGTGACGATGTCTCCTCCTGTTCTTACTACTGTTGATGCACCTACAACGGCGATCTTTCATAAGACCAAAGCATGAGTCAGAGCAAGTTAAGTTGTGAAGTTGAGCGGAGGTGTATAAACAACAACTATCAAGACCCTATGTTCCAGTTCTGTTTGTGATAATAACTTGCGATACTTCACATTTCACAGTTATGTGACTATAGTTTTTGACACTTGCACAGGTACTTCTTTTCATAAGTGTCAAGAAAAAATTACTTTCAGAATTTTACCATTTTCGAAAACACGCACACACTCGCAACGTGACCAGAATCTGCACTTCTATATTTGTGGATATCCCACAGACCCGTTTCAGCGTACAGAGCTGGCTAAGAACTGTAGGAATATCACATCATTGTTTCAGAAATATCAACAACAAAATTTATGTTTTATCTTCCCAGTTCCACCCTTATTAGTGTTTGGGTATGTTCTCTAAAAGCACAAACAATTTGGAACAAAATTACATTTTGAATTAAAAAAAATTCTCTTTTTAAATTTATTCAAGGTGTTGTGCATGTCAGATTACATCCAATGCCTTCTCCAAGTGCAAGACATTTCTACATGTCATTGCGTTTGTTAAATTCGGTTGTTTGTTTTATGGGGGTTAGTCATCGTTTATCTTTAATTCTATTCTTTTATGTATTTATTCTTTTATAGAAGATGTAAGATTGTTTATTGCTGTAACGGTATATATGTTGTTTATTCTATTGCTGAAAAAGAAAATGTATATAGCAAAGGGCTTAAGTTTGTTCATATTTTTATTATTTCAAGCTCTATAAAACGTACCAAGTTTGTTTTGCAAGAGGATTGAAACTTAAAGTTGAGCAGACATGAAGGAAAGCATGCCTTTGTTACAAAAGTTTGCACTCTGTGTTCATTCTAATCATGCTTGCCTTATATCTTTGTGTTTTAGATAACACGTTTCTTCTGATGTAAATACATGCATCTATGGACAGACAGATTGGGTTATCATCCTTGAGGTTCACTGTACTTTAGTTTATTTACTTTATACAAACCCCAAATTCAGTAGTTTGACAAAAGTTACCACTCACTACTATATTATTTCTCTCTGCCTAGACGAATGTGTTTATGTCAATGTGTCAAAGTGAGAAAATATGTTTTTGGTCAGTTTTAAAACTCGAACAATAATTGCAGTTAAGTGGCTGATGTGTCATGAAGAAATGGTACGATGTGCAACAAAGGGATTGTAAGTTCACACTCCAGTCTGTCTGCGCTGCAATTGAATCAATGCATGAGCCTAGGCAAAACAATGTGCCAGTCGTTAGAAGCAATTTATTGACTACACATTTTTTCTACCCCCTTAGCTTCAAAATGCCCTCACTCGTTCTTAGTACAGTGACAAGATAAGACGTGTTTTGTCTGCGCCTGACCACTACAATATCTACCTTGAAATTCGAACCAAACAATGCGTCGCTCATTTTAAATGATTTCATTGGCAAACCGATATTTTCCACCGCCTTCGCTAGTTGTAATTCTCACAGCGAGAATAATAATCACACCATCGTGGAAATGTCAGTCTTATTGTGAAATACACCAAAACATGTTTGGATGTGTGAGAACTTCACAAAATGTTTTTGACAGAATGATTTTAGTAGGCTATGTCTACAATTCACACTTGTGATATTTTACAATAGTGGTTTATTTTCTAAAGGAATAAGTATATCAGTGAGATGTGTATGAAATTTCGTAAGGAAAATATACCATACAAAACGTAAAAAGAGTCGTGATATTTCTAAACGTAGGAATAACATTCTCTCCCTCTCTCCGTCCTAGCAATTTTTATTGAATTCTAATGGCATCTGTTCCTGTTTTGAAGATACCTCTCCAATATTGTGAGCTGTAGTCACCATAATTACGTAAACTGTTCCGTCTGTCATGTAAATTTGTTTTCAAAACTTACATCCTAAAATTATAGAACAATTTTTTCTTCTATCAGTAAATCATTGTATGAAACAAAATCTTAAGTTGACTTAAGCTTGTACAATTCAGGTATCTTAGCTTTATCCTATTTTTGCACACTGCAATGTGTCAAGAAAACAATTCTAACATTAGATCTACCTTTTGTTTCTTCTTCTTCCAAAAGGCAACAAAAGGCAACAAACACAGGGTTTTATCAAGAATGGCGCGAGTGACATTGCACTGTATAACCCTGCCTATGGTTAACTCTAAATTCTGAAAGCGAAACATGCGTTCAGAACAATTGTAACAATGTTCGACCTATTTCTCTCAGTTTAGACTGTCGATAGAACAAGGCAAGTTTTTGTACTACTTCTTTTCCATACCCTTAGATTTGTGACAACTTTGCAACATTGTTGGTAGCGTGTGCTGCGAAACACAGGACACCTCGTAAATTTTCGATCCACAGTAAAATGTTAAGCAGTCAATCGACAATACCTATCGCACTATCTTCTTTATAAAATTTATTGAATGAATGAATGAATGAATGAATGAATGAAAACAATGACCATTTCTCATATGTAATGTGTGTTGGTCTTTATTAACGTTGTCCTTATCATACCGCAAAAAATAACAGTCCCCCAAAAATGGTGTCCTACGTTTTGTAATTATTTACCAGTAATGTTAGCTATGTCTGCCCATCTCTCAAACACTCCAGGCTAAAGTATCGCCTAATCTACTGTTACCCATTTCATTACAATTTGTGTGCGTGCTTTTGCTTTAAATAAACGTGTATAAGTTTTAGTAAGAAAGAAAGAAAAAACGAATGGTTAAAAAAAACCCACAACGTTAAACACCACTATGGGGTATGTTTTTAATATAACCATTACAATAAGTCTCACACATATATTTTTTTCTAAAGCAAAAAGCACGCACACAAGTGTTATTGTAAACTCTTACACACATTTATTTAATCTACAGTCACTCAAACAAATTGTACTGAAATGGGTGATCTACAGACCCGAAAATGGTGTTTTAGTAAGAAAGAAAGAAAAAACGAATGGTTAAAAAAACAACGTTAAACAAAGCGTTTTTTTTTACATTAATCTTCAATTTGGAATTTATCTATTGACAAAATTTTGAAATAAAAATGTTTCTTGTCTTTATTCGAATAATTAATAAGGTTATGTGCAGTATATAGTTCGTGTCGTATAAAGCAGGAAATCATACAATGCGTTATTAACTTCATAATAGTATGGTTTTTGTTCTTTTCTAATTATCTATTATCTGTCGGCGTTGTAGTCATGTGTGAGATAGCATGCCGGTAGTGTCTCGTGGATTGGTGGTTCTTTCCAGGCCCTGGTTCTTTCTCCACCATTTATACTGGTGCCATGTATAGCCTATCTATTGCTAAAAAAAAAAAATGGCGTTCAACCCTATAACAACAATAACAAGAACTAGAGCAATACAACTATATCCGCCCACCATACGCCACAACGTGGTCAAACCAAGACGACCATGAAGTAAGTGTGTGTGTGTGTGTGTAGATATATATATAGGTAGGTAGGTAGGTATGATATAAGCAGGCCCGCACCTAGGGGGGGGGGGGGACAACCATGGCACTTGTCAGGGGTCCGAGTGGCGTTTTAAAATATACGCACATATTTGAAACACGAAAGGGGCCCGAACTCTGTCATCTGCCTGGGGCCCAGAATTTCCTAGGTGCGGGCCTGATATAAGGTAGGTAGGCAACGATATGACTCAGTATCAAGATGGGAAGCATGATAACAGCGGTTTTGCCATACGCTCAAATGCATAAGGCGGTAATCGGTATTTACGCGGTAAAAAATACGTTATATTATCAATCGTATCACCTTTCAGCATTACCTGTAGTTTCTGAGTTATGCTATGGGCGTTAAAACATCGCGTTAAGCTGACGACGCAAAATAGAAAATGGGTTTGCTTGGCAGTACATATCCTGCGCTGTTTCGAGTGTTTAGAACAGGCTTCTGCCAAATTGGTACTTTTTAGTTTAATTTTCAATTTAAATTTTTAAGTTGTAGTTTCGTATCCTGTGTTGCGCAATATACATCGAAATTTCAAATATATACCAGGACCAATTTTAATTTGCTGTAACAATATCGTTCTACTTTATAAGACATAGCTAGATGGAACAGTGTCAGTATAAAGTTTGTTAATGCCGGTGTTGGTAGTCTTTTAGAATTATTGGAAATATTTTAACTTGAATGTGATGAGTATAAATATCTTCTCAATTGAATCAATGTTTTAAAAAAATATATTGTGCAATATCAAAGTGGAATTTTAGTAATTTTAAATCATTGTGAAAATTCACAGCGGAAATTACATGCACGACATATGCATAATTGATTCTTTAATATTCCTGAACATGATGAGATGGTGCACGACTTTCTTTTTATAGCAATAAATTTAATCTTTAAAGCATTTTTATTTTCCATTTTTACGGCCAGGATGTACACGTATAAATTGAAACAAAGATAAACACTTTTTTCGCGAAAAGTTGTCTTCGTGACAGCTTATTACGGTAATGACATACACGACATTTGCTTAGTTTATTATTTACTATTCACTGACACCGCTCTGGTGGCCAAGTGGTTAGAACAAGCGGCTCGGGTGCGGGAAGTCGTGTGTTCGTTTCCCGGCCGAGTCATACCAATGACTTACACAAATAGTATTAACAGTTGTCTCGCTTGGCGCTCAGCATTAAGAGGTTAATGTTATGAGTGGTAGGCCTGGCGTCAGGATAATGTGACTGAGTGAGACATCATGCCACATGTCTAGACATTGCCACACTGCATACATCGTAGCGATATGAATGAATTTTTTTTTAAAGCTACGTTAAAAATCTAACTCTCACACACTCTCATCACTGACATGATACAATGATACAATGGTGCAAAACTTTCCTTTATAAAGAAATAAAACTTGACACATATCGTTAATTATACAGTATTGTCTGGAGTTCGGATCTTCAAACTTGCGAAATAGTTCTCATAGAAAGGGGTTTAAGTTAACACAAGAAACACCACAACAAAAATGATAACCCCATATACAGTCAAGGTTAAAATTCTCTTGACAAATTATTACTTCAATTATTACTTCAATCGTTTCAAGTGTTTACCAAGAGTTTGCACATAACAGAATTAACAACAATGATACAATTTGGACAAAAGCTGACGATGTATTTTTGTTTTATATTATAAATTAATTAAATTAATATAAATTAATTAAATTAATCTAATTTACAAACAAATGAAATCTTTAAAGCATAATAAATCTGTGTGTCATCTGTTTTCCATTATGTTTGTCTAACATTTTCATTATTCCCAGACATTGATGTAGTTAGCGGAGTTTGTGTGATACAGTTGAAGACTCGCGCTACTTCAAACCTCGATACAGTATTCAAATTCTGTCAGAATAAATCGCTAACGCTGTTTTGACCTCTGTGTCACGTTAACTTTAGTACATCGAGCTTCGCGGATTTGTAAATAAGCACGTTTCTCCATGTTTCTTGTTTCCGCCAGCGTTCTTGTTATTGCAGACGTCATAATCCATGGCAGGCAGTCCAATGTGAGAAAATGCAGAAGACAAAAGTAAATGAATGAAGACATTTACTAATACGGATTTTTATTGAAATACTCAGGGTAGCATATATACATATAGGGTAACGACTAAATTTTAAGTATGACAGGAAATGTTAGATGAATGATTTATTATTATTATTATTATTATTATTATTATTATTATTATTATTATTATTTGTGAATTCCTCTGCATTAACCCTGTTTACATAGCCAACGCTAATAATATGGTTAAACAACATTTCATTCAATGTAATAAATGACATTCATGATGCTAAATGTTTGATATTTTCGAGAATAGTTTTTGGCTTTTATTGCAATTTGAAACAAAATTTTAATATTTCAGTGAGACTTGTAGATGTAAACTAGCGAATCGTTTCTAATTTTGTTGCGGTTTTCTTAACAATTGGAAGTTATATTGACTGATTTAGTGTGCGATGAATGCCTTATTTAGAGTTGTAATCGTTAAATCGACTGCCATTAAAAAGGCATTATTCTATGTGCCAAACCAGTAGTCTATCCATTATTTTCTAGTTTTTACTTAAATCTATATATATGTTCACCCCCCCCCTTCCCCCTCATTTTTGTGTATATACTGGTTTAGTGTAAAGTTAACTTGATACGATTGGACCCCATATCTGAATCCATTTCACTGTTAGAACATGTATAATTTTGATAAAAACTGTAAAAGTGTCGAAATAATTAACATCCAAAGGATTTTTTAAAATATCCAAGTTATATTTCTGTGTACGAGTTAAAGGATATCACAGTCATATTTCCGTGTGTATTTAGTAATACACACCACGAATGCACATACGTAACCTGATTAAAAATGAGGGACAATGGCGGTTTCCACACAGAACCTGTTAACACACTATTGTTGTTATCTTCATTTGACTAAAATACTGTACAGAACTATAATAGTGTGATTACTGGGTCTGTGTGATGTCTGCTATAAATCTCTCTTGTAATAAGAATAAAATAATGACGCCATTACGACGGTTGTAATGGTCATTTATTTAGTATGTAAATTATACATGTATAGTATTTTTATGTAGATATGTCAACGTTGTTTATATTATGCCTTATATTAATGTTTATATCATGTAAATGTACAAGTTATTTATTTATTTTAATATAAATATACATATTCAATTTTGTTAATATATACGACGACAACGTCTTCATTTTGAATTCAGAACAACAAAATAAGTATAATACATTTAATAGAATTCAAATTTTAAAGTCATAAAAATAATTAAATTTTTATTAATGTATTAATTCTTACAAACTGCAAATGTACAAGTTATTTCATATTTTAATATAATTAAATAAGTTTAATATTTTTGTGTAGATGTGTATTAATGTTTATATCACTTTATTTCCACAGCCAATGAGATACCTGACTACGACTCTATTGTCATCTGTCAGAACAAGATAATCGTCTTAGACATCAAAGATTATAAAGTCAAAATCCATCGACTCCATGATGGGAAATTTCTAGACATGTTAGACAGTGACTCCATACCACGTGACATCTGTTTAATGGACGCCACGACAATTTGTGTCCTTCATGATGACGGTCTGATAGAAATGGCGTCCATTAAATCTGAAAACGTGTCGCCTGTTTTTACAAGAATGAAGAGTTTTCGTCTGGATGGTGTATTTGACTATTATCATAGTGTTGTCAGAGTCAATGACAGTATTGTTGTCGTTGGTGTAAAACAGGACACGACGTACTGGTGTATCGTGTCGCTTGATGACGGACATGTTGACACGATTCACCGGATTTGTAAAATGTCATTTTGGAGTGATGTGACAACAAAGGACAACATCATTTATATTTCGTGTGATGCTGATGGTGATGATGATACTGGTGTCTATGGATTCGACATTTTGAATCCCAGTCAATGTAAATATAAATACAAACATAAACGTCTACACAGTCCGACATCAATCGTTATAAATGAAGACGGGAATATTTTCGTAGGTAACCGTGGATTCCTTGTTAATGACTGTATTCATCAACTTACAGCTTCTTGTCATCGTGTCGCCATTTTAACTCAGGGAATTCCATTAGATCTCCAAGCCATGTTGTGGGACAATGGACGATTGTATGTCACACGCTGGATGCGTCGTGACATTACTGTATTCCGTCACGTGTATCAAGGTAATTCATATTTCTTATATTTTATCGACATAACAAAACTTTTAATGACGTCATTAATAAAATTTAAAACTTTATTGATTGAAATTTATCAAAGATTTCATTTTAAATTTAGAAAAAAATGTAAACATGACCTATTCCTCAAGCATAGTTGTCATGCCGACATTAAGTCATATGTAAATAACATTGTATTTGTTGTTATAAAATTTAAATTATGTTCACCTCCATATTGTTAAGTGATCTATATTTATTTAAAATATTTATTTGTAATATATTCATTTATATATAAATAAAAATAACACAATTTTGATAGACAAAAATTATCAATGACTTGAGGACGACGACATTTTGTACCGACTTTATCCAGCAGGTGTCGCTCTCATTCTAAGCGCGTGTTTATCCACATTCCAAAGCGCGTGCGGAGTTCACATTCCCAGCGCATGGCATTCATTCTGATTCAATCGGGATTTTAAAGATGGCCGCTGGATGTCTTCATTGGTTCTATGGACAGGATGCTTGACACGGTTATAGAATCATTTCTCATTCTCGACAACAAGGTATTGTTTAACCTTATCTACAAATGTTTCATTTGTTTAACAATGAATTTATATTTATACATTTTTTTATTTTAATTTAAAATGTTATACCACTTCAAAACCGCAGTGGCGTAGCGACGGGGGCGGGGTGGGGGGTGGGGTGGGGAAATGGGGCCTAAATCATCCCAAAATATCAACATGACTGCGCAACAGGGGTAGTCGCAAATTTTGGTGTTTTGTCCTGGGCGGCGCAAATTTGAGTATTTTGCCCTGCGCGCTAAATATCCTCGCTACGCCACTGCAAAACCGTCAGTAAATTAAAAAAAAAAATAACCCAGACGTCAACAATGAGCCAGATAGGGAAGTTATCAGTATTTTTTAAAAAAAAATTATCTCTTTATATTTTTATCTAAAATAATTCGTTTATTCTTTTTTTTTTGCGTCGGAAATTGTTAAATTTGGGAACAGTATATATCAACTTCAGACTCGTGGAAATTGTAAGCTTTTAATTTAAAAAATGTAATGCATTATTTGTTTCTATGATTGTATTAACAACATGGAACGCCGCTAGAGGGCACTGGCGATCAAGATTAACGTTTTCTCAAACTGTCAACCTCATTACACCTGGTACTTTCTCTGCTTTAATATATAAAAAGCCGACATTATTACTTTTTAATATATTCATGGTTGAAAGGTCAAATGTCTATATTTAGCGTATATAACATTGGTCCATTTCTACAACTTATTCCTGAGTGAACTTTAAGGAGAGCCCTTGCTAGACTGTTAGTGGATAAATTGTTGAATTGCACTGTTTTGCTTTTTATACACAGCGTCAAGTCTATGATAGTTTTATCAATGAAAGCTATTAATGTTATTGGTGAAAAAGTTCCTAGTGTTATTGGTAATGTTGCCAGTAAGGTCTTTACTGCAACCAAGGAAAGAGTATTACAATTACGATAACGTACCATCAGGTCATACGAAGACATCGGGGTACTCGGCTATTAGTTTCTGTAACGAACTCTTTTGTTCGACTGAAACCTTTTCAGAAACTCAGTCGACCAAAGTTTTAAGATGATTTGGTACTGGTTTATCTGAATTGCAAGGTGTTTCGAGTTTTGAAACAGTCCCAGAGGAAACACTCTGCACAGGATATATCTGAGCTATCGGTATCCATTTCTTCAGTGTCATCGGTTCAGAGGTAAAATTAACTGCGGAAAAAACCACTTCCGAATTCTTGGGTTTTACTACAGACTTTGGCAAAATCAAACCAGTTTCTTCGGAGAATTGTTTGAGAGGTTAGACGATGCCTTCTTCGTTTATTTCCCATTCTCCCTGTATGTTTCCTTTAACAAACATATTTGAATTTGGAGGGATAGCGATCGAGTCCGTTACATGTATTCTTGCACAGGGAAAACTACTTTCCCTTTCCAATCTGATTTTAAGTGTTCTAATTTTCAGAATCCCCTTCTTCAAATTTAAGTTGGCAATTTTTTTCTCTCTAGAAAATCGAAACCAATTATTCCAGGTAACCCGTTTAGATCAGCAACTATTGTATTGCTTTCAAAAGTTCTGACACCTATCTTAAATTTGAAAACTGCTTGTCCATAAGTGTTTAATAAACCTCCATCTGCAGCGGTTAGTTGAGAGCATGCTGGTTTTAAATCAGGTTTTCCCGAGGCAAGTTTTTCAAAAACATGTTTAGAAATAAGTGTTACAGCCGGCCCAGTATCTACTACAAATTTCACAGACGTTTAACACACGTCGACAGAAACAAACCAACAGGTTTTAGCAATAGCACTTAATTTTAAAAATGGCCTTTCAGAGTCTTTATTATTCTTATTACGGTCATAACAGGGGGCCAAACTTTCGGCCTCAAGATCAGCCCGTTCTAGTTTAACTCTACACCATTCTTAGCTGAATGCTCTTCACCCGATTATCTAACATACTATTAGGTCTGTTCGGGTTCTTTTTCGTGGGGCAGTCCCTACTCATGTGATCCAATCCATGACAAGTATAATACTCATTCTGATTTGCTCTGGCAGTCTTATGCTTTGCTGGATAGGTAGTATTCCTATCCTTCTTTTGCATATTCCCACCCACCTAACAATTCCACGTTGCTACAACGTTGCAGCAATGTTATAGTAAGGTTGTGGCAACGTTGTCAGATGATGTTGTGGCAATGTTTTTTGGTGAACAAGTGGGAACGTTGCTAAAACATTGTTGTATAACGTTATTAAATAACCTTCCTACAACATTCTTGCAACATTGAAATCCTCTCTGGAAATCTGATGAAACCGGCTTGTGTTTCTGAAACACATATTCTGCACTTTTTGCTAGAATGTCAAACAAAACGACATTTAAATAAATGTCAACATTACCATCCAGCTAGGAGTTGCGGTAGCAGGAATGTCAAAACTGCCATTGTGACAGCATTCATTAAGTGTCAGTTCTGCACCATTTTCATTCATGAGAAACCAAACATCACCAGTCATTTGACCATAATAATAATACTAATAGGAATAGCACTCTTCATTCGTTGATGCTTTACAACTCTCACAAATCAGTTTAAAGTTGCACATATAATAATGCACTCTTCACAATACAGAATTTTTATTTATCATTTCATGCGCTTAAAAAGAATCTTAGATTAAAAAAGTAATGATACTAATTTAATAAAAATTCATACGTCCATTCTTTAGTTTGCAATTAGTTTCAGTGCAGGTGTTCTAACACGGTTTATATGCAAACACTGCTTTCTGTTCACTGTATGAAATCCACTTTCTAGGTAGTTTTTCTAACAGACTTTACAGCAGCACCTTTCATTAGATTTAAAATGGACATGTGAGTTCACCAAGTAGGCAGGGGTTTGGGGAGATCTACTACAATGGGGATATAATAAAAAAAATAGGTAACCGGGTGTAAATTGAAAGTAGATGGGTAAACCACACTGCTTTTGCCTGATAAAGAATCCTCTGAATCTGCAGACTGAAGGTTCAAACATTTGTTTTTAAAAGACAAAAAGGAAAAAGGAAACAATACAACAAAAAACTTTTAATATCAATTTTTGTTTATTTTCTAAATTTAATTAAAATCAGCAATCAGAATTAGTCTCCTCCTGCACTATTTTTTTCTTCTTCTGCTCTGGGACCTGCAAATTAAATTATAATTTAAAAGTCACATATCATCTCTGCACCGCTTACATATGCAGAAGTCACAATAACTAGCATTATTAAACTTTATGAAACGTTCTTCACTGCACATGTGCTTCCCTTATTATTGTTAAGCCAAGCTACAAGATAACTTTGTACTTATGTGTCATTTTCAGGCAAGTGGACGGTGAAATCAATTTGTGCAAAGATGAATTTATTTTGTCCAAATATTACATGTGAATAAAAATTCCAAGTGGAAGTACTTGTCCTATCATACAAGATGGATGAAAATTGTAGTTAGCTGTACTCCAGCTTTAATAGTCCTGGAAACAATGATAAGCTGATTTTGTTTGCAATTTACAGATGCATCCACAATGCTTTAAAAAACTGAATCCAATATTGTTGAAATAAGAGTCAAATGGCCAACCTTGTATTTTATCCCTCTACATTGGCTGGGTTCATATTTAAAGGTCTCCAATATGGCCTCTTCAATTTCTTTCGCTTTGCCATTATTTTCAAGCAAGCTTCTGCAAGAGAAACACAATATTTTAAAATAAGTTTCACAACAAAGAATGCATTGCAGTTTTCTAAATGCCAACAATAATCAATGGGGTATTTATAAAATATGTACTTTGAAATGTGGTCCCAGGTTCTTTCATATAGATGTTAATTGCAGTATGTGTAAAGAGACGTTGTAGTACCTTATCCATTCATGCAAAAATCTCTAGAGAGTAATTTAAAAAAAAAGACAATTGAAATCAAGTCATACTTACTGATCAAAACTGCATATCACAAGGTCTTTACATGCTTTTTTTCCCTTTATGTCCCTTTAGACTATACTCTGACCAGAGTCCTTTTGTTCGTAGCCATTTCATCATCCTGCAGACACTATCCCTTATATTACACCTGCCTAAGGACCTCAAGTAGTATATCGGAAAATAATAATAATAATAATAACAATAATAATGTGGCAAAATATGCTTTAATATAGTTTTTTTTTCATGAGCTTGCATGCAACTTTGTTTGCTCTAACTTGAAACAATTTGCTAACACCAAGTATGCAACACAATGTACTAACAGCAATTATATAACAAATTAACCACTGTGAATCATTTAACTTCATAAATGACATTCACTCTCAGATGTAATTAAAATAGCCAGAAAATATGTAATGGCGTATATAGTCAAACACCTGTAATATGTTCATCTCTACCTATTTTGACCTACATCCATGACATTTAATAGCTAACCACTACATCTTATCCACCCCACCCCCTAAGTCTGTAATAATCAAAAAATGTATTATTTTTTCCCCATCTATATATATCGGCATATTTGTACATATGTCTAAACATACATTTGTTTGAATGTCACTTGTGATTGAAATCAATTAAATTACTTGGTTGTTTTATCTAGATTAGGGTTGTTAAACGAAAATCGGAAATCCGATTATCGGTTTTGAAAACGATTATCAGATTTTGTTTTTACAAAACCATAATCGAATTCAATATTATTTACCATTTTTTTTGTGAAAATTTTAAAAAATGACAGAAAAAAATTCATTCATGCATTTGTTTAGTGCTTACATTTTAATACAATATGGCCAGCAAATAAGAAGGTGTGTTTGTTTAAAATTTGTGAGCGCTCCATGCAGCGTGTTTGTAAATGAATACATTTATTGTTGACGGATGTAAATAGTTAGTCGACCGACCGGTCGCCAAGTTCTTTGATGTCCGAAATTGACAACAATAGACTGTTAATAGCTACAGTCTCTGTTGTTGAGGACTGGTCTCTGCTGGTTGTGTCTTTTCAAGTTTACAAATATGGCAGGTCGTATAAATAAATCTGATGTATGGGAAAACTTTGAAAAAATTTCATCAAGCATGGCTTGCTGTAAACTATGTTCACAATAAATAAGTCGGAGCGGTGATACTACTACTGGATTGCATGCACATTTGCGTAGCAAACATCCCGGAATTGAAGCTCCTTCAAATGTTCAGCTGCGATTAACAACATTTATTGGAACACAAAGAAACTGTCCTGATAGTCATCAAGAAAAAGTTACTGCTGCTGTAGCTAAGTTTGTCGCTGAAAACATCTACCAATTTCGATTGTTTAATCTAATTCCTTCCGTGATTTGATGGCTTTGGTGGAGCCACAATATCGTCCTCTATGCCATCAGACGATGCGTGTCTAGTATACGTTATCGTATGTAATGAATATATTTTATTCGCAAGAGGCATTCACTAACTTGCATTATAAGAATATATTTCTTGTAATTTCAATGTAGGACAAAAACCGATAATCGGTTTAAAATCGGATTTCTACAAACGTTAATCGGTTTTGGAAAAAAAACAAAATTAACATCCCTAATCTAGATACATGTATAAATTTTGGTCAAGAACGATAAATCTTGCGCTCTTAAGCAAAATGCGCCCAATTTGAAATACTATCCTAACGTACGGCATTTTATCATGGTAATATATCCAATCCTCGATATTTTTCGTTCCAAAAATGTAACAGTATAATTTACTTAATATGATTCCGATAAAAGTCACAGAAATATGCCAAGCAGTTAGGTCATTTTCACATAATGAACATGCTGGTCGTTATACATGTATCCCATTTTCGCGCTTAGCTCGTAGCAGTTTACAAGTGCTTGATTGCATCAGCAGACATCGACCAAAAAAAACAAAACATTTTTTTCTGCAACTAAATATGCGAATATACATTAACTATTTAATGCTCTTACCTTGGTGGTTCAAAATAGCGGGAAACCAGATTCGTCTCTGGTCTTAATTGTGTAATTCGGTCGGTACGACGGTACTGCAGTACAGGATGAGCTAGTCTTTGGTTCGTAGATACGTAAAATATTGTTACGGCAATGGCAGTACCTCATGTTTGTAATAAAGAAAAGCTGACGACTAAAATGATTTTTATACAAAAATTGCAACCTCCTTTTAGTTATTGGTTTTGAAAAAAAATATGGATGAACTACGAAACTATGAATGTTCTCTTTGATAATGTCAAGTTTACCACAACATTGGTACAACGTTGTACAAACGTTATATGATTTCTTTGGAATAATTATGTTAATTCTTGTCCATAGTATTAGGATCAGTGCAATTACATACCATTTGTAATTTACTATATCTTTTACATCAGATGACTATTTAGTTTCATTTTCATGTGCAACATTTTAGCAATGTTTCCAAAACTTTATTTTCCCACGTAACCAAACTACAACCATATAGCAACATTGTGAAAACGTTGTGTGTTAGCTGCGCAATTACCATATTTATCTGTCTTGTATTTTCTGACGACAGTTTTGCTACAGTGTCCACATGTTCTTGGAGAGATTTAACTGCTCTTTTAAGGTTATCAATATTCGACTGCGTGTCACTGTCTTTACTTTTTTTCTGATTACCTGTCTCGGTATTGGTTTGGGACAGGTCCTGTTTAGACATTACTGTTAACAAGCTATAATATAATATTCTCAATACCTGTGTGATACACAACTGGTGCAGCTTTGGGACAATTGTATTAGCCAGGTTGTAGTAAGCCGCAAAGAAAGTGTTCCGCATAGCACTAATAATAGCATTTTTGCTTTTACTAATGGCAGTGATCTTCGCTGCTTTCATGGTGCTGGCATCCCGCATCACCGTTTGTGCACATGTATGACTGTTGTTACCTGAAGAAGAAAAAAATGCATTATCAACTTTAGTTGACATTTTAATAACAATAAAACCCTATGATCGTACATTGCAATATAAGATAATTGACGTATAATGCGGCCGTCGATTGCATGCATTCCATAATTAAATGCACCCCCACCCACCCTCCACCCTGGCCCTTTCTTTATGGCTAGCTTCCCAGAGCTTGTAGTGAATTGCTTCCTAAATCCAAAGAATGATCACTGAATGCTGTATAAATTTTCTCGACAAGCAAAATAGGATCTCCATTCCCACGAATGAAACTTACATGAGTCAACACCTGGCAATATTGGACTGTATATATTAAGCATAAATTCACACCCAATTTATGGATTCTTTCACTCCTGTATTTTGAGAAATAAATAATTATTTTTAATTATGCAAACTTGATTTTTTTGTGCTATTTCTTGTTGTGGAGTTTAAGTCTTTGTGGAATTGATGGCAAAAGGAAAAGATCAATGAGTAAAATGCAAAAATATTACTTACCCCGCCTGGATTCATGTGTGGTGACGCACTCCTTCAAAATATCACAGCCAGTTGTAAATGAATTTACAAACTTTGCCTCGATACATACATCACAGAACAACTTTGGATCATATCTGAGCCACGGACGCCCAAGTTTCCAACTGTCTTGAAATTTTCGGGACTTGTTGCCCCGTTCATCGTAATGTGGTGTTGCACTTGAAGCGCTATGTGTAGATGATGTTGGACTGCAAGGTTTATCATCGGGTTCAGTGATTGTATTGTCTGATGAATTTGCACTAAATCCAAACGCTGTTAATTTTTGTAACTTAGGATGAGATGATGAAATCACAACGTCTAACTTATGTTTGCTCATGATAATGTTGCACTGGCGACATATAATTATAATTTAGATTTTTTTTCATTTGCTTTCTATTTATACACCGTAGTCGGTACTTCAAAGGATATCAGTTTTCTATGAAGGTTCAGAAAAACTATTGTATTGGTATATGTAAAAAAAACAACAGAAGGATTAGCCATTCAATTAAATTGTTTCTGTTCTTTTCGCGTCTTCAGAAGTCGGTCAGTTGTAGGTATAGTACGGTAGCATGATTGACTGTATCACAGCATACAGTACTCAGCCCAGATGTCGGCATAAGCAGATTATGATGTAACTATGCACTGTAAAGATAGGATGATCAATACGAACAAAGGATCGTTTGTGTAACAAATTAATTCCAATGCATTGCTTAGTCAAGTTTGTGGCTTCCTTTCGTTCTCCCATTTAATTTATTCAGTCCAACTCCATGATTGTATGTACAAATTAAATAACCAAAAAGTCTGTCGCCAAAAAAATCGCCAGATGGGATATTTTTGTCACCAATAAGTGAAAAAAATCGCAATTTGCGACATTGGCGAAGCCCAGCGCGATCCCTGGTCTCCTATTTTAGTTCGGTCTAAATCACCTAGTATCTTCTCCTGTAAAACTAATTGCAAGTTCTTTGAGCCCTTTCACATGTATCCCAATTATTACAATAAGCAACTTGCTCAAAATGTACAATATCATGACGTCTTTGCCATCTAATTTGTCAAGTTCTTTTTCTTTCCTAAATCGTTCGGTACCTTTGGAGCATTTATTTTGCCCAAATTCATTTACTTTGTTTGAATCCTTGTGACTGAATTCACCGCCAGAACTATCGTAATTTGACTTGTGTATTACCGAGTTTACGCAACGCCCACTTGACCTTGAATTGGGCACACTGTTACTCAAGACTCTGGATTCCTCAGCTTCTGACATCACGTGACCGCTATCTACCGCCCAAGAGCAAGTTGAAGTTGAGCACGCGGACTCATTTATGCAACAACCATTTGAACAATGAGAAATATTGCACAATACATTGTCTTGCCATGCAGCTTCTCGAGCTAAGGAGAGATTCCTTGGGTGCGAATGAGACTCCAGTTATTCTGTTGTTGGAAGAGGAAGCGACGTTTCCATAGTGGATAAATAAGCAGTGTTACCGCATGATGAATTAAACACATTCTGCATTTTAGCCAATCGGTCCACAAAATAACCATGTTTATTTTCCTGGTGTGTGTCCTGATGATACAAAAATTCATCACTTTTAATAGTGTTTTTATGTATGCTTTTTTGTGCGACTAATTTTCGGATCGAAGATCTGCTGGTTGATGTTCATGCAAATGCATCAGTTGGTGTGTGTAAATGTTGCAACGGATTCAGGTGGATTACTGGCACGGATGCCATTTGTATCCTCTGTCGGTGAGTACATTTCATATTTCCTCATCTTAAAATCACTATCTGGAACACGTAAAGGTATTTTATCATGAAGATTTGCTGTAACTTATTGTGCCTGTGGGGCAATTCGACCTTGACCTTGTATGGCTGAGAATCTACAGGCAGCCTCAACCTCGTTACGAATTGTTTGCCAGTAGGTGTATCTAAATTCTTGGTACGTGCGCGTGTCTGGACACCATTGTCCACAATTTCCATACTTATGTCATACAATTCCTCATCAGGAGAATAATTATCCGCTCTTTCAGACACAGCTGGTCTACTTTCAACCATAATTTGTTCTGGTTTGGGTGTAAACGCACCATAAATTATGTTACCCCAATATTCCAGTAATCTCGGAGCAGACGACATGACTAAATTTGATTGCTGTATGACTTTAACAATACCAACTACAGTAGTTGTAAATTTCACCGAATATCCTGGTCACGGCACCAAAACTGTAACGGGGGCAATTAGTCAGCACGTATTTCAGCCCAGGTTCGTTTCTAATAAAAGAGTATTCGGTGATATAATTTAGTTATTGGAGAGAAAGACGGAGAGAGTAAGACAAAGTTCTAAAAGTTCAGCGATAGAGTCGAGATAAAGAAAGATAGTTCATTTCATTAAAGTGAAATTAATACTTACAGAAATGAAAAAGCAAAGATGAAATTCCAAAGAAAATAACAAGTTTTATTTAAAGTAAATAATTAGTTAAATAGGCAGTTACAAATTAAGACTGTTTTAGGTGGATGGAGACTAAATGTAGGAAGGAAATTAGGAAAGTAGAAATAATTTGATAAATCAGATAACTAAGCTAATATTGTAATTGATTTCAACTATATACTATAAATTAAATAGTCCATATACAAGTTATAACACAAGCCTTTAAACAATTTCTTGTATTTGATCTTTGATTGTCCAGCTCTCTTTAATGTACATGTACCATTTAATAATGGTAAACAATAATCACTAGGGGAAGTTATTATTGTAATATTATTTATTAGTGTATAGTTATTATTATAGTCTGTGCACACATCCCCATTTGTTTGAACACCCCTGCCGATTTAAATTACGAAAGGCATAAATAAAATAAAAAAAATCCATAAATCTTACTCAATTCATTCATTCATTTATAATTTCTGACCCGATTGTGACCAGGGTATCCATAACACCTTCATCGTCTGCGATGTCATCTTAATTTTCATGCAAATACCTTTGGTAAGATGAATGTTGTGTGTCAGTATATATATATATACTCAAAGAGTTCATGTGAAAATGATACACAATTGTATAATGCATCTATGGGTGACTGTTCCAGCCTATATACTTAGTAAGTAAAAGCAACTAAGCTGAATTTAAAATTGACAATTTATGTAAGTAGATTTTTAAAGCAGAGTGAAAAAGTCCACATTGGCAAATGAGTTGCAATCACTTTGCTTACAACTGAATACATAGCTTGGAGTCAGAATTATTTAATAATGACAAGGCATAGAAAATTCATTTTAATATATCTTACAAAACATTAAAGTGCATAAATTCAAACAGGAGAACTTACTGAGGTCAAATCTATAATAGAAAAGATCAAGTTTGTCCTTGACAGCTTGCCAAAATTCCCTGTCAAACAGGATAGTCTCAACTTGAAAGTCATTTTCCAACCACACACAAAAATTACACCATTCCAGTCCAGTAACTGTCAACTGCATTTGAAACTGGTAGTAGTAGTTGTGATTTGTCTTCAGTTGCAAAGCATCATTAGATATGGCATGCAACTTCAGAGGTAGTAAAGTGCAACTGGACATTTGATCTCCAACAAACCATAAGGGATGGGGATCCTGTTCGGGTTGTAGACTTTATGATCAGGAGTTGCTGCAAGCTAATGACTAAATGGGCTCACAATTATGCCACTTGGGTACAAATTGACATTGTCATTCATTCTCTAGTCTTAATACTTGTATACTTTAAAATCTAATTCTTCATTTGTATATACTTTAAATTCTCTTTCTTAGTTCTTATACACTGTAATGGCCATGTCTTAGTTCTTATACACTTTAATGTCCAGGTCTTATTTCTTATACACTCTAATGTCCAGGTCTTAATACTTATACACTTTAAAGTGTATTTCTTAGTTCTTTTACACTTTAATGTCCAGGTCTTAGTTCTTATACACTAGACCGACCAGGTCTTAGTTCTTATACACTTTAATGTCCAGGTCTTCGTTCTTATACACTATATGAATGGTCTTGACTAGCAATAGTCAGTGTTCCTGAAAACCCTGCATTTGTTAATATGCCCATGATATCAGAGGTCTTGACTAGTAATAGTCAGTTTTCCTGAAAACTCTGTATTTGTTAACATGTCCACGATATCAAAGGTCTTGACTAGAACTACTCAGAGCAACCAGATGTTGTTGTGTAAATTCTCAGATATCATTAAATCACATTGTCTTTGATTTTATTTTCCATCAAACTCGTCACAAAAAAAAACACTTTAAGGAAGAAAAACTGAAAGCATATTAGGTTAAGTTTATAGACAGTTTATTTGTCAATCAATATAGATATTTCAAAGTAAGCTTAACTTCATAGGTCACATGAATTAGTACATTGTGATGACTTCATTAAATACATAAGCTTAACTTCATGGGTCACATGGTTTAGTACATTGTGATGACTTAATTAAATACATAAGCTTAACTTCATGGGTCACATGGTTTACTACATTGTGACATCATTAAATACATATTAAGCTTAACTTCATGGGTCACATGGTTTAGTACATTGTGATGGCATCATTAAATAAGCTTAGCTTCATGGGTCACATGATTTAGTACATTGTGATGGCATCATTAAATACATAAGCTTAACTTCATAGGTCACATGGTTTAGTACATTGTGATGACATCATTAAATACATAAGCTTAACTTCATGGGTCACATGATTTAGTAAATTGTGATGGCTTAACTTCATGGGTCACATGATTTAGTACATTGTGATGGCTTAACTTCATGGGTCACATGATTTAGTATATTGTGATGGCATCATTAAATACATAAGCTTAACTTCATGGGTCACATGATTTATTACATTGTGATGACATCATTAAATACATAAGCTTGACTTCATGGATCGCATGATTTAGTACATTGTGATGGCATCATTAAATACATAAGCTTAACTTCATGGGTCACATGGTTTAGTACATTGTGATGGCATCATTAAATACATAACATCATCACCACAGACATGGAATGTATCAGTAAGACTCTCAGCAGCATATAAAACACACAGAGAAAGCATTAATAATTATTCAAAACTGCTTAAGAATACTGAGAACAGTGTGTTGGTGTTATTTTGGTTTAAAACCATTTCTCAGCACAAGTTAGGCTATAATCAGCAGCCAGTGTAATCCTTGGAAGGACATGGAAAATCCTCAGTAGGAACCACCAATCCATGGGAAGCTTCTGGCATATGTCTCTTATACCTACATCGACCAAGCAGCTAGACATGAACAGCCACTGACAGGTGAGATGAAAGTGATTGGTAAAGGTGAGTGCTTTGGACCACTTGGCCACCAGGGCACCAAAAATGTATGAGGAACATTTTTTTTTGGATCAGTTGTTTTCGTCTTGTATAGATACCAAAAAAATACAGATTCATGTATATAGTAATTTAATCATATAAAATGTGCTAATAATATGCAATTTCCAGCTTTTTGATTTCCCCTTCTTTATGCACTCCTTGGCTTTTAATCATCCTCTGCAGCATGCTAATCTGCTTTGTAACATATCTACATGGTGAATGGTATCTGTACTTAACCATATAAGCCATTAGCCAGGTAAACCTTAGTACAGAAAGGACTTGGGAGTTCAGATTAGAAGAAGTAATTTAAAGTTGCTGTATTCTAACCAAACTCTTGTACATGCATAATGATGAAAATCATCATTGTTAATATACATACTCCTATTTTATCTTTGTCTCATGTTGTCATTATGTATGCTCATGTTAAGTTCTCCCATTCAAAGTGAAAACAATATGCACTGGTTGTACCATAGGTCAGAATGATCTGTGCTAAAAAAAAATCCAATGTTCCACTTTGGTTCCTCTTGTTCCATTATAGTGCTGATGTATATGAGCATTCTGTATATGTAAATCTATAATAATAATAATAATAATAATAATAATATTAGTAATACTATAATAATAATAATAATAATAATAATAATAATACTATAATACTAATTATTATAATAATAATAATAATAATAGTAATAATGCTATCATAATAAAATAATATTAATAATAATACTATAAAATAATAATAATAATAATGTTAATGATACTAATAGTATAATAATAATAATACTATAATAATAATAATAATAATAATAATAATAATAATAATATTAAAAATAATAATCAGCATATTCCTTAATATTTAAAAAATAACACGTACACATTAATACTAATTAAAGGACTTAGTTATTTTGTAATCTACTGTTTATATCCAATATGCACACAAGTTCTGTCCACCTCTCCAAATTCTACACTAATGTTTATCTACATTGTTTCTCGCTATATTTGTCCATTCATAATATCTATCACTTCATTATGTCTATTAGGTATCCTGTCTCTTAACTTACTATATTGTATAGCTTTGAATTTTATTTCCAGCTACATCTTACCTCTGCTGTCCCTTTTTCTTTCTCGTGGTTGATATGCTTCAAACTCTACCCAACATTTTATGTTTGTTTGAATTTTGGTTAACACCCTTGTTTTCCGAAATTGTCTTATTTTTGGTATGTTTCCCTTATCCTCCCATGCATGTTATGTATTTTTATTATTTTGTTTTCGCATTTATTTATAGAATTTTTTTTTCTCAGGGTTAATATTTGTTTATCATCTATTAGAAGTTTTTTTTTACCCCAAAAGAGGCATACTGGTTGTACTCCCTTCCCCTCCGCCTGTGCTGGCTTTGGGTATTGCCCTCACCTTAGGGTATCAGTGAGTTATGGTTTTCTGTACAGTTTGTCTCTTTTAACAAGGATTGTACTATTCACTCACAGGATTATTTTAATCCCATGGTGGGTTTCCTTTCCTTTGGTCTTCTTTGAATTGTTCGCATAATGACTTTGCCCGAGTCATGTTTGACCTGTGTGTAAATGCTATAATGTGTGTATTGTATTGTGTTTATATCTTGGACCAGAGTCATGTTTGTCTAGTGTGTATATGCTATGATGTGTGTATTGTATTGTGTTTATATCTTGGACCAGAGTCATGTTTGTCTAGTGTGTATATGCTATAATGTGTGTATTGTATTGTGTTTATGTCTTAGACCAGAGTCATGTTTGTCCAGTGTGTATATGCTATAATGTGTGTATTGTATTGTGTTTATGTCTTAGACCAGAGTCATATTTGTCTACTGTGTATATGCTATAATGTGTGTATTGTATTGTGTTTATGTCTTGGACCAGAGTCATGTTTGTCTACTGTGTATATGCTATAATGTGTGTATTGTATTGTGTTAAAGTCTTGGACCCGAGTCATGTTTGTCCAGTGTGTATATGCTATAATGTGTGTATTGTATTGTGTTTTTGTCTTGGACCAGAGTCATGTTTATCTAGTGTGTATATGCTATAATGTGTGTATTGTATTGTGTTTATGTCTTGGACCAGAGTCATGTTTGTCCAGTGTGTATATGCTATAATAATGTGTGTATTGTATTGTGTTTATGTCTTGGACCAGAGTCATGTTTGTCTACTGTGTATATGCTTTAATGTGTGTATTGTATTGTGTTTATGTCTTAGACCAGAGTCATGTTTGTCTAGTGACTGGTAGTGTGTATATGCTATAATGTGTGTATTGTATTGTGTTTTTGTCTTGGACCAGAGTCATGTTTATCTAGTGTGTATATGCTATAATGTGTGTATTGTATTGTGTTTATGTCTTGGACCAGAGTCATGTTTGTCCAGTGTGTATATGCTATAATAATGTGTGTATTGTATTGTGTTTATGTCTTGGACCAGAGTCATGTTTGTCCAGTGTGTATATGCTATAATAATGTGTGTATTGTATTGTGTTTATGTCTTGGACCAGAGTCATGTTTGTCTACTGTGTATATGCTATAATGTGTGTATTGTATTGTGTTAAAGTCTTGGACCCGAGTCATGTTTGTCCAGTGTGTATATGCTATAATGTGTGTATTGTATTGTGTTTTTGTCTTGGACCAGAGTCATGTTTATCTAGTGTGTATATGCTATAATGTGTGTATTGTATTGTGTTTATGTCTTGGACCAGAGTCATGTTTGTCCAGTGTGTATATGCTATAATAATGTGTGTATTGTATTGTGTTTATGTCTTGGACCAGAGTCATGTTTGTCTACTGTGTATATGCTTTAATGTGTGTATTGTATTGTGTTTATGTCTTAGACCAGAGTCATGTTTGTCTAGTGACTAGTAGTGTGTATATGCTATAATGTGTGTATTGTCTTGTGTTTATGTCTTGGACCAGAGTCATGTTTGTCCAGTGTGTATATGCTATAATGTGTGTATTGTATTGTGTTTATGTCTTGGACCGGAGTCATGTTTGTCCAGTGTGTATATGTTATAATGTGTGTATTGTATTGTGTTTATGTCTTGGACCAGAGTCATGTTTGTCCAGTGTGTATATGCTATAATGTGTGTATTGTATTGTGTTTGTCTTGAACAGCATATATCAAGTTCTTCCAGTTGGTTTCCTTGTTTACCTAATGTAGTTTTGTATTTAAAAAAAAGTCCAAAAGGAATTGTCTGTTTTTGGTAATTATATGTGTTTTCATGTATGTATTTGTTTTTGTTGGGGGATTTATGAGTGGGGGCAATATGTGTGTATAGCATATGTGTATGGCTTTAAGTTTTGTTCTTGTTTGGGGCCTTAGCCCCTTATCGGCATGATCCGTTTTATTGGTCCATAGCACATTGCCATTGGATCAAAAGTCCTTTTGTTGATAAAAAGGATTATTCTTTTTGATTCTCATTACATATTCCACTTTTGTATTGTTTTCAAGATTAACAACTTTTATATGGATGTTTATTCATAGTGGAGGGGTTCACGTGAGTCCTTTTCAGGTGACAAATTCTGACTTCTCATCTTTTTTTGGGGGGAGGGAAACACCAGACATATGCTGTCCCCCCCATAAAAAAAAGTAACATGTTTTTATGTTTGTTTGTGCAGCCTTTGATATGTAGTTAGTTGTATTATTTTTATTTACATTTACATTTTCCCATCAGGATTATAAAGTGTTGAAAGGGGTATTTTCATTTCCTTTGTGTTTCTAAAGCGGGATTTGCGAAAGTGATATTTGATCTACCCTCCTTCGGATCCACTATCTTTTTTTTAATTCCTTTTGACCATGGCTTGTGGTCTCCTATATCCTGTGTTTGCTATTTGTGTTAGTGCTATTTGTATGTGTGCTATATATAAATCTATATATTGTGTTTTTGTTAGGATAGCCTTTTCTTGTTCAAATTCAAATTCACCAGTTGTCTTATTCTGTGATTTTACCTCTAAATGGGTTATCACATTATTCATTTTATTTAAATTTTAAAAATAATTTGAGATTTTTGAATTTTGTGTAAAGTTAGGTGGTTTTTTTTTATAGTTTTTTAAGTTGTCTCATTTTACTTATCATATATTTATTTCTTCTAGTCCGCCTGCCTTGAGTCAGGGTCTGTACAAATTTATTTGGCTGTACTTCTCCTGACTCAATTTGGGTCATCTTTAATTATTTAATTTATTCTATTTAAATTTTTCAAGTATTTGTAATTTTATTTTCCCTTTAAATGGGTACCCTGTCCAGTATAGGATCTGGACGGATAAAGAGTTTATGGATTTAGTATCCAAGTTTTGTTTTGTAAAAAGTGCATTCATATAATAAATAAATGAAATAAATAGAATATTGCAAGTATTGTAATTAATTTTCCTTGATGTGGTGTTTTTCCAAACTCTTCCATAGGCCTGCCTACTCCGTGTACCACCATGTGATATAGCCCCATGACGTCCTCATTAATGTACTTGCCTTATTAAGGTTTACTTAGTTGTAATACACATATACATTTTAAATTTTAAAATTTTTAACTTTTATAAATTTTATCATATATTATAAAATGAAGAATAAATAAGTAAATTTAGTTTACATTATATACTGTTTCTTAACTGTAATTATTGGTCCACATCTAAACATCGTCTTCGTTAGAAAGTCTGTAATTTGTCTAATTAAGTTTTTTATTGAAATTTCCATCTAGGAAGAGTATTTGCCGTCTGTCATATTTGTCTATCTTCATGATTTCCATTATCAGTTTGATCCTGTCTTCCTTTGTTTTGTCGCATTGAGTCATTGTGTGATTTTTTGTGAATGGGGCATTTTTAGACTAAGTGGCGTGAGTACCCAGCTATTTATTACTTCTTTTGTTTTTTGTTGAACCTTTATGCAGTTTTTCTTCTCTTCATTTGCCCGAAAGAATATCCTTAAGACTTTGACTCTAATTTTTATCAAATGTGGTGGTAATCCAGGGTTTCCTATTTTCAAAATTTCTGTTTTGTCGTGATTTATTTGCGACCCCGAAGCTATACTAAAAGCTTCGTATTCCTTTTGTAAATATAAAAAGGATTTTGGATCTTTTATAAAGTTTGTACAATCATCAGCATGTTGTAGCATCTTAAATTCTTCTCTTAAGTTAGGTATTGTCATTCCTTGAATATTAGTGTTGTTCCTGATTTTGATACTCAGGATTTCAATCGCTATTACGTATAATAGCATAGATAGTGAGCAGCCTTGCCTCACTGATCATTGTATTTCAAATTTTTCTGTTATGGCCCCATTGACTTGTACATTTGCAGTTATTTTATTGCATATTATCTTGGTCCATATTTGGAACTTTATTTTTTGCATGTAATTATGTTCTAATCTGTCAAAAGCTTTCTCTTGGTCGAAAAGTACCATAGCACATTTTGCATCTGACCCATTTACGAAATATATTATTGTTCTAATATTAAGTATGTTGTTTTGTATGCTTATACCTTTAACACCGCATGTTTGATTAGTGTTTACTATTGTGTTTATCCAGTGCTTTACCCTATTTGCTAGAATTCTACTATGGTAAGTATTTTGTAATCCGTGTTAAGGAAGGAGATGGGCCTCCAGTTTTCCAAGTCTTTTCGGTCACCTTTCCCTTTGTAAATGATAGTGATCAATCTTCCCTCATTGAATCTGTCATTAAGTCATTATTTAAAAGTATGTGGTTAAATAGATTTTCTAAAATTGGTGCCACCAGATTTCTTAATTTTTTTGTAAATCTATCCCAGTCAGTCATTTTATTTACTTCTAATTTTCCCTTTTCATTTGTGATTATTTTAGGGATTTCTTCTTTTATTTCCCTAACCAGATGTTCGTCTCTCCCATTTAATTCTATTTTTTATCACCATATCTAATGTTATTTGTTTATGGTCTGAAATTTGAATTTTTAAAATTTACTTTTCTCAATGGTATATTTTAGGTCCAAAATTTGTTACATAAAATTCTAATTTTACTTGCCCCTTTTCCTACTGTATATATTCCTTTGTTTATATATTCATGTGTATATTCGGTTTTGAATAAATTTAGTCTTCTATCTATACACATCTGTGAGTTTATGTTCTTTTAGCAATTTACCAATAATTTTCCCTTAAAGAAAGATCCATTGTCGTTAATTACCCAATCCTATCCACATTTTATCCCACCCAGTTAAAGTCCCCTCCCCAAACTAATTGCTCTGTTGTATAATTATTTAAATTCTGACTTCTCACGCTAAGTTTCACTACTATGTTCTGAGTTTGTAATGGTAGGCCCTGCATGGGTCTATGCCAAATCCAACTTTTGTGTTTTTCCTTTTGGTTTTTTATAATGGAGAGGCCAGTATGGGTCCGATTCAGGGGTCAAATTTGACATCCCTTGCTATGTCCATCCACTATTTGTAATCATGTTATTTTTTTTGTTTATCCAAAGAAGAAGAAAATAAATTGTTATTCATAGAGTGTTAGTATTAAAGGATAGTTTATGGTAGAGAGGTTCACATGGGTCCTTTTAAGGTGTCAGTTGTTGACCTCCCATGCTAAGTCCTGCCACTATATATATCCATATATTTTGTCCCTAACATTATATGGTGTTGTTAGTGAGAACCCATGGTGTGCTTCACCCTTAAGTTCATTGGTAAGCCATTCGCTTGCAGGTTGTGCGAGGTCAAACAGGTCCTGTGTTTACTATGTTTATATGCTGTAAATATGTTACAATTCCGGTCTTATTAAAATAGCCATATGGCCATATGGAATGTTTTCATTATAGTTATAGTTGTTCACTTGTTGGGTTTCTATTCAAGTTCTAGTATATGTCGGTGGGCTGTAGAGATGTTAAATAGCTGTATGTAATTACTACAATTTTGAGGGGTTTTTGTTTGGCTATTTGTAATGGAGGGGCCCGCATGGGTCCTATTCAGGTGTCAAGTTTAACATCTCTTGCTTCGTCCCGCCACTATTTAAAGTCATGGGTTTATTTCTTAAATCTACTCAAAGGATAAGGATTAATTTGAAAGTTGTTAGTATTACTATTAATTTTTAGTTGAGGGATTCACATGAGTCCTTTTAAGGTGTCAGTTATTGACCTCTCGTGCTAAATCCCGCCACTAATTTTATCCATATTGTCTGTAATTACAGCTCTCTAGTGCACACAAGTAAGTTGTAAAGATGCTGGAAAACCAGTGAATGGGATTCGGTTGTAAAATTTAATTAGAATATATATCTTTTTTTCTATTTGTTATTTTATTATGTGTTTATATAACTGGCGTTTTCTTCTTCAAATCTAGCCATTGCGGCTTTTCCAGTTCTTATGATTTATTATTATGAATTTTCCGGTATCCATATAGATTGGTTTCTTTTTTGAATTCATGAAGTATGAAATTGATATTGTCCTTATAAATTGTTTAGCCATTTTTTTTTCAGTATAAAGAAGTGAATTGGGTTCAAAGTGACCTGTTAGGTGTGACATTTTTTCTTTTATTTCATTTTTTTTATCATTTAGCATTTCACACGTTAGGATCAAGTGGATTTTATTGTCTGTGTATTTTTTGCATAGTGGACATTGTGGGAGTGCTCTTATAACTTTTTTTTTGTACACCAGTTCTCCGGTCCACCATGCGTCATGTATATATTGATAAATTTGCAATTGGTCTTTTAGTTGTTTAATTGTTTGCCAAGTTTTCCATATAGCAATCCAGTTTAGGTGATTTTTGCCTAATTTGATTTTATTTGGTGGTAATTTTGTTTGTTTTATTATATCATAAATTTCATTGCTGTTTTTTGTTTCCCATATTGTACTGTTTGTTCTGTGTTCCCTTATTACGGTACTTCTGTTTGTCTGCAAGCTAATTTAGGTGGTTCAAACAGTTTAGTGATGTTGTTATTGTTATATATTGATTTGTTGTGTGGTACCAAAAAGCAAACCAATAGGCATATATTCCTTGCCAAGGTTGAGTAGGTGGGTATTGTAAGTTCCTGATTCTTTCAAGGTATAAAGATGTTTGCTTTAATTTTTGATTGGAGAGATTCATTCCCCCTTTATCCTTAGCTTTTTGAAGTGTGAAATGTGTCAATTTACAAAGTTTGTTTCACAAAAATGTGTACATTTCTTTCTCCATGTATCCATGATATTAAATTCATGCCAAATTGAGTTTAAAAAGTAGGTTTGGGTTATTTGTATTTTTTCTAGAAAACTAAAGTTTCTCACATTCCATATTATTTTGTGTTTATTTATTTTGTTAATTATTTGGTTCAAATTAAGCATTTTAGTTATTGCCTAGGTATACTACTAGGACTTTTAATTGTTGTTTAATTTTTTTCTAACGGGAGTTGTGAATGATTTCTTTTCCAGTCTCTGATTAGTAGGATTTCAGTTTTATCATGATTTTAATATCTGAAACTTCACTGAAGTGTTTAAATTGTTTTATTAAATGATTACATGAATCAAAGGTAGTTATGAAATTTGATAAGTCATCCGCATGTAGAAACATTTTAATTTGGTTTTTATAATTTGGTGGTTAATGCCTTGAATGTTATCATTTTGGATTACTCTATTGAGGGTTTCAATCCCAATCACGTAAAGTAGCATAGAGATTCGACATCCCTGCCTTACCGATCATGTTATTTGAAAGGTGTCAGTTTGTGCACCATTTATTTGTACAGTAGATTGAATTTTGTTGTACAAGGTTTTTATCCAATTTATGAGGTTTATTTCAAAACCATTTTTCTTAAGTGGCGACAGTAATGGATCTAAGTCGTTCGTCGGATTTTGTCTTTCGGAAATCGTACAGATTTACTAGTTGAATTGTTGTTGCATCGAAACGCTGCACAGTAGGGCATTTTGGAAGATTCTTGGAAAATAAACTCGAATATAAACACTAATAATCTGCCTACTCTCAAGCACAGTGGATCAACATGATGCTGAGCAATAGCCTATCTAGCTGGTAAAGATCCTGTGACGTCGCGTTTATTCAGCCTCGTTTCCACTCGACAAATATGCATATCGGAACGCTTTCGCAATTCTAACCCTATAAAGTAGTGTACATTTCTTTTGGTGCAACTGGGTAGCCCCTAACTATTATTTAATTTATCATGGGCATCAAAATGAGTAATATAACCACAACTTTAACTGTAAGTTCCCTATTCTTTTAAGTGTTTGGATAATAAAGTTAATTTCATTTTTATCAAAAGCCTTTTCTTGATCAAAAAGAATACGGGCACAATTCTTATAAGTTGGTTACATGAATATTTTTGTAGATTTAATTGAGAAAATGTTATCTGATATCTGTCTTCCCTCCTCCCCGCATGATTCAGTGCTATGACTATTTCGCTTAGCGCTGTCTTGAGTGTATTGGCCAAGACGGCGCTAAGGATTTTATAGTCAAGGTTCAGGAGGGAGATTGGGCGTCAGTTTTTTAATTCAAGCATGTCGACTTCAGTTTTGAATATCAATGTCCAGTACTCATTGTTGGTGTCATGTCTTTGGTTAGAAGTATTTCATTATTTAGGTTTAGTAAGAATTATGTGTTTGAATTTTTTGTAAAACTCTGCTGTTAAACCGTCTAGGCCAGGTGCCTTGTTGTTGGTTACTGTGTCTATGGCTGTTTCAATTTCAAATAAGGATATTGGTTGTTCACATAATTCTTTTTCTTTTTGTTTTGTAATTAGAATTTCAATTTTGTTTAAGTAGTTTTTGATATTTTTATTTGAAATGTTTTTACATTTGTATAGTGATTGGTATTAAGTTTTGACTTTGTGTAGGATGTCATATTTCTCTTGTAATATTGCTATTGGCTCTTAGCGTAGTCATTGATCCATCGTTATTTATTTTCTTTCGAATATTGTACACATCTTGGAATAAACCACCTTTTTTGTTTTTCTCCATTAAGTTTGTATAGTTGTAATTTATAGAGTAGTTTTTTAGTTATTGTTTTTTGTTCTTCGCTTGTGTTATTCACTTAGTATTCTTTCACATTCTTTATCAATTTATTGCTCTGGATATGTAATCTAGAATATTTTTGACATGTTTTTAATTTGATCTTTTATTATATCCCAAAATTGCATTACATTTGGGTTAGTTGTGTTTTAAAGGAAGTTTGCTGTTTCATGTTGTAATTCGGGTAGGTCTAAAATTGAGTTATTGAGTTTCCAGTGACTCTTTGCCCATTTGGTTGTAGCTGGTGTTTTATATTTTAAAGTAACTGTTTTATAGTTTGCGAGTTATTCATTTATGATTTTGTATTCAATTATATTTGGTGTGTTGTTGTTGCTGACATATATATGGTCAATTCTTGAGGCATAGTTGTTGGATTCAAATGTGTATATTCTTTCTTGAGTGTTGATAAGCATCTATAAGCGAGTTGTTTTCTATCATATCTATTAAGACTGCGGTTAATCTTCTATCACTATCTATTTGGGTGTAAGTCGATCTATTTCATTTACACATGTGTTGAAATCTAATAAAATAATGTCTTCTTGACTACAATTTGATAAATAATTTGAGAGATCGTGTAGAAAAGGTAGTTTTTGTTTATGTCTTGCAGGTGTGTATACAGTTATAATATGTGCTTTTTGTGTTTTTATGTGTAAAAGTCTTCCTCTTAAAATGTGTGGGTGTGGTGTAATGTTTCCAGTTGTTTTGTATTTATTTATTCTTAATAATTAGTCCTATTCCTGAGTTAATGTTGCATGGATCTTTTTGTACTATCATGATGGCATTTAGTTTGTCTTCAATACAATTGATGGTGTTTTGGTGTATGTTGTGTATTTTCTTTTTGTACCATCACGATGGCATTTAGTTTGTCTTCAATACAATTGATGGTGTTTTGGTGTATGTTGTGTATTTTCTTTTTGTACCATCACGATGGCATTTAGTTTGTCTTCAATACAATTGATGGTGTTTTGGTGTATGTTGTGTATTTTATTTTTGTACTATCATGATAGCATTTAGTTTGTCTTCAATAAAATTGATGGTGTTTTGGTGTATATTGTGTATTTTCCTTTTGTACTATCATGATGGCATTTAGTTTGTCTTCAACAGAATTTATGGTGTTTTGGTGTATGTTGTGTATTTTCCTTTTGTACTATCATGATGGCATTTAGTTTGTCTTCAACAGAATTTATGGTGTTTTGGTGTATGTTGTGTATTTTCTTTTTGTACTATCAGGATAGCATTTAGTTTGTCTTCAATAAAATTTATGGTTTTTATGTATGTTGTGTATTTTCTGTAATGCAATGATGTCACGTGATTGTGTTATTTCTCGGAGTTTTAGGTTTTGGCATGTTAGTCCTCTAGTTTACTAGTTTTAAAATGTCATGTTTAAAATGCCTATCATCCATTTTAATTGTAGAGGTTGTTGTAAATTGTGGTTAGTGTTATTTCATTGTACTTTGCTGGTTGATTTACTGACTTGTGTTATCTGACCATGTTTGATTTGGTTGTTGGGTGTGAAGTGTTTTGTTATTGTTGTTGTTGTTGTTGCCTTGGTTGTATTATGTTTTGTTTCCATTAGTCTCTCTGGTTCTTCATCTGTTGTTAGTGTGGAATTTTTGTTTTCTTGTGATTGTCAGTGGTTCCAGCAGTTATATTATTGTGAGTTCCTTAGTTACGCCACTTTTGTTGTTGGTGATTGGTTCTCCACTTTGGGCCTCTTCCTCCCTTGCAGGGGTTTGTTCTGATTGCTGGGGTGAGTCAGTTATCACCGATACAGCATGGGCATAGGACAGACTAGGCATGTTGTTTTGCTGGTGTGAAGTTGTTTGTGTGTGTGTGTCGTTTAATGTTTGCACTGTTTACACACATTTCTGTATGTCATGGCTTGTTTGACCACAAGTACTGTATGTTTGTACCTGTATACAACCATAAAACCATGTTTGGACTGGTACTTTAAAAAATTCAGGGACTTTTCTTGTGTCCCTTGTATCAACTCTTACTATGATTTTGCCAGTATCAATACCTGGCATAGTTTTCTAAGTTTCTTTCCTTATGTCTAGACACTTGATTCCAATTCTTTGTTCAAAACCCTCCCGAAATGCCGTTAAGTTCAAAGAAATCTTCCAAAGTCTTATGCAAATACCATGGTTAGATCCAACTACATCTTATCTCTGCTGTTCATTTTTTTTTCTCAGCCTGCTTTTCTTTCTGCTTTGTGTCCTGCTGTCCTTTCATTTTTCTACCTGCACACTATATATTGTAAACACGTATCATAACCCCACACCCTTTCCCCACCTACATACTATGGCTAACCATTACTAACAGATATCATAACCCCACACCCTTTCCCCACATACAGAATATGATTGGCTAACCGTTACTAACACGTATAGTAACCCCACACCCTTTCCCCACATACAGACTATGATTGGCTAACCATTACTAACACATATCGTAACCCCACACCCTTTCCCCACATACAGAATATGATTGGCTAACCGTTACTAACACGTATAGTAACCCCACACCCTTTCCCCACAAACAGACTATGATTGGCTAACCATTACTAACACATATCGTAACCCCACACCCTTTCCCCACATACAATGATTGGCTAACCGTTATTAACACATATCGTAACCCCACACCCTTTCCCCACATACAGAATATGATTGGCTAACCATTACTAACACATATCGTAACCCCACACCCTTTCCCCACATACAGAATATGATTGGCTAACCGTTACTAACACATATAGTAACCCCACACCCTTTCCTCACATACAGACTATGATTGGCTAACCATTACTAACACATATCGTAACCCCACATCCTTTCCCCACATACAGAATATGATTGGCTAACCGTTACTAACATGTATAGTAACCCCACACCCTTTCCCCACAAACAGACTATGATTGGCTAACCATTACTAACACATATCGTAACCCCACACCCTTTCCTCACATACAGATTGGCTAACCATTCCTAACACATATCGTAACCCGACACCCTTTCCCTACATACAGGCTATGCTAACCAAAACTAGATGAATGACAGCTCCCTTCCTCCCACCCCCCCCCCCCCCGATCATACCATTACTAAATGGTGCTGAAATAGCATGACTATGACCCAGTTATCCTGATATATTATGATGCTGACCTGTTAGCCCAGATTTGTCAAAAACTTCCTGAAACCCAAAATCTTTACTGGATATGTTCTCACATCCTAGTTAAATTAGTTTATATGATGTTGACCTAGTTGCCCTTTCCACACACAGATTATGATTGGCTAACCGTTATTAACACATATCGTAACCCCACACCCTTTCCCCACATACAGACTATGATTGGCTAACCATTACTAACACATATCATACCCCCACACCCTTTCCCCACATACAATGATTGGCTAACCGTTATTAACACATATCGTAACCCCACACCCTTTCCCCACATACAGAATATGATTGGCTAACCATTACTAACACACATCGTAACCCCACACCCTTTCCCCACATACAGAATATGATTGGCTAACCGTTACTAACACGTATAGTAACCCCACACCCTTTCCCCACATACAGACTATGATTGGCTAACCATTACTAACACATATCGTAACCCCACACCCTTTCCCCACATACAGAATATGATTGGCTAACCGTTACTAACACGTATAGTAACCCCACACCCTTTCCCCACATACAGAATATGATTGGCTAACCATTACTAACACACATCGTAACCCCACACCCTTTCCCCACATACAGAATATGATTGGCTAACCGTTACTAACACGTATAGTAACCCCACACCCTTTCCCCACATACAGACTATGATTGGCTAACCATTACTAACACATATCGTAACCCCACACCCTTTCCCCACATACAGAATATGATTGGCTAACCGTTACTAACACGTATAGTAACCCCACACCCTTTCCCCACAAACAGACTATGATTGGCTAACCATTACTAACACATATCGTAACCCCACACCCTTTCCCTACATACAGAATATGATTGGCTAACCGTTATTAACACGTATCGTAACCCCACACCCTTTCCTCACATACAGATTGGCTAACCATTCCTAACACATATCGTAACCCCACACCCTTTCCCTACATACAGGCTATGCTAACCAAAACTTGATGAATGACAGCTCCCTTCCTCCCCCCCCCCGATCATACCATTACTAAATGGTGCTGAAATAGCATGACTATGACCCAGTTATCCTGATATATTATGATGCTGACCTGTTAGCCCAGATTTGTCAAAAACTTCCTGAAACCCAAAATCTTTACTGGATATGTTCTCACATCCTAGTTAAATTAGTTTATATGATGTTGACCTAGTTGCCCTTTCCACACACAGACTATGATTGGCTAACCGTTATTAACACATATCGTAACCCCACACACTTTCCCCACATACAGACTATGATTGGCTAACCGTTATTAACACATATCGTAACCCCACACCCTTTCCCCACATACAGAATATGATTGGCTAACCGTTACTAACACGTATAGTAACCCCACACCCTTTCCCCACATAGAGACTATGATTGGCTAACCATAATTAACACATATCGTAACCCCACACCCTTCCCCCACATACAGGCTATGATTGGCTAACCATTACTAACACATATCGTAACCTCACACCCTTTCCCCACATACAGATTGGCTAACCATTACTAACACATATCGTAACCCCACACCCTTTCCCCACATACAGACTATGATTGGCTAACCGTTATTAACACATATCGTAACCCCACACCCTTTCCTCACATACAGATTGGCTAACCATTCCTAACACATATCGTAACCCCACACCCTTTCCCTACATACAGGCTATGCTAACCAAAACTAGATGAATGACAGCTCCCTTCCTTCCCCCCCCCCCCCCCCCGATCATACCATTACTAAATGGTGCTGAAATAGCATGACTATGACCCAGTTATCCTGATATATTATGATGCTGACCTGTTAGCCCAGATTTGTCAAAAACTTCCTGAAACCCAAAATCTTTACTGGATATGTTCTCACATCCTAGTTAAATTAGTTTATATGATGTTGACCTAGTTGCCCTTTCCACACACAGACTATGATTGGCTAACCGTTATTAACACATATCGTAACCCCACACCCTTTCCCCACATACAGACTATGATTGGCTAACCGTTATTAACACATATCGTAACCCCACACCCTTTCCCCACATACAGAATATGATTGGCTAACCGTTACTAACACGTATAGTAACCCCACACCCTTTCCCCACATAGAGACTATGATTGGCTAACCATAATTAACACATATCGTAACCCCACACCCTTCCCCCACATACAGGCTATGATTGGCTAACCATTACTAACACATATCGTAACCTCACACCCTTTCCCCACATACAGATTGGCTAACCATTACTAACACATATCGTAACCCCACACCCTTTCCCCACATACAGATTGACTAACCATTACTAACACATATCGTAACCCCACACCCTTTCCCCACATACAGACTATGATTGGCTAACCGTTATTAACACATATCGTAACCCCACACCCTTTCCTCACATACAGATTGGCTAACCATTCCTAACACATATCGTAACCCCACACCCTTTCCCTACATACAGGCTATGCTAACCAAAACTAGATGAATGACAGCTCCCTTCCTTCCCCCCCCCCCCCCCCCCCCCCCGATCATACCATTACTAAATGGTGCTGAAATAGCATGACTATGACCCAGTTATCCTGATATATTATGATGCTGACCTGTTAGCCCAGATTTGTCAAAAACTTCCTGAAACCCAAAATCTTTACTGGATATGTTCTCACATCCTAGTTAAATTAGTTTATATGATGTTGACCTAGTTGCCCAGATTGATCATTGCTTCCCTCACATCTGTCAGACATTTCCATATTCACCCCACCCCTGCCACCACATATTACTAGTTAGAAAAATGATATTGGTAATGCTAAATATTTTACTTTTTCCTAAACTAAAATCCCTTTGGTGATAGGAAATATCAACGCTGGTGGCTGACATCTTTGTTAATTGGACTAATGACTAGTTCTATCTAGCCATTTAAGACTGTACAATACATACTCAATGTGTGAATAGTCCCCATTGTTTAATTTGTATATGTCATTGTGTTTTGTCTGATTTTCTCTTCTTTATATATTTGGTTCAAACACACGAGGTCTATAACTTTACTCAGATTCCGAACCATTATTCCGAGTTACAGCATCACATGGTATGTGCTGTAATAGCTGAACAGATTTTACTTTTTGGCAATTCAATCATAAGTTAATATTATGTAAAATATGGAGTCAGTAATTTCTTTATAAAAACATCTACAAAATGTACAGATGTATTACTAGCTCACTGCCTTCTTTTTTATGCTTTTGTGGATTTTGTACGTGCTGTCAGTTTTGTGGGTTTTGTTGGTATTGTGTGATTTATATGTTTTCCCACATTATACCAGGCTGCTTCATCACTTAATAACTTATATTTTAATTAATGGATACATTTTATTTAAAAATATTAATTAATTATGTTAGTAGGGCTCCTGACTCCCTGGGTTTAGGATTTCTTCTTCCATTATTTCCTCAAGTTCACACTTTGTATCTTAAACTTAAAAATGTATCCCTTTGAAGTCAATTGCGTCCACCATTTTTACCCAATGTACAATGCACTGCTGTTACACACTGTTGTCTAGGTGACATTACATACTAAGGGGGACATCTTATAAATTCCAGTAAAGTTTGCTAGGAGAAAGCACTAATATAACTGTTAAATTCACCAAGGTATTGATGGGTTAACATATTGGAAATATGGCCAATGGAGATGCTGGCATCCTTGATAATCTGAGTAATGACTATTTGTAGTTAACCATTTAAGATTGTATGATATCTACTCAATGTGTTTATTGAAATCTTATACGTCATTGCATTTAAGATTGTATGATATCTACTCAATGTGTTTATTGAAATCTTATACGTCATTGCATTTAAGATTGACTTATGTCCTTGGTATGAACACATGCTGACTTCCGTTACGGTCTACTTTAGTAATATTGTAAGAACACATGCTGACTTCCGTTGCGGTCTACTTTAGTAATATTGTAAGAACACATGCTGACTTCCGTTGCGGTTAACTTTAGTAACATTGTAAGAACACATGCTGACTTCCGTTGCGGTCTACTTTAGTAATATTGTAAGAACACATGCTGACTTCCGTTGCGGTCTACCTTAATAATATTGTAAGAACACATGCTGACTTCCGTTGCGGTCTACTTTAGTAATATTGTAAGAACATGTGCTGACTTCCGTTGCGGTCTACTTTAGTAATATTGTAAGAACACATGCTGACTTCTGTTGCGGTCTACTTTAGTAATATTGTAAGAACACATGCTGACTTCCGTTGCGGTCTACTTTAGTAATATTGTAAGAACACATGCTGACTTCTGTTGCGGTCTACCTTAATAATATTGTAAGAACACATGCTGACGTCTGTTGCGGTCTACTTTAGTAATATTGTAAGAGTGCATAACTTAACACGTTTTGAACCATTAATATAAGCGACGTTGTCATCACAGTACGTTTGGGGTGGGAAAACCATTGCTATAAGCGATGTTGTAATCACAGTATGATTGGGGTGGGGTAAACCATTACTATAAGCGACGTTGTCATCACAGTTTGTTTGGGGTGGGAAAACCATTGCTATAAGCGACATTGTAATCACAGTATGATTGGGGTGGGGTAAACCATTACTATAAGAGACGTTGTCATCACAGTTTGTTTGGGGTGGGAAAACCATTGCTATAAGCGACATTGTAATCACAGTATGATTGGGGTGGGGTAAATCATTACTATAAGCGACGTTGTCATCACAGTTTGTTTGGGGTGGGAAAACCAATGCTATAAGCAACATTGTAATCACAGTATGATTGGGGTGGGGTAAACCATTACTATAAGCGACGTTGTCATCACAGTATGTTTGGGTTGGGAAAACCATTGCTATAAGCGACATTGTAATCACAGTATGATTGGGGTGGGGTAAACCATTACTATAAGCGACGTTGTCATCACAGTTTGTTTGGGGTGGGAAAACCATTGCTGTAAGCGACATTGTAATCACAGTATGATTGGGGTGGGGTAAACCATTACTATAAGCGATGTTGTCATCACAGTATGTTTGATGTGGGAAAACCATTGCTATAAGCAACGTTGTAATCACAGTATGATTGGGATGGGGTAAACCATTACTATAAGCGACATTGTCCTCACAGTATGTTTGGGTTGGTAATACCATTACTATAAACGATGTCACCAGTGTATGATTGGAAGTGGGGGTGGAGGGACAACACAATCATAATGTCGTATTGTGTAAGATAAAGAGTTGGTAATGTCTTGACATAATCATTGAGAAAATTGACTTAATGTACAGTCATCGTAGTAGCTCATGTTTGAATGTTATTACAAATTTAGGGTTTTGTTGGATCAGTGGGTTTTGCTGGTTGTGAGTTTTTTTAGTTTTCTCAGAAGTATATAAGGCATTTTGAGTAGCTTGTCAGCAGCTGTTAAAACTAGTCAAGGCCCTGAAAGGCAGAGTGATCTAAAGCACTCACCATTCTGGATCACTGACATCTCATCTCTGTCTGCATGGGTTCGTTAATAACAACAAATCTATGGTAGTCACATCAGTTATTGTGAGTTTTGTTTTGTTTTTACCTTTAGTATAGAATTATGTAACTTTACGCAATATTTTGGACAGTAATGTTGCGTTTTAAGTTTATTTAAGCATGAGCAGTATTTATTGAAGTAAATTTGTAATTTATTTTTCTCATCTAAATTATATGAATTCTATTCATTTCTAATTTTATTTACGAGCAAATTATATATTATATCACTTGCTCTAAGAATTAGTTATAAAGACATTAGTGAGTGCTTTCCTTAAAGAACAATACTTATATTTTTTAATTTTCTTTATTCAAAACATGTTTTTGGAAGCTAAATTTATACAGAGAAATGTCAAAATGTTATAAATATATAATTTATTTTCTTAAATTATAAATCTGAAAATGTTCTTAGGAAAATATAATGCTCAAGTCATTGTGGTCATTATCCTGACCGATTTGAAATTTTCAATCCAGTTGAGTCATTTACTTATTTTAATACTTAATGCACATAATTCGAACATTTTAATAAGAAACTCAAATGCCCAAGTCATCCTAAGTGTTCTCCTGACCGACTTGACCATATTATAAATTCAATTCAGCAATACCGGATTTATCTAGCAATCTATAAAACCATAATTTATTGATGTTTTATTTTATAATATACAAGCTGCCTTAGTCATTATGACTGTTGTCCTCAGTCAGCTGACTTGACCCCATCTTAATTCAATTCAGCAATATCTGATTTATCTAGCAGCCTATAAAAACATAATTTATTGGTATTTTATATTATAATTTACAAGTTGTCTTAGTCATTGTGACGGTTGGTCTACCTGACATGACAGCCAATTTATTTCCAGCAATATCAATTCAATTCAGTTAAGCATTGTGCTATAATTGAAGTGTATGGAAGAAAATATTCTTGCGAATTTTACATTTCACATATTTCAAAAGTCATATTTTCTCTTCTGTAGTACATTTAATAGCAACTAAATCCATTTTTACCAAGTCTTACAAAATTGGGTCAATGTTTCCAACTGGAGTTTTCTCTGGTTTGTCCTCCACCAGTTTTACTGGCTGCCATGTGTAAGCTATATTGTGATCAAATATGGCATTCAGCCTAAAACATGACCCTTCTCAGATCCAATAATCTGATATAACTCATACAATCAAAACTTGTTGCCACTATTAACAACTAGTAGTTGCTTCATGAAATCATGTAGATTAATTACATTTTGGTCATTTTGGATTTTCTAGGTAGTCATATTTTAACACGCATTTTAAAATGTCCTTGATGTAGGGCTCACACTAAGGCATAATGCTTGTTCTAAGACGCAGTGTGTCAATCAAATTTTATTTAGCAAGCATTTATGTCAAGCTGAGGGGTCCATCAGTGTAAAATGTTGTCTACCTGATAAACAAATGTTGCAACAGGTGCTACAACACCTACTGCCTTGAAGTATGTTGTGACAAGCTTTTTGGAAATTTATTGCTTTTTTTACTAACTGCACAATTTATATTTGTTATAGGTGTCAGTATCAACTAATTTGTTGGTGTTGTTGTGCATGACTGCCGTCCAATTATATGAATTTGTAAAAGTGTTGCTTATTCACACAGTCACATAGCCTGGCATCATCTCTTTGTTAGTACTTTACATATCAATTATGGCCACTCTTTTGTCAAGTTTATCAGTTGCTCTGGTAACTGCTTCCTGTTTGTCCTGCAAGGAATATGCTAGTTAAGTTTGGATTGGTAGTTATTGTTTACCCTGGCCCATTGATAATTATCTGTAACTTGTTTCACTGTGTGACACACTGTTAGTGTAGATTTGTTAATATACCATTAAGTGGACAAGATACAAACCAACAAAGAAACGTTTCATAAAGGTAGTTATTACATGATGATTGATGAACTTCATTATACATGTGAAACACTTTTGGAATGTCTAAACCTCTTGTATCGATATGTGTATTGGATCAGTAAAAGTATTGATGCATTGATATATTTATGAATCTGTTCACCAATAAGATGTAAAGGTAGTCATTATTGAATGATAGTTTCTAGGCTGTGTCCATTAGGCACTGAAATATATTTGGATAATAGTAAGAGTACTAATGTCTTACATTTTTATCAATGAAAGAAAATGGATCTGGACTGGTTGTAACCTTCAAAATGTATTGGGGTCTTCATTAAAATAATAAATTAAGTTGAGAAACTGAGGCCGTATTAATAATAGATTAAGTTGAGAAACTCATGGGGCCTTATTAATAGTAGATTAAGTTGAGAAACTGGGGCCTTATTAATAGTAGATTAAGATGAGAAACTGGGGCCTTATTAATAGTAGATTAAGTTGAGAAACTGGGGTCTTATTAAGTGGAGGTCCAGCATGTATTTTATTCTAGTTTACTCAGTTTGTATGTCAGTAATATGTAACTAATCATCAATTACAGGCACAGGAATTCCAGTAGAAATTTTGAACATGGATGAGAGATCCATCCAACTTTTTGAAAATGCATTAAAAGATGGAAAGGAGAAAGTTTACAGCATACGGGTTATGGTTGTCGGACATCAGGGTGTCGGCAAGACAACCCTCATAAAGCGACTTCTTGGAAAGGATGTCAACATTTCGGAGAGACTCAGCACCGAGGGCATAGATGTCCATTTGCATTGCTGTGATGTTTCATTATCAAGCCATAAATGGACATTGCGGAAAAAAGGTAACTGTGTACACACCCAGTGTTTTTACTTCCTTACGATTTTGCCATAGGGCTGACAAAAATGATCCTTAAATAAGAACTTACAGAATAAAAGAAACAACTACGGAAATAATTTTTATTGCTTTAATATTTGAGATAAGTGGCTTATCAGTGTTTGATTTTGGATCTGGGTTTCATATTAAAATTATTGGAATTAATCAGGGAACCAGACTAAAACTTTACAGCAACCTTAAACTACACATATTGTTTCATACAAAGTGTCTCCATGATCAAACTGATGACTACAGAATTTAAAAGAAATGACATCCAGCAAGCAATGCATATTGAAGATGAAACTGAAATTAAGCCTATTAAAAAATGTTAATAATCAGCACAGAAGAAAGATTTATAAAGAAATATTCAGGTTCTTTTGAATGCAAGCAGGAAGGGACACAATTATGTTTATTGGATATCATGCATCAATTTAAGGATGTCTTATGGTGAAAGATACAGTTGCTGTCATCAAGTAAAATTGTCAAAAGATTCCAAGAATTATGTCAAGTTGAGAGATAGCAACCGCACCTTCAGCTGCACCGAATTTTGATCTGAAGTTTGTACAAATTTGCTAGAGTTAAAAAAGGTCTGTGTGTACCTTACAAACGTTTTAGTTGAACTTAATGTTTACTGTTGCTGCATATTTTTGTATACCGAACTTTTGAATACCTTTTACAGCTTTACAATAGCAGTTTACGATAATTTGTTACACCTTAACGAAAACTGGTAAAACTTATGGGAAAATATAAACTGCCTTAGTGAGATGGTGCTTGACAGGGTTGGCAGGTCTACAATCATGGGTCATAAGGTAGTCCTTTCATTCATGAATTTCACAACTCACAAGAAATTGACAGATTCACATCACATGGAAAAAATCACAAATTCCCCAATTCTGCAATTGTTAATCGGCTTAAATCAGGAATAAAAAAATCTTTATTCTGTTGAGTGCTACTCAAAATAGCAGCAGTGGTCACGATGCCAATAATGGTCCTGTATATGGTAGTCTCGCTGTTGGTTGAACTATATTGTAACGGGTTATGCTCGGTATCAAGCGCTATTGGTACAATATTGCACAAGCCGCACTCGAAACCGCCTCCCGCTAATACTCGTTATCTAAAGGATGACCTCTACGGTGTAATTTTCCCCGGTCATAGAATAGATATGGTAATCTTGAGTCGGTATTTTGAACAAAGACAACACACGAGCCCCCGTAAAGATAAATAAAGAATTTAATTAAAATAAAATCAAGAAAAGAAAGACACAGTAAATTACAATTTTCTTCCCTTCTGAATACTCTTAGTTCAGAAGCACTTTAAAACCAAAGCTTTAAAATAATGGATACATTAATTAAAATTCAAACACTAATAAAGTAGATGAATTTAGCCGTTAATAGCTGATAGCAAATTTCATCACGAAATCGAGTGTTCATTAACATTTGGCCGCTGGGAAAATTCACAGTGACCTGTTAGACGACTGTTTTTTCCTTTTGCTTGCGTCACGACTTTACTTTGCCCTCTGGTGAACGTGGGATTCCACAACTCTGACTTCTTTTTCCGTCTCTGAATCTAGATCTTCTCTCTATTCCTCTCTCTCCAAACAAACTATATTCCTTTGAAAAGAAAAGGGTAAAACGCCCTAAGTATCTCGTTAGGTTTTGAGAGTTGAGATTGTCCGTCCGTCTTTCTGGTTCGAACAATCAGATCTTACTATCAGTGTTACCTTTTATACGGCTAACAAACACTACAGAAGTCTTCAGATCAATACAGTTATACCGCTATAAAGTGCCGCTAATTATCGACATCAGAATTTGGGAAAGTCACATATGTTCCCGTAAATCATTACGTAAAGTGAGGCAATATATCATAGCCCACAATCAATATTTACTAATATGATAAATTCAAATTAATGTAACACTTTCCAATCATAAATGTACACAGCGGGTTTTTTACACCACCCATTAACCTACCTAAGTATATAAGGTGAAAAATGCTAATTCAGAATTCAAAATACATTACTAAATCACTGTAAAACTGAACTATCCATGAAAAACAACACGTCATGCATCTGTGACAATCGTAACATCATATAAATTACATTATGATAAATGTGAACGATTCCTACAAAATCAACAGATCATGCATCTGTAACGGAGAAACATCATACAAATTACATCATGATAAATGTAAATTTGAGTTAAATACCTTGTGTTTTTGGCGCGCTTCTGCCGTTTGATTTCCGGCGGACTTTCCTGAACTTATTGTTACGAAGGCCTGCTCTAAAACTACCTTCGGAGTCTTCTCCTATGTCGGAATTAACACTACCGTCTCTTACAGAGGTACTTCCAAGACTGGTTCAAATTCATTTGCTCAAAGAATATATTTCCCCAATTTCAGGTTCGACCCACCCCCTCATTCTACATTTGACCAATCGGAATAAATGCTATTCCTACAGACATTTGGGAAACTGCTTAACAAAGTGCCAAAAATGCCACCTATCATTTGTCTCAAATCATTTTTGACAGTTCTATGTGCAAATTCCACTTTCTGTTCCCTGTCATACAGCTAGTTTGTTTTTACTATAAACGTAGTAATGATGGTGACCGAGTTTAGAAAAACATTCCGTGCAAACTCTCCCACAAGATAACAGTTAATTGTCGGCTAGACTAAGAATTAATTAATGGATTTCACTGACGAAAAATTTGGCACTTGACATATATCCAGCTGTTATAGTTGCCCTGTAGCAAGCGTTATAAGGTATAAAATCTATATGAATAGCAGAAGTTTTACAAATGTTCGTAAACAAACTTTGACTCAAAAGATTTTTAACAAAATGGCATATGTACATACTCGTGAGTGGACACCACTAATAGTTAATTGTTTGACCTTTCATCTTTTGGATTAATATCATTTCATAATTAAGGTACCGTATAGTTACAATGTTTTTTCTTTTAAGGGAAACATTGCCTTTGCATTCAGCAATGATACATTCACCCCACGTCTCTGTGGCTAGCAAAAGATCATCCATGAAGTTGTGGATACACCTATCATGCAAGGGTTTCAACAACTTCAGCTTCATTCTAGTGATGCCGCTGGGTACAATCTGAACTCCGCACCATTGGTGGGTTCCATCAGGAGTAGCAAACGCAAGCTTTGCCCTATCCACCTTTCTTACAGGAATTTTCCAATACCCCATGAACAGAACCAACTTCGAGAAATATCTCACTTTCGAGACAAAAGCGAAAATATGCTCTGGGTCAGGTAGCATATCGACCTGAAATTCCATCACCTGATTCAGCTTCTGGTAGTCAACACAAAGCCGATGTGTGCCATCCTTCAGCACTAGGACTACCTGCTTGGATGGTCATTTCATGTGGGGCATGGGGTAGGGTTTCTGGTAGACTGACCAGTCGTCCACCAGCTTTAACCTAAACTTGACATGTGATGTTCTCCCGGAATACCTGGCCAGCAGTGTCTGTATCTCTAACCACTGTATTGCATTTAACATGGTGTCACACTCCACATCCGTTGGTGTCTCAGCCCTCGTTAATGGATGGCTTGGGACAGTGTTTGCATCCTCTGTATTGCATTTGGCCTCCTCTGTGACGATCGTGGCAAAGATAAAATCGCTGATGGTCGCTCTTTCTCAGTATCTCTTAAGGAGATTGGCATGGTACAACTTCTCCTTAGTTGTCGTATCCAATAGGTTTGACCTCCAACCTTCTCAGTTCCGATGTACAGACCCCTCAAAGAAACTTGCAACTTGTTGTGCTCTTGGGGCAACAGCACCTTGTTGCCTATCTCATACTGGTGTGTTTTTGTGTGTTTGTTGTAAATCTTGACCTGACCCACATTCGCTTGCTTGAGGATCTCGAATGCAAGGAAACAAACTTCTTCCAGTTTGTTTCGGAGAAAGTTTGTTTCAAAAGTCTGCGACATAATGAACGGTAGTACGTACCTCTTCAACAGCGTGATTGTCCGTCCACAGCTTTATCGTTATGGTGATTAGGCCATGTACGTACCTCCATTACAAGAGTTCAAAGAGAGAAAACCTTAAACTCACTTATGGTACTTCCCGGTATGCGAAAGCATGGTAGGAATATACCAATCCCAATTAATTGGGTGGACATAACACATCTTAGTAAGCATGTTTGTGATTGTTCCGATAAACTGTTCGGCCAGTTACATTAGGGTTGATGTGGTGTAATTGTGAGTTGCTTAATCAATATGAGACGGTTAACTTGTGCCATCATCTGACTCATGAATTGTTGCCCTTGATTGGTCAGGATCTCATTGGGCAGTTTGACTCTTGACTGAATACCTAACAGCGATTCAGCGATGATTTCCGAATAAATATTACTCAACGTGACAACCTCTAGATAGCGTGGAGCATAATCTACAATCATTAGAATATACCAATTTTGATGCGACATTGCTGGTTTTATTGGTCAGATCAAGTCCATTGCCACGTGTCTAAATGGTTCATCGATAAGTGGTGTACTCCCCAAGGGGATGGGTCATCGATCTGTTTTGGTGCCATTCTCTGACACATGTCACAGAAGAGATCATTTAACATCTCCTTCAACCCCTCACTAGTAGAATTCTTTGATTAGATGGTCACAAGTCTTTGCGATTCCAATGTGTTCTCCCATGAGACTTTCATGCACATGTTTCAACACTTCACCTCGATTATCTTTTGGCATGATGACTTGCTTGAAGTGTTCATGGCCCTTCCTGGCGTAGTGATACAATATCCCCTTCTTGTATGCGAATTTCAAGCCATTCAGAATTTCTTTCTCTATTCCTTCTGCAGCCTATTTGTGCCACTGTGCCAGAGTTGCAACTTCCTGCTGCAGCTTCCTCCTTAATTTTGTCAGAAGAACATTACTTACCGGTGTTGACATAACTTCTGTTGGTATCGCTTATGCCTGTCGATTCTTAGACCTAGTTTCCACAGCACTCGTCTGTCTGCAGGTTTTGGGGTTCATTTATGGCAACATATAGCGATATCCCAGTATGACATCATGTGATAGTCCAGCCAAGTACACAGTTTCAATTGCCCCTTCATGTACAGTGTATCAAGGTCAACGATAGCTACTGCAAATGAGTCACTCGCTGTTCGTGTACTGGATCTCCCTTGTGTAATCCTTAGGCTTCACATACTTGTTGTTGACAAAGGCTGGAATCGCAATGTCACACAAGATGGTGTCACCTTCTCCATTGACAGTTGCAGGTGCTATGTTTGCTGGATTACAGCTTGTCTCTGGCTCACACTCCTTCCTTGTGATGGCATTCACCTGGGTCTGCCTGCCCTTGGGATAATCTCTGACAAAATGACCCGGGCGCTTGCAGTTGTAACACATTGATGGCCCTCACTGACCAGCAAGGTCCATCTTCATGGGTGAGGCTTGCTCTGGTCTTTGGGCAGCATCCTTACCTACAGATCTATGGCCTTCCCATCACCCTAACAGTTATGGACAGCTGGCTCTCCCTCACCCACATGGCATGAATCAGTGGGTCGGTTCAGTCTCTACACTCGGAACCACCACTATTTGTGTGTGCCTGCTTGTATCTCTCTGCCATTCTGGTGAGCTCTTAAAGTGTCTGGTGTTCTCTATCTACTGGAAAGACTGTTAACCTTCGCAACTGTAAGTACTCAGGACATGTTCCTTGAGTATGATGTTGCATAGCCCGTCAAACAGTCATGAGCATAAGCGAGTTCTCTTTCTGTTGCGGTTACTGCTATTCTGTCCAGCTCTGTCTGTGCCTCTTTGTCTGCTGCAATCTTGACCAGCTCCTTGGAAAAAGCTGAAAGAGAGAAAGAGCTGAAGCTGGTCAAGCTAGCTGCAGACAGAGACACACAAAAGGAGTTGACCACAGATAGCTAGATACATTTATAAACCTTAACTACATTCCACATATAACTTGTCAATAGTGTTTTCGAAAATACCATTGTTAGTACAGGAATAATTATAATTATATAAAACAATAAGCATTTGTACTTCTTGAATAGTCCTGTATTACTACACAAATGTACCTTAATGGTATTTTTTTCATTTTCATTTCTTATTTTGTTGAAAAGATTCTTGTTATATTACAGGTTAATTCAAGATTAATCTGCTAATTGGACTTTACATTAATTGGTAAAATTCAAGGCAAATCCATCAGGTTTTATGGATACCTATTAAAGTGTTTGCAACACCTGTACTGAAATAAGTGGTACAGAATCTGTATCAAGGTGAGATGGTAAAGTGGCTTTTTACTCTTGAATTATGTGTTCGGCTTGATTTTCTTATACTATGCATAATTCAGTTGTATAAACTGCTCTTTTTATGTTCAGAGTCAGAACAGGATTTTCGACTACAACGGCTTGCCAAAGTTCTCATTGAGAAACAACAAGTGCGGAATGAGGCAGCTGATGAGAAACAGGTTGTAATTCATCAGGAAAGGGAGATAACTGACATTAGTGCACAGGACCATGTTGCAGAAGAACCAGACCTTGTTTCTCCTCATCCTGACTTGGTCAAAACTAGTCAACAAGTAGGGTCTCCTGCAGTTCTGAGAAATCTTCCAGAGTCTGATGCAAAAACCATGGTTAGATCAGAACCTGGAGAAAATGTTTCCAGTGAAAGTCATATGAAGGATCCCAACAGGGAAATTTTACAGTTGTTGCAAAAGAATGCAGAGAAAATAAAACATGATCTAGGCAAATATGCACCTTTAACGATGTGGGACTTTGCAGGGCATTATGCCTTCTACACAACACACCAAATGTTCCTGTCAAGACGTGCCATATACATATTAGTGTCAGATATCAGTAAACATCTAAACGATCTGGTAGATGATGAATTTTACTTTGATGAGAAAGGCAAAATGGAGTGCAGAGTGCATGGTGAGTTTTAGGCTGCTACAACTGTGTGATGATAAATTACTTCCTTCTTTACTAGAAGATAACATTACTTAGATATCACACTGTTAGTGACCTATAGTATTAAAGTTGCTTATTTCAAGATTACAAATTTACATGCCCAGTTTTCAGTGGCAAATCAGAATTTCTAATGTTGTATTGAATTTTCCAATTTGTTGCCCAGGTTAGCAATGCTGATTCAGGGACATCAGTTGTTTCTCTGAAAGGGTCAAGATGGCAAAACTACTGATTCAGGGCAATCATAGTTATTACTGATTCAGGGTAATCATATTTTTTACTGATTAAGGGCAATCATAGTTATTACTGATTCAGGGTAATCATAGCTATTACTGATTCAGGGCATCATAGTTTGTACTGATTCAGGGCAATCATAGCTATTACTGATTAAGGGCAATCATAGTTATTACTGATTCAGGGTAATCATAGCTATTACTGATTCAGGGCAATCATGGTTATTACTGATTAAGGGCAATCATAGCTATTACTGATTTAGGGCAAGCTTGACAAGTATTAATTCAGGACATGCTGGGTATATACTGACTTGGGGCAAGCTGCCTCTGCAAGTTCTAATAGGGCCTGCTGGAAAAATAATGATTTGGGGCCTGCTGGGGAAGTACTGATCCAGGGCCTGGTGGGGAAGTATTAATTCAGGTAATGATGGGTAAATATTAATTTAGGGCAATCTGGACAAGTTCTGATTGAAGGAATGCTGGACAACTACTGATTCCGGGCTTGCAGGACAGGTACTCAATCAGAAGTATTGGATGAAAAGTTTATTATGTTAAGTGTGTTGCCAATGTTCGTCATGATCATATAAACTTATAAATGTTTTTGCATTTTTAGCAAAATTTTCTATAAAATGAGAGACATATTTAATTTTACTCAAGGCTACTTTGAACAAGTATTCCAAAATATTTCAGGCTGTGTTTATTTGCTTTCAAGTATCAAATATTTCAGGCAGTGTTTAGTTGCTTTCAAGTATAAAATATTTCAGGCAGTGTTTATTTGCTTACGAGTATTCACAGATGTCTCGCTAGGAATTTAAAACTATGAGTTCAGGACTCCTTTTTTAGTAAAAAAAAGTCCCACCAGCCAAAGTTGCATTCCCCATATTGGGCATACCTAAAGTGGCTAAATGAAGAACAAGTGCATGTCTTTGAGTTTAATTTTCCAAATTATGTACACCACTGACATATAGCGCTAGTCTGTCTATTAGAATAAGACTGAATTTTATCAATTCAAGGAAAGAACTTAGTCCAAAAACCAAGCCTGGCAACACACACGGTATTACACTTAGCAACTGTTCCATCCAAACTATCAGTTCAAGCAACTTCAGAACTCTTTTGAATCTCATTACAATCTTCATCCATTCATCATTTAACCCCAAAATACTTGTCCAAAGTTTGTTCTAAGTCTCAATGTGTGTTGATTTCGAGTTGACACTCACTGCTTATTTTGCTACACTAGGAAATACACAATAATGAAAGCTAAATTTGTTCATTTGATGTATCAATGTGCAACACTGGATCTTTTTCCCTCTGAATTCAATTATTGTAAAAATCAACATATTTTCTCCCCACTCGGCAGCTAGTCAAAGTCTTTGTACTTGCTGCCAAGCTATTGTATCATGACCTTTTGATGTACTCTAATGACAACAGGTACATCTGGGGTATTTCAGCCACTGAATTATGTCATTGTAAATGTCTGCACAGCTAAATTGATTAACATTTCCCACTCAGCAGGTAGTTCAAGCAGGACTGACATGTCTGTGACTTCTGGGTAATTGATTTTCTGCATCCCAGATACAAAATTGCATTCAAATATGCATAATAAGCATTTCTGAGACCTCAGATTCAAATATTTCAGGCAGTGTTTATTTGCTTACAAGTGTTCAACATAATTTCAGGCAGTTGTTATTTGCTTATAAGTTTTCAAATATTTCAGGCATTGTTCCTTTCCTTACAGTTCCTTTTAACCTTGCTTTTCAAGGTAGCATGGAGACTGCTCCAGTGGCCTAGTGGTTATAACATCCATCTCGGATGCGCGAGGTCATGGTTTCGATCTTAAAGAGACTTGCACAAATGATACTAACAGCTGCCTTGCTTGGCGCTCAGCATTAAGAGGTTAGTGTTAGGACCGGTCAGGATATTGTAACTGGGTGCAACATCATGCTACATGTCAGCGACACGATACCCCACTGCTAGGCATCACTATAACCTGCCACACTGCTGAAATAGCGATATGACTGGAAAATTGTTAAAGCTATGTTAAAAATCTCAATCACACACATAAGGCAGCATGCGTCATTTTAGTGCAGTTGAGTTGGATCATGTGTTGACTATTTGGAGCATCCTTAAAAAACACAGTGGGTACTAAAGGAAGACTGAAGGACACCACCCTTTAGGCCTATGTAATGGGGGTGAGTGGCTGAGTCAGAATCCACAGTATTGAGATACAAATATACTATAGTTCATGATTGACTTGATAATACTTATTTCCTGAACCCTTTCAGGCATTGTTTATTTGTAAATTTGACTGTAACACTTATTTCCTGAAACCCTTTCAGGCATTGTTTATTTATAAATTTGACTGCAACAGTTTTTCATTTTTAGGAATGCGATCTTAAAACATTTCATTCTGTCATAGATTCATTTTAAACTGTCTTGACCTGGGTTATTCATAAAGTTAGTACTGTTGTATAAAATGTCATAATTGTCACAATGTAAGTTGTTTTGTCTTTTCTCTGATTGTTATTTATACATTTTATTTCCTTATCTTTTCAGAACTATTTGAGGTTTGGATGAATTCTGTTCATTCCTGTGCACCACCAGACAATGAAATCATGAATTCTAAAGTCATCCCTCCCCCAGTTATTCTTGTGGGTACCCATGCTGATGCTATTCAACAGGTAAAACATTTTGTCCCTAATGTTAGTTATATACTAACACTTTTCACTGAATTGGTACCTTATTGTGTACACAGTATGATTCTTCAGGAGTGCATCAATTCGTAACTTCATCAGGTAAAACTTGTAGTTATTTATTGCCTGAATATATGAGGCTGGAATTTTATAATCATTATAATATAATATTAATAATATAGCTTCTAGTGGGTGGGTGGTTCTTTCCGTGGGTTTTCCCAATTTCTTCCTCCATAATAATAATACTGGCTGCCATGTATAGCCTATCGTGTGCTGAAAAATGGTGTTAAGCCCTATCACAACTGTACAAGTGTAATTCCATTAAAAACAGGTAGATATCAGTGAGTTTCTATTCCAAACTACTCAGAGCTTCTGGTACTATCCTCAATATTTTTTCTTGTACTGGAGGTGTGTGGGCCTTTTTCCCTATAGGTAATTGCTTTGAAATGGATATTTTCACACCAAATTAATATGTACCTACAACAGTGCCTCCATGTTCTGTGTGTAATATATACAATTGTGTACATTTCCATATTGTGTTCTGGTTCTACAAGTTTAGGTAATGCTTTTTATAAATGGTTTACTCTTTCTATTGGCGACACTTCATTGATGTCCATCTGCATAAGCATTCCATTATATTTAAAGAGGACTTAGTCAATTGCACAGGTAGCCTATGCAACTTCACAAGATAGATTTGGGTTACAATATGTATATGCGTACATGTATTTATATCTAATTATGCCCTTAAAACTCCCTATATATGTATAATTCCATCATTTCTGGTACTTAACAGGTGAGTTTACTTTACCATGGCATCCATAGCCATGGAACGTCATGCTTCATTCATTTTATCTGGACATGCTGTCCTTGACCTTGCCTACTGATAGTATTGTGATAGCAATTATCTGCTATCACTATGCTCCAGTCAACTATCTTTTGGTATAGCTCTGTGTCCTGACTCTGTATAAAAACAATCCATGTGCAGACCCCCAGTTTTATCTTTCTCCTCCATGCAGGTTGCATTGTACAGTACTTGTATATGACCATTTTACACTCCATTGCTTTATTTGACTATCTGCTATCAATATCTGGGTCAACATTTTAAGATTTCACTTGGCACCAATACTGTGTTCTCAAAACAAGTGGAGGGATACAGTATTGTACATTTTGCGACATTTGTCTTACAGATTAGAACTGCCTGAGTACTGAACAGAGCCCCTCAACAGACTGTGGTTGGTACTGTAACCACATATTAATATTTACAATTGGCAGATCATGATTTGGCGCTCTCTGCCTGCAATTTCCTGAAGGACCTCCTTAAGTTTGAGCTAAGAGCACAGCCTTTATCCTCTCACAACCCTTTTAATGGACAGATAGAAGAAGTCCACAAACAAGCCACCAAGGAGATCATTATCCTTCTCCCACAAGCACATCATCAATACAGGGATAGTACAGGAAATCATTCAAAGGACCCAAGGTCCACATGTAGGACAAAAACCTCTGAAAATCATCCTATCAAAGCTCCACTCAGTGATGCCCACCTCACAGTCCTTGCAAGCCAAAGTGTCTAATGCAGCAAGATGGTCCTAATGTTTGTTCCAGTGTTTACCAGGGGTTTTATTCCAGACTTAGTCCTAAAGGCACTCTTCCTCTGATCATCAACCTCAGCACCCTTAATCTATATATTCATGCTCTTTGGTTCTCACTGGAAACACCATGACATTAGTATTAATCCCATTGAAGAGGGAGATCCTTGTTGACTTCAAGATTCATCCCTTTATTCCCCTATTCAGATAGCTTACAGGCTGTTCCTGCAATGTGTCTGCAACATAGTATACCAATTCAAGGTACTTACATTGGGGCTCAGCATCTGCTGCTAGGTCTTTAAAGGTATAATGAATTGAGTAAAGACACATGTCCAGGCCATTACTACAGTGGTACAATCTTATGATCTCTATCACATCCTCCATAAACATCACGTGAGTTATATCTAAACGTGACATGATAATCCTAGTTATCCTCCTTACCAGCCTGGGCTTTGCATCAAGGGAAAATCCACCCTTATCAGATTGTTCACTCAGGAATGGACATCAATACACAGGAAAAAGAGTTCATCTCCCTCAGGATCGGGCATTGGAAATATTAACCATGTTGGCTTCTTTACTTTCGAGGAAAATTCTGTCGACATGGAAATTCCTTTGCCTACCAAGCTTGCTCAATGCAGCAGCAGACCATACTGTTATACGTCACCTTTTTAAGAGTTCATTGCAAATCATTCTTATGTTCCAGTGGAGGCCAAAAGTTTGTCCACTGGGCCAACCTCTTCTCATCAGCAGGCAGTTGAGGCTATGAAGGCAGGGATGCATGGTCTTCTTAGAAATAACATAACAAATGCTTAACATCCTAGATAAGTCTTTGTCCCTAAATAATTAGCTAATAAAGACAGTATGGTCTTTTGATCCATAGGTTTTCACTTAGATAAAAACCTGATGGGACTGACCAATGATGGACCTGTTTACAACAAGGTGGACTGTCAAACTCCCAACCATATTATCTTCAGTCACAAGCTTGAAAGCCTGGACAGTTGATGCTTTATCAATATAGACTGGAATGGCCTTAATGCATATGCTTACCCTCCAAAACTTCTGATTCCAAAGTGATACAGAAAGCAAGAGAATCAGACTGTTGCCTTATCCTCATTGCACTACTTAGGTGACAGAAGTCATGAATGAATGACCTTATAAATTTTGCAAAAATGAAAATGTCTTGGAAATTTAGATTTTCTCTAGTCTACTCCAGTAAACATAATGGCATTTGTTTCCTTCCTACTGAAACCTTCAATGTCAGGATTATATTAAACAATTGTCAACCAATGATGGAGAAAATCTCTCTAGCAAGTAGGTCATCTACTCTGAAAGCATATGAAGGTAATTGGCACATTTTCACCATCCTATATTTAACCATTAGACTGTTGAATTTATTTTCTACAAGGTAATTCCATGCTATATATATATATATATATATATATATATATATATATATATATATATATATATATATATACCATTAGACTTGTGTATATATATATATTCTGCAAGGTAGTTCCCTAGTACATTTACCATAAGACTATTGTATATATTTTATACAAGGTTGTACCATCCTATATTTAACAGTAGACTGTTGTATATATTTTATAAAATTTAATGCCGTGCTATATTTATTATTAGACTGTTGTATTTATTTTCTACAATGTAGTACCATCCTACATTTAATCAGATTGTTGAATTTATTTTCTACAAGGTAATTCCATGCTATATTTACCATCAGACTTATGAGTGTGTGTGTGTAAATAAATAAATATATATATATATATATATATATATTCTACAAATTAGTGACATACTACATTTATCATTAGACTGTTGTATATATTTTCTACAAGGTAATTCCATGCTATATTTACCATCAGACTTATGTGTGTGTGTGTATATATATATATATATATATATATATATATATATATATATATACATATATATATATATACTCTACAAATTAGTGACATACTACATTTATCATTAGACTGTTGTATATATTTTTTTTACAAGGTTGTACCATGCTACCTTTAACCATTAGACTGTTGTATATATTGTCTCCAAGGCAGTTTTATCACAATTTTTAATATCTTTGATCAGGGACAATTGCCACCAAAGAGAGTTAAGTCAGAGACACAGACCATGACGTCTGATACAGTACACTTTACCTTGCCTACCACATCAACGCATGCTGATACTGTTACCAATAAACAGCTCAGGCCCACAACCTTCCATGGGTCTGTGCGCACGTTTCGTAAGCCACGGAAATCAAAAAGGACAGTAGAGAAACCCACAACCAGCAGGACAGGTAGCTCAGGGGGTTGTATGAATTTTGTGAATAATTATGTGTAGTCAGGGTCATAAGTGGACTTAGCTATTAAAAAAGTAAAGTTTAATTTTGTTCTTAAAGCATAAAAATGCTTTAAAAGTGAAAGAAATAAAAATAAAAATGCACATGGGTTTTATGCTAGGTTAGACCATATGTTTTTCGAAATTATTGAAGTTGGTCATTTTATTCTGCTATTCATTTGGTAGACTGATGATAGCATATCATTGTCAACATTTTTTTTAAAAAAATCAACAGCTTTAACAATTGTAACTGATATGTATTGCCGGAAATTGTTATTTGAATTAGGTGAATCTAGCATGTACTCCAAAACATAAGGATATATTACCAACATGGCAGAAGTAGTACATATTAGTAGTGACATCTGGATCTGAATATATACAATACAGGACACTTATGGCATAAAATTGCACAGGAAGAAGGAGCCAATGAAATGGTAGAACTGTTCAAGACTGATATTGAAGCTATCCACTGTTGATATACAGGCAACACTCATTAAAATTATTCCAACCCACAGTTGTTTTGTACAAAGAAAGACTTCCAAAATTGTTCTGTTCTACAATACTCCATTACGAAATGTCTTATGTTATTTGTAACTTGTGACATCATTATAAAGGCCTGAAAATATGCTACACTGCAACTATTTGTCAACTTTTTGACCAAATTCAGCACCCCACATAACAATTTCATAAGCTTTCAATTACCAGGAATGTAATTGTATTAGGTCTGATCACCAGCTTAAGAGGTACAGACTTCTGAGCTGCACCTTTTGTGACTTAGCGCCAACCTAAACACTTTTAAACATGGATTAACCCATTTATATACTTAAGGTGTGTTGTTACGTATTATCGTACATTTTAATTTACTACCCAGTTTTCAGGTACAAGAACACATGTGATTGAATCGAATGAACAGACACACATTTACACTCTCTAATTAGCCTGGATTAGGTTTATATTGTGGAGTAAGACAAAGGACAAAAACAAGGTGAATTCAAACTGATAATAGGGGAACAATTTATCCACAACTTACCCTCGAGAGAGAAACCATGGGAATTTATATTGTCACTGTATTTTCAGTTCACTTCAAGCGATATGGAATATTACTTAAATATTATTTAGTTTGAGGTAAAATAACAAGATTTATTTAATTTGAGGTAAAATAACATGTTTATTTAGTTTGAGGTAAAATAACATGTTTATTTAGTTTGATATAAAATAACAAGATTTCTTTAGTTTGAGATAAAATAACATGTTTATTTAGTTTGAGGTAAAATAACATGTTTTTTTTGTAGTTTAATATATTTGAAAAATCGCCTTGTGTTTACAAAACAAGGAGTTTAAGACAGTCACACCACCGGTAATTCATGCTGACTAATACAGGTTAATTCCCCTTGTAATTAGAGGCACATATTTGTACTTTAAGGTGGTTTATGTGCATTTCTCATTCTGTGTTCCTATGTGGTATACTGCCAGGATACATCGGTAAAAGTCAGTCATAGATATATTCATCATGGGCAGTATACCGCCAGGATATATTGGTAAAAGTCAGTCATAGATATATTCATCATGGGCAGAAGTAGGTCACAGACCTATTTTCTTGCAGTAGCAACTAGAAAAAAGATCTTAGCCCTAGAAACTAGAAAAAAGATTTTATACTTTCTACTGTGTTAATGTACAGATGTGACATTGCTTTAACTTGCTAGAATACAACTAAATTTCAATTTTCATGTTTTAACTAACTTGTCATCTTAAAACACTATTTTGTTCAGAATTACAGGTTCTGTCAATCAGAGTTTTATATTAAAAATATATTTCACCAATAGTACTGATAACAATGAGATTCTAACATATTGTTTCAGCCATATTTAGATAACCCCATCAAGTTTGTAATATCTGTATTACCTATTTGGTATCTGGTTATGGTACAGTATCCCCTCCACCTTAAGGCTGATAATCACTGGAGTCCCAATCACTGTATTTTATTCTTTCTGTATTCCACAAATAATGTTTAAATGGTATTTACTTAAGCAAGGGATTCATTTGGCAAAGCCAACCCATATTCATGAATGTACTTTCATTCTCACTTTACCAATCATCATATAAAAGTTGATCACTGTCTTAAATCAAGTGATTCTGCAATAAAGAAACAAAAGAATTTAAAAAAAAAAAATCTAAATAGAATTAGATAGTTAAAATTATAAAATTACTTATAGAATAAAGTTGAACTACTGTTTAATGACATTCAATTAAAATTAGAGTATCTTTGTGATATTAGTACGATATTTGACTTCTGTTTGTAGAACGTTTTGGAGGTATAATTCACACTGGTTGAACATTTAAAGGTTCAAGAAGTTATTTTTTAAACATATAAATGGCAGTTCATATCAATTACTGAATCACACAAGGTCTCACTGTTGGCAAATTTTTGTCTAACAATGATGTATAGGAAAACAAATGATAATCATATTACATTAAAGACACAAATAAACATTAACCAATGATTTTGTTGAAATGATGCTTGTAAGATTCTGACTGAGGAATTAAAATTAATTCCTCATGCAACTAGTGGTTTTTATACTGAATCACCACTATCCTAAACCCCTCTTCGTTACATTCATGTCTTACATAAAGGGATATTTTGAATATTTGCCTGTGATAAGAGAGCTAAAAAAATCAGTATGTGCCTTATACATGAATAAAGTTCACTAGTACTGAAACAAATTAGCATACTTTTCATCACCCCTCAACCATCTAGATTTTTATATATTTACCTCTGTAACAGACACATGTAAATACGCAAGCCAAGTCCGTGGCTCATTTGAAGCCCATGTTATGCATGTGATCTTCTGTGCTAGTCTAACTGTGACAGGCAGTCACCAACAAGTCAACCAGTTTCCAAACCTAACTCCAAGTAAATCTAAACCACATTACAGATTTAGCTTATGTGTAAACTGAAAAATGCTATAATCTTGATAATTAGGCTCATGCCTTCTACCATAAATATTAGGGAGGTGTAAAAATGCAAAACTATCCAGTGAGACCCAAGACTATTGTGTTATACAACATTCAAGCATCTGCAGGATTATGTGCAGGCCACTGAGCATGGTATTGTGAATGAAGAAGATAAAGAAAAATAGTTGATCATGGATAACTTAGTGCAATAGATAGGTGATAGTTTTATAACAAAGGTATGTACATATGCAAACGGGTAGGGTGAGGAGGACGTTCATCTGGATGACATCAGTTACAGGATTCCTCCTAAGTTTCTTTCCAGCAGCAGCAGCAGCACTTTAAAAAGATGAGTTGCTTACTGTTTTTGGTTGTCAATCTTCTAACGAATCCATTATTAATTTATAAATATTGATTTGATCACATGAGGTCTTGCCAAACCAGAGACTGTTTATATCTTTATTTTGTCAGACATTGTTGATTCCAAGAACACTTTCTGGATTCATGTTGAAAACTCTCCAGGGGCCAGGTGGGGATGGGTCTGTGGATAGCCTGGTGTTGTTTGTTTCATATGGCAGAGAAATTGGTGATGTGATCAATAAACAAAGTTTCTATATTTGTCAAAGTGCTGGGGAGCCTATCTTTACATATGGGAATGTATCCCTGAGACATAACGAAGAAATTGTTGAGACTGTCACCTCTAACCCCATGCAGTTCACGAGCATGATAAGAGAATTTTACACAGGTATTTTTTATATTGACCAAAATGGTGTATTGCTCTCTCTGGATCTTGTACCTAGCATTATAACATTGAAACTATTGACAACCCCAAAAAGAATGCACATAATTACACACAGGACAAGGAAAGATAAATGTATTCATGCAATTGATATTGACCATTTATTTATCCCATTTCACTTAATGGACATGAATAAATATCCTATGTAACCATACAGCTGACAGTGACCAATACATCTATTCTTATTTCATTAGGACCTGTGGGTCACAGCTTGAAATTTTTATCCACAGCATCCATGTGTATACGATGGATGACAACTGAATGGACAACTCATATATGCCCCTAAAATAGTTTGTACACAAAGACTGTCTTGATAGTTGATGTAAGAATGGAAAACATGATTATATGTTTTAGGAACACAGAATTCCAGATCAGATACTTTGGTGTTGGAAACAGTTACAATGGTGTAGGAATACATTTCTTTAAAATCAGTCATATGAAGGGGAAGTATTTTATTTGTCATTTAGCTGAAATTGTTGGAAATGCTCAATTTTCATGTAATTTTAGTTTCATTTGTTTGATCTGAATCATACTTTTGGCTTGGCTGCTTATGTTGCTGGAATATTTTGATTTTTTTTACGTCTCCATTTAGATGAGTTATGGCTCTTTGTTGCCTGTCTTCCTGACTTTATTTTCCCTTTATTGGGAAGTGTAGAATTTGAATGGTATGTAACATGTAGCTTTTCATTCTCCACCACAAAAAATATAGAGCCATACTGTAGTAATGCATAACTTTATTGGGGAATGTAGAGTTTTAATGGTAAGTAGTGTGAAGATTTTATTATCCACTACAAAAACTGTAGAGCCATATTATAATGATGCATAACTTAATTGAGGAGTGCAGAATTTCAATGGTATGTAATGTGTAGCTTTTAATTCTCCACAACCAAAATTGTAAACCATATTATAGTAGTGCATAACTTTATTTGTGTTCCACGCCTTCTTTAAAAACAGGGATTCCAAACTTGTTGCTTACACAGGTGAGAGGACAAACAAAGTCTAAATCACAAAATTGGAATGAGGTGCTAATTCAGACATCTTTGCACTACCATTGTTTGAGAGAAAGTAACACAATTTAGACCATCCACCTTTATACCCCAAATGTGCCTGTAAGGTTTGTGTTCGGTTATTTCAGGCACTGTATTTAGGCGTCATTTCTTGATTCTGATGAAACATTAAATAAGTTTAATGTTCATCATTCAATTTCCTCATCTTATTCAGAGGGATTATGGCTCTTTATTTTCCATCCTTAAAGTGTTTCTGCATCAAACGTTTACTAATTATTATTTTTTAATTTCAGTTTGTTATGGGCTTCATAATAAATCATGATCAAACCTATGATTATCAGTATAGATTCACCCAGCTTCTCTACAAAAAGAACAGGAGTCTCATCATGTTTGGGATCTCATGTGTTGGCACAAGGTGCTTGAATTCCACACCAAAGAGTCAGATGCTAGTTTCAGTGACAGGTCTTCCAAACTCAAGTCTGTTAAAGGACTAGAATTCAATAAAACACTCTCTCTAGTTGTGTTTACTTGTAACTAGGATAAGCTCTCAAACGATTCTCTTTACTAATATGTATCTTCTGTAATCAACCAATCCTGGCCAGTGAAACCCAAATAAAGTCGACTCCACTTAACTGCACATCGGTTAACTGCACACTCCGGATAACTGCACGTAGTCACGCCGGTCCCGTTTTTTCCCAATGCTTTTCAATGGGAACAAACTCGGATAACTGCACTTCGCTTAAATAAACACTCCGGATAATAGCACAATAAATTACTGTCCGTGGCACATTATTCATTACAATTTTACTCCGGTTAACTGCACAATGTATAGTCATGATCAGTTATTGCCAGTCCACTGCTGTAGTGCTTCAAATCAGCTGACAATTAAGCTGGTAAATGCGACTTTGTAAATTATTGACATGTAAAGGACGCCTTAGGTGGTATATACATGTATATCTGCGCCCACTAGAGAGCAATAGTGTGGGAAAAATCATAATATATGTACAGCATGGGAAATATTTCTCTAAACCGTTCGGGTTTGAATGATTTCAAACCAATAAATGCATGGTTGGAAAGATGGAAAATGCGCAACGAAATTAAATTTAAACGACAACACAGCAAAAAAAAACCAGGATGCAGACGACTAGAGCTGAACACTTTTTCTGTGGGAGATGACCAATCAATGTCTGACAGCAGTTTTCGAATGACAAGCGATCGATAGAATTTCTTGAAATTCGCTTTAATTCCTTGATCCATTGGTTGAATCGGTGAAGTTGTGTTCGTAGGAAGGAAAACAAGCTTAAGATTTTAGGCAAAAGTTTAAAGAGTGGATTCTAATTATTGTTTAAAATTATTCTTCACATATATTCGTGCCGTGCTGATTTAAAGCTGTACTGTACCGTACTTCGCTTAACTGCACACTCCAATTAACTGCACAATCTCGTGACGGGCCCGAGGGTGTGCAGTTAACCGGAGTCAACTGTATACACTATTTTATCTTCACCCATTTTCAGAATGGTTCCAATTTGTCCTACCATTAGTACCTTGAGTCCAATTAGGTTAATCTCCATCATTTAGTTAGAAGAACTCAGGTCCCTCATTTGCCATTGTTGTAAATTTTAGTTTTGCATCAGATCTTTGCCAAATATTATTATTTGATTTCAGTTTGGTATGGGTTTTATAATAAGGATTATTATTTTATTTCAGTTTGGTTTGGAATTTAGAATAATGAAGAAGGATTAGTATTTGATTTCAGTTTGGTTTGGGTTTTATAATAAGGATTTTTATTTGATTTCAGTTTTGTTTGGGTTTTGTAATAAGGGTTATTATCTGATTTCAGATTGGTTTGGGTTTTAAAATAAGGATTATTATTAGATTTCAGTTTGGTTTCGGTTTTAGAATAATACATCTTGTGTTATTATGTGATTAGTCCTAAATTAAAATTGTGTATATTTGTCATCCAACATAGTTCTCACCAATGTGGCCAGCTTGAAAATCTTATCACCACTAATTTTGAATGGTTGATCACACAGACATGGGGTTTTTAGGATAAAAATAATTGTATAACTTGTAGATGGCCTGAAAGAAAAATGGTGCCAGTTTAACTTTCACCACGGACTACCATGATACCCATTTTAATTCATTCATTGCTTCTCCTGATAAATAGATGATCATCAATTGCAATGATGACAATGATGGCTGTCAAATCTGACATCAATGATGATCACAATGATGGCTTTCAAATCAGGCATCAATGATGATCACAATGATGACTGTTTAATCTGACATCAGTAATGATAACAGTGATTGCAGTTAAATCTGGCATCAATGAATCAATGATGATTGCAATGATGACTGTCTACTCTGGCATCAATGATGTATGCAATGATGACTGTCTAATCTGGCATCAATGATAGCTGTCAAATCTGGCATCAATGATGATTGTAAAGATGACTGTCAAATCTATCATCAGTGATGATTGCAATGATGGCTGTCAAACCTGGCATCAATGATGATTGCAATGATGGTTGTCAAATCTGGTATCAAAGATGATTGTAATGATGACTGTTAAATTTGACATCAATGATGATCACAGTGATGGCTGTCAAATCTAGCATCAATGATGATCACAATGATGGCTTTTGAATCTGATATTAATGATGATAACAATGATGGATTTCAAATCTGGCATCAATGATGATAGCAATGATGACTGTCTAATCTGACATAAATGATGATAGCAATGATGACTGTCTAATCTGACATCAATGTGGATCACAATGATGGCTTTCAAAACTAACATCAATTATGATAACAGTGATGGCTGTCAAATCTGGCATCAATGATGATTGAAATGATGACTGTCAAATCAGGCAGCAAGGATGGCTGTCAAATCTATCATCAATGATGATTATAACGATTGTCAAATCTAGCATCAATGATGATTGTAATGATGATTGTCAAATCTGGCTTCAATGATGATTGCAATGATGACTGTCTAATCTGACATCAATGATGATCACAATGATGTCTTTCAAATATGGCATCAATGATGATAACTGTAATGGCTGTCAAATCTGGCATCAATGATGATTGCAATGATCACTTTCTAATTGGGCATCAATGATGATTGAAATGATGACTATCTAATCTGGCATCAATGATGGCTGTCAAATCTGCCATCAATGATGATTGTAATTATTGTCAAATCTATCATCAATGATGATTGTAATGATGATTGTCAAATATGGCATCAATGATGGTTGCAATGATGGCTGTCAAATCTTGTATCAATGATGATTGCAATGATGGCTATCAAATCTGGCTTCAATGATGATCGCAATGATGGCTGCCAAATCTGGCATCAGTCTTGATAACAAGGATGACTAGTTCAAAATTGGTTTATTTCTACAATTCCTATTCTGATGGTCATATCTGCATTTGGTTTCAATCAGGCGTAAACAAATGTGTTTCCTATTTAACTGGTTTTGAAATTAATTATTATTTCTACTGTTAAGAAATTAATTATCACATCATCGTGGGCTTTTCTTAAAAAGACTTCTGTTTTGTTGATACTAAATTAAAATCATGCTGATCTGACATGCAGTATTTAGCAATATTGAAAATCACATTATTGACACTTCTATTAAATATTAAGTCATTTTGACGTAGGTTTTCATCAGAAGAGTTCATGTTTTGAGATATCTGTTTGGTCATGAATCAAACTGACTTACTATGATTAGCATGGTCCATATCTTGCAAATATTCGTATCTCTATTCCCAAATGAATTTCATTTCAAAATGTGGCTATCGCCGACATATTTTTGTATGATGCCTAGTTGTCAAAATGGTAAGGCTGACATGATGGCCTTCTTCTAAACCTTATTACCTCCCCTGAATGGATGATCATTATGATAAAGGTTGCACCAATAGACTACTGATGATGTCTATTTAATCCTATATTAAAATGGTGCCAATTTTGAAATGCATTATGCCTGCCACATCAGCTGATTTGAAAATCTTGTTAGTTGTGTATTGCTGAGGAATATCAGAGGTGATTTCAACAGTCAGCAGTTTAAAGGATGAAATGGAATGGAAAGTTATTTTAGCCTAGAAGATCGTTATTTTGTTTTGTGATGCATGAACTGGAAAATTGCAAATAAAACATTGTTTCAGGCATTATATTAAAAATTATTTTAATTTTAGTTTGTGTTTCAACAGTATTTTAAATTTTGTGGAGTTCACCTTGGTGGAAACTCATTACAGTTCAGTCACTTTCACACCCATGTACATGTATTATTATGCCTCCATGGTCACTAGATAATAGAAAAAAGTGAAAACCAACAAGTTTTGAAAAGTTCACCAAATAGTGCAATTTCTCTTCGACATAAGAAAGGGTAAATTTAACAAGAACTTTAAGTAGTATTACTTAAATCCCAAAGAGTACAAAAAGTTGGATCACCAGTCTGATCGAATACAGTAATGTTCTAATCACATTACTGGGGCATTCAAAATAAGATACAACATTAAATGTGTTGATATGCCTTTGGTAGCCTGTGATGTGGAGATGTGTCAACAGTCTTTGGTGAATCACAATAATATAATCCATTATGTTCTTGTCTGAATTCAGTATAATTCAAAGTTATTGTTTCTGTTGAAGAGCACTTTGTATTTCCATTAAATAGAATAAATTAAAATCTGAACATAACAATACAAATGATTTCTGCTTCAGATATTATCATAGGAATGAGTAATTGCTTAAAAGAACAAGATTATAAACCCCTCTAGCTGATTTAGTTAACAATTAACATATTCTAAAATTACTATGTCTATTTAGTAGAATTTTCGATTCAAGAAGATCCTGGGTTGTTTACAAAATAAAATATGTTACTAAATTTATAATAAAGAATGCAGACAACATCAGGTACAACAAGGTATTCTTTAAGGGAATTCCAGTGTCCCAGCCTTAGACTATAATAAATATGTTTTGATTAATAATAATCTTAATACTTAATCCAGAATCATCGGAACATATTAGCTATGTAGTATTTGTTTGTCAAAATCAATCCCTAGTAAGGTACAACATTAACTTTATTTTGGAATGGTGAAGTCCTAAATACAATTATACATAATATATAATCATGGAGTGAAAAAACTAACAACAATACACTGGAAATGTACATAACAATATGCCTTTGTACCCATTCATTTGTATTTTCTTTCAGCAACATAGATTAACCACAATATCGAGCGTGGAGCCAACTTTAGTGGAAGCTGATAAATATTGCCATCTTTTCTCACATTTTGTTGATACATATTGCTGTTTATCTCCCCTGTTGATACAAATGTATGTTCTTATTTAGGTCCTGAGATTTAGTAAACTAAAGATTGCATATTAAATAATGTTTTTGGCAGGTGCCCATCCTGTCTCCACTGACAGTCAGCCCAACACACAAAGAATTATGAAGAAGAGGAAAGTTGATGCAGAAAAAGAAAAGGTATAGTTTCAAGATCATGAGTAAATATTGACATTTCAGAAGATGAGAAAATGAATCAGATCCGAATTTGATGGTATGGATTATTGTCAGACTGAAACTTTTGAAAACTTGGTTGTTGTCGTCACAAATGATTATGAATCTGTGCATCTATTTAGTTACAATTAAAATATACCAGTATGAGTGTTGATATTTAATGACTTGTTTTTTTATAATAAAATGACTTGGTGCTATTTCTAGTTCTTAAACAGCATCTGGTCATTTTGCAACTTTGCTACTCATAAAATAATGCCAGGCTGTTTTGCATCTATGTTATTCTGTTCTTGCAGTCCCAGTCCTGATGTTAGCAGCTTTCAATCCCATTATATTTATTAATAATGTGCGCACAGTTTAATATGTAGCTTCTATTAATATTATCTTTAATGATAACAAAAGTAAAAAATAATGTTAGTTTATTGTAACTTATCAATTGGCAAATTGATTAAAACCTTTTTCTCCATTAATGTATCTATCAATTGAGTTATTTATTTATTTTTTCCTGACTTGACTCCATAGTTCTTTTCAGCATAGTTACAGAAAGATATTTTTAGCAAATAATGGCACCACAGATTCCAAACAAGAGTAAAATCAGAATTATTAGAAATTAATAGAAGGTTACCTGTTTGGTTGTTAAATTACCATGGGCTGCTACAAGACTGAATGGTCCTAAAATGGAACTGAGACCCTACATTGATGTTCTACATGAAATACCAGTGTAGTTCTGACAGATGATTACATTGATGGGTAAATCAGGATCAGATACAGCAGCAGAGAGGGTGAACAGACTTTTGGCTGAAAAGGACCGACAGAAAAAAAGGATCGACAGACTTTTGGCTGAAAAGGACCGACAGAAAAAAAGGATCGACAGACTTTTGGCTGAAAAGGACCGACAGAAAAAAAGGATCGACAGACTTTTTGCCGAAAAGGATCGACATCAGAAAAAACTTTTTGTCGAAAAGGATCGACATCAGAAAAAAAGGATCGACAAAGCGTCGACACCAGATCAACTTGCTAGCAATTCATAAAAAAAAGACGCCATTTAGTTGACGTTCACCTCCTCGGCTGCTAATGCGCTAACAATTTTTTTACGATGAAAGTCTTTAAGACGAAAATCCTTTCAAGACTGTACAAACAAACTAATTTGTAAAACCTCACCTCGTAAATCAATCAGATTATTAGATTGGTCAGTGAGTTTGAAATTAATTCTCGTTAACAAATTATTATGACATCGCATATAGACTAGATTAGTTGGGTCTTCAATAATTAGAAATCCTGGAGGAGCCGTTGGTGCAAATGAATATAAAATATATCCTTGCTGAGCTTGATTTGATTGTTCGAGATTTATTTGATAATTTCCTTCGATAACGTCACATACTAAATTGAGTGCAATCACCGTTGAAATATTCACATTGTTCGGAGCAATATGTCTACCGCCGCCTTCTGGATCATTATTATATTTCAGAATATTTGCTGTAGGATTCTTCAATTTTTTCCAATTATCGTGGATTCTTTTGAACCCAATATCAATAACATCGTTAAGTTCTTTCTTTAGTTTATCCGGGTTATACCCAGGGATTTTAGATGTTTGAATATCCTCTTTTGGGATATTGAATTCTACCGCAAACACTTCTTTATAAATTTCACTCATTAATACTTGTTGAATAATTTGCGTATGAAATGTTTCCATATCGTTGATGATTTTGTTACCTGTTTGTACTACACTAATAAACTCGTTTTTGGTGAGAGAGCCGGATTTGATGGATATTAACAATAATGAAAAATCATTATTCATCGCTGTTAAGTTTTCTTTGATTAGGTGGGTGTAAAATATCATATTATTTTCATTGTCGTATCCTATAAATTTGGGAGAAAAATCTTGATAACTTTTTATTGGATTATCAGGTTTCATCTTGTCTGTGACATAATCGGATTTTACAGGTTCTGGTATATCAACAGTTTCTCGTTGAGGTGGTAGTTCAGGCCATCCTAACACTGATCTTATAGAACTTTGATAAATATCTACAACATACCCAGGGGAATTAATCTCGATCGCAGATAACGTCGGCTCGTGAACCGTTATAGCGATTTTCGATTCTTTTCCGGTGAGAGATTTTATTCTGCGTTGAAATTCAGCATTGATCTGTTCGATTTGATATGACCCAGTTGGTAACGAGACAACCTGCCAATCTGGAGTTCCGTCTTCACGATTTTTCCACGCGAATACCAAGGAATTATTTGGTTGTTGACCACCAAATGCTACCGATCTAATATTAGGCCAGCTATGATATACTCGTAGTTTTGCTAATGCGATCTCGCTCACGGGAACGGGGATTGGAAAATTCACACTAAATTCGGGACGTGTTGAGGTTACTGATATCGTGCTTGTTTTCACCGGTGTTGTATTTGTTACTATTTGTTGAAGTAGTTCTTGCGACGACATTATTATTATTATTATTCTGCTCTAATTTCAGCATTGTTGATTTATACAATTGAGCCATCGTTGAAAATTCGCTATCTGATATTGTTGTGTCATCCAACGACGATGATATCAACGAGGATAATTGCGAGTAACCGGCAGATGCAATATGATATTTAATTAAATAATCATGTAGTTTACTCTGGCTACACGATGATAATTTTTTTGTGATCCCGGTTAATATACCCGCAATTGTAGCTATGGAAGAAATAACAATTGGAACTACAACCGGAGCAATCATAGTAACCGAAGATAGTATTATTCCAGCAGCAGTGATTACTCCCGACACTGAGTATACGGTGACATCAACTGCGGTTATTCTTCGTTGGTATTTTTTTATTTTTATTTGATACTCCTCACAGAGAGAACTGAGTTTAGTTTGAAATTCTCTGACTTGATCATAGCGATACTGATTCGATGATGGAGTCATTTTATTTTAAAAGCGCTAGCATTTTCAATTACAAATTACTTTGTAATTTTGAATCGTGAAAGAATTTTTAAATCAATTTAATTGTTTACTTAAATCCACTACGAATTCTACGTACCACGTTACTGAAACCCTGGCTAGATTTTTATCTGTAGTCGTTATCGTGAATTGTTCAGTTGTATCCTTGTCGATTATCGTTGATATTGTATTATTGACTCCAGATGAACTACTTGATGATATATCAAACTGATTCGGTGATACTATTGTTAATCGATAAATACCCTTGACTGCTGCGGTTATGTTTAAAATGTTGTTTTTGGAAGTCCACATAAATGATCCGTGTTGAATCGTGTGTACTACGTTGTTGACGATAGATTTATCATGAGGAATTTTTACTTTTTCAACAACGCTTATCATCCTCGTTGCATCATCCTTTATTGCGCTGTTGAATGTTTTAAGTTCACCGATGGATTTTTTAATATCAGGAAGGGTTATTTCAATTTTATCAAATGGGCTCCCAATAAACTTATCCATGAGGTTTTTACGAAACGTCATAAATAGTTTCGTGTGTTTTTCATATTCAGATTGAAGAGTTGCTAGTTCTAACATAGAATCTTTTATTACGGTGAGTTTTGGTGTGGTTACTGGTGGATTTCCAAAAAATTCTAGTATGGGTTTGTTAATTTGGTTAATTGTATTTCTTTGTGTTTCACTAAACTGGTCAAATACAATTATATGATCATCATACTTATCATTAAGCGATTTTAATGAATTCACTGTGTTATCATATGTTGCTAATTTATCCGTAACCGTTGAAACAAGTACACCTGGTTTGAGTTTACCCCCATCAGAAAATAACGCGATAGTATCCTCTGCTGCGTCTCGTCGTTTAACCAAAATATCATTAAGAGAGATATTACTACTTTTCAACTTACCCTGACGATCTTGAAATACAACTATTTCACCAGGATCAATATTTGCTAGGTTTAATATTTCAGCTATTTCATCTTCGATTAGTTTTTTAATATCCTTGTTATCAACAGTTTCAACTCCACTATCAGGTTTCTTCAGCGATGATAAAGGTCGTCCCCAAATATCAATCATTATTATAGAAATCTTTTTATCATTTAAATCCTATGGATTTCTAATCCGAGAAACGCTAGCGTTTCTACCGCTAGTATACTCATTTACCACTACATGAGGTGGTTTTAAAGATTCTTTTGAAATAGCATTAAGGACATTTAATACTTCTCGACCGCATATTGGTGGGTCATTCAACGTTTGTGTTGGTAGTGTAGAATAAAAAATTGGAAATCTTTTAAATTTCTTAATATAACGCATAAATTCTTTTGGGGGCGCTAATCCATATGAATCGAAATAAACAATCCCACGAGGATCAATCGCGTAACAAACCCAGTGAGTTCCAGGTCCATCGCTGTTATCTAGATTTATAATACCTGTTTCAACATCATTAGGTTGTGTCGGTAACTGATCTTTCATAAAAACACCTCTGAATTTTTTTATCGCTAGTTTTTTAGCGGTATCAATTAAATCAAAATTGGACATAGGAACCATCGGTTCCTTAATCACAGATTTGGAAATCGAAGATTTCGGAACTATATCGTTCCTGGAATTCAAAGACCCTTTCCGCTGTACCATGAATACGGGGTTCCTGGTAGTCTTAGACCCTTTCCTTTTTTTTTACCAGATCCACGAGTGGATCTACGGACGGATCCGCCTGTTGCTTTCTTTAGTGCCATTCCTGCCGCGGTACCAACGGCTCCTAACGCTGCTGCCTTCGCTACCGCTGGGGCTGCTGCGGCAATCAACCCTGGAATCAACCCTAACAACGGGAATATACCACCAGTCTTTTCCATGTTTTTAATCGCGCTCGCAGAAAGAGTAATCTGAACTCCTTTTTTTTCTTTCAGCGCTTTATTAAAATGATTAGTCTGAGTTTTTGTCAGCGATAGTTTATTCCCTCCGCCATTCATTTGATTAAATTTCAGCGTTATTGTGGTTCCACATTGCTTAGCTGATTTGGATTGTAATTTTTTTAGTTGACCAGGTGTCAACGTAACATTGATATTACTATACGACATTATACAAAACAGATTGATTCTAAATTAGAAATTCAAATTGCACAGCAATTTTTAAGCATTTCTAAATTCAATTATAGATTTTCAACTGGTGCATCTACCAATCTCATTCGTCCACCAACACCTTCAAGTATCATTGATTTATCACTAAGAATAACAGCAACCGCTCTGTAATTATCAATACCAGCAGGACGGGTTACACGAGCTCGGAAGTGTATATCAACGACGGACTGTCTCATCAAGTCAAGATGTTCCAACGAAAAGTAATAAATCGGATACAGACTTTTAAAATCCAACTGTGATATTTGTAGACCAGTATCGACATTTTGATCGCGTCCCATATACGACAGCAACCGATGATAAACTCGTGCAATATGATTATTTCCATAATCAAGTTGTATATCCTCTGATGGTTCTTGCTGTCCGTTTATTCTCAGCGAGACTTCACTACACCCAATTTGATCAAATATCATGTGAGAACGTTCTTGATTGTTTAATCGCGCAGTATTCTGTAGCGCAATAAAAATATGCCGTGGAGCTGTAATACCCTGTTTTGATGCTAGATGCCATGTAAGTGTACCATCAATATTAGAATCCATGGTATCTGTGGACGTTGACAACCAACTTAATAATCTCTTTCCCCCTTGATCCATAAATGATAGTAACCGTGGTTCTGTTGACAACGACGGAGTCAACACTGGCATCCACAGTGATAGTTTTGATAAAATGACTTTACCAGCGGCAACGCCAGCACCGCGCCAGATTGCATAATTATCAGTACCTCTTCGTACTAGTGCTATCGTATGCTTTACTCCATAGATAACTTTTCTGACGTTTCTACAAAATCCAAATATGTGATGGAGCGGAATCGCATATGAAAACCGTCGACGCTCTCCTTGCAACGTTGCTACTCTTGTTGCAAACCCTAAATTGAAATTATTATTAACACTTCCGAGAATATCAAAGGCAGCAGCTGGTCTGTCTCTATGTTCAGGAGTATCAAGTTGTGGATCAGCTGCAGTAGCTCTTGCAGTATTTATTTTAATATGCTGAATGTGATCAGCGTTATCAGTAATATCCTTCGTGAACATCATAGACGGACCCGCTGATCTAGTATAGTCATCAGAGTATCTCGCTAACCCGATTATTCCCGTAGCAACATCAACTTCACGCTCAATAGATTCGATTTCTTTTCCATCAATGAGATATCTAGCACTTTCAAATAAAGCCATGATGCCATTGTTAACAAAACCAACTCGGACAGTTGGGTTATCTGCATATGGTGTATTAGCTACAACATCTGTTACGAGTTCACCTTCGACTTCAATAAAAGCTTCAGCGGGTAAAAAGTATTTACTGGTATCATGAACCTGAAGTTCAATTCTTCCACGAAGATCAGGTTGTACTGCGTGATAGGCAAAAAATTGATAATCACGTACAGAATCATCTTTAAGTACTGGGGCTTCCATGTCAAATGCAACATCAGGGTTCTGTTTGAACATTTTTTATTATATACCCGTTGGTCTAAATTAGAAATCGGAAACGCTAGCATTTCTGAGAGGTGAAATCACTCAAAATCGATGCAAAATACAGAATTAAAAATAAAAAAAAATAATATTATGTTAAATTAATTATTTAGTTGGGTATATTAATAATGTTGCTGATGAAAACAAATCTAGATAACGAAGATCAAATCGAAAATACAAATCTTTCAATAACTATAACAACTGAGAATCCTATTCAAATAACCAGAAATATTAGTGTTTCTAACACTAGTATAGGAAATTCAAGTGGAAACATTAGTGTTTCTAACACTAGCATTTCTACTGAAACCATCGAAAATTCAGAAAATACAAGTATTTCAATAACTATAACAATTGGAGATTCTGTCCAAATAAATATAACCAAAAACGCAAGCGTTTCTAATACAAGTATAAGAAATGCTAGCAATTCTAGTGATGATTTTTGAGAAAATATTATTCACCGACGTCGGAAATTCTTTGAATTAGAAAATGCTTTAGTACTTTTAAAGCCACTTCCCGGAAGCCCACTTCCGGCTATCATATTTGCTGTTATATTATCCTGGGCGTTAGTCATTAATGATTGTAGTTTTTTATCCACGGCGTTATTTATTATTTTACTAACCTGTGTAGGCATTACTGCAGTAGATGGTAGTGAAGTCATTTTAGAAATGCTAGCATTTCCAGGTTTTGAAAAATTTCTACGAAAATCACTTCGTGATTTCACTAGCGCTGTTAGTTTATCCTTAGCGGCTGAAAATGCCTTACTAGCAAGATCACCAACAGTGTTAATACCCTTATCTCGGATAACATCAATTGCTTTCATCGATAATTGTTTTACTAGCGGAGCCACTTTTGGAGCCATTCTTGAAAATAATCCCATTATAGTATTACCGAGACCATCTCCATAGTATACTCAGTATTTTGGCAATCGTGAGTTTACCACGTAGACACTAGTTGGTTTATCATGGTTGTAGTGTATGATCATTCTCTATATACAGAATCACTTTTGATTCTACAAATGCTAAAGCATTTCCAAATGCTAGTGTTTCCAAATACTAAAGCATTTCCAAATTGATATTTATCTAATCGCTATGATAACCGTAGAAATTTGAAGAATTTCCATCCGCAGGATTTTCGGCTAACTCTTCAATGAAATCTCTATATGTTGCAATATCCATGATACCACCTTGAAATAACCGCCTACAGATATCAGCAGCTTCATTGATTATTTCTGGTGAGTTATTTCCGGCTCGTTTTCCTCCTACAAGTATTTCTAATCGTGCTATATCACCGAGAATATTGCCGGGACATGTTACATTAGAGTTTCCAACTAAACCACTGCCTGTTTTTTTAGTTGTACCAGTTGCACCTTGTGTTTTTATTTCTGAACCGGGTTTTGATTGTTTTGGTAATCTAAGAAATTCAGGGTCTGATTTAGCTTTTTTTACTCCTTCCTTAATTCCATTCTGAAAGTCTATATACGACTGTTCTTCCTTCCTCCTCTCAGTAAGATTCTTAATATTCTTCTTCATTTTATATATCCAACTATACCACTCATCTTTTGATACTTTACTATCCTTATACTCGTCTTTGATAATTCCCTCTTTTATATTATAACTCTTGAAAGCAAGCTCACCAAGGAGGGAGTAATCGCTGGTTTTTTTAAATTGAAATTCTTGTATTTGTGATACAATATTAGGTTTGATTTTATCTATAAAGGAAACACCACGACTCTTCGTGGAAACTGCGCCTTCTTGTTCTTCTTCTTCTTCTTCTTCTTCTTCTTGTTCTTGCTGTCGTTGTAGTTCTTCTCGTTCTTCTTGTTCTTGCTGTCGTTGTAGTTCCATCTCCCCTGCGATTTCACCTGGAAGTATTTGTACAGCTTGTTTTGTTTGTTTAGTTCGTTTTGCTATTTTCTCCAACACAGGGAGAAGAGGCTTCTCTGTTCTAGGACCTTCTTTAGGGACATCTCCGTATATCGCCCGTTCAGTTGCTGTTTTCACACCCTCAGTTGCACTAACAATAGGTTTGAAGAGTTGTTCTGTATCCTCTGTGAAGTCAGTCTGAAATAATTGCCGCTGTTGAAGTTTTTCACGTATACGATCACGAAGGGGTAATATTTTCTTAAGAGCGCTAAGTCGTTCCTTTACGTTTCGTGTGGTCAATGATTGTCCTATCATTATTGAAAGAGTATCACTATTGTCAATTAAAAATCCAAAGGATTTTAGAAATGCAAAGCATTTTAGAAATGCAAATCATTTCGAAAGAAATCACTAACCTAAAAATGCAAAGTATTTTAATACTTCCCTGTTGTTACACACACATAATTTTACTTCCTCATACCGTACTGGTTATACAAACAAAGGAGGCTCTCTACGCGTGGGGTTCATCACCTTCAGAGTTTTCCATTAACATTTTTAATTGTCTCACTTTACAATTAATAAGTCTCTTTTGTTCATATTCTAATCCTAATTGCTTTCGAACACGTTCAACGATGCTACATAATGGTACGAATATATTAACATCTTCAGTATTGACTAAGCTCTCACGTATAAACTTTTGGATATTCTTAATTAAAAAATATTTCTTAGATAGGACGTATTTTCCGGTTTGTTCTGCAAATTGTATATCCTCGAAATCAGTCATAATTTGATCACAATCTAACCCTGAACATAATTTTACATTTTCATCCTTAAGTTTATTGATTTCAATAATAATCAATTTGAGATTTTCAATATTCATATATATATAAAAATATATTTGTTTAAATGCAAAGTATTTCAAATACAAAGTATTTCAAATACAAAGTATTTTAAAATGAATTCTGGATACACTAAGGTGTTGATCATCTTAGTATACCCAGAAGCTTAATGCGATTATAGGTGATTATGATTACACTTATGATTACACTTACAACCCCGTGATCTAGTGTGGTAGGCGGTTGTATATACACATAGGACGGTACAACAATAGATTATAGGTGATTATGATATTTACAATGACAATGAATGACGACGGCACTTACAACCCCGTGATCTAGTGTGGTAGGCGGTTGTATATACACATAGGACGGTACAATGCCATATATCTCCGCGCTCGAGTGTTGCGGCAAATTTTAGGCATAACAAAGGATGGATTATAATTCAATGGAACGATGATGGTAATGATGTGGGCGTGGTAAACCAAACCAACATGGCAACCCATGAATTCGATTTCATGGTTGCATGAGTTGGAAAAAACACCAACCCACGCTACCGAGAATGCGATAGCATGAGTTACAATGTTGGTTTGGCTGAGGGGGATCCGCCCCTCTCCCCCAATTAATATAAAAACATCTTCCGTTTCGCCATCAAATAATGTATCTGCTATGGGGACCGAACACGTAGTTGATATAGATCTATGTTTACAAGACAAACACTATACCATTACACCACGGATTAGTCATACAAAATAGAGATTTTTTTAGTATATATATCCTTATCAATTAGATCATTGTAATACAAGGAATTTTAACCACGCCCACCTACTTCAATGAATAGGAAACACTCGCGTTCCGGCTGAGCGAACATAGGTAAATGTGCTAGCGTTTCAATGTTTAAGATCCGTAACTCTGTCATTGGTGGAAATCCTATGGATTTCACACGCGTTATACCTAACGGAGTTATCTCCCATGTGAAATTGCAAAATTGAAGATTTTCAATGGAAATTCTTTCACAATTTCACGAAGCAATTTCCAATGCAAATTATACATAAACAAACTGAATTTTGTTTTTAAAACGCTTTGAAAAAGCGGTCTTATAAATTCCCTCTGCTACTTTTTGTACCGAGGAGGTGTGAATATCGAAATACTTACCAGCTTCTGACATTGATTGAAATACCATCTCCGTGTCAGTATTAAACGATCTTACTGGTCTCTTCCCAATTGATTTACAAGTACCAGTATTTCCAAATGCAGTATTCTCACTTTGTGTAACAGCTCGTAAATTATTCAAAGAATTATGTGTCCTAATACCATCAATATGATCAATAACAAGGCCATCCTTGATTAATCCATTATACACTTCATAAACGAAACGGTGATTGAGATACATTTTCCCTCCAGCTTTAAATATCAAATAACCCATACCATTATCCCGCCCAACAGATTTCTTATTTTTACTGTGTCTAACAACACCATCACTAGAAGCTTCGTAATTTTTAATAACAGGATGTCTTTGAAATTCTTGGCTCATTTATATATAATATATCTATTTGTCTAATTCGTTAATTGGCTGAATTATAACATTGGAAAATCTTTTTATATAATCAGCCGTAGTTTTTATGATTTTGCCGTCATTGACGTCGTCAGGATTTTTGATTCTTCGCTTGTCATAATAACGTTTTAACTCTCTATAACGCTTACCCCCGCAATTAATGCATAACTGCGACTTGCCTCTTACACCTACCCCACAATGCAAGCATGGTAGAGGTCCCTCCGAACCGTTTCTCACACTCTGCATATGATACCCACAGAATTCATTTCTACATGATTTGTTACACGGAGTCTTTGATCCAATCATAAGCCATTTGCAATGATTCATTATATAAAAATTTTCTTATTTAAATACTTGTTTTAATTATAATATGAAGGAGTTCAAGAGATTATCGAAAATTAAGCCTTGGAAAAATGTTAGATTTAATCTCGATAGAATCTCTGATATACCTAAAAGTCTAGTAGATGATAAACCACTATTGAGTAAAATCAGCAACTGTTTTAATGAGTTTAAGCGTGATGGAGCATCTCATACGTGGTCGACATTTCGAATTATTGATGAAGATGTCAATATACCCATAATTGATGCTACTATGAATGATATAAGAGCAGCTGTGATACTTTCACACCTTGGCCAGAAATCCAAAGGATTTCTACGGAGGTATTTTTTTAGAATAAAATTCATTATCGAAGAGGAAGGTGAATGGATTATCAGAGATAAATTTGACCCAATCCTTAAGGATAAAAAATTTGTAATTGTGAGTAGAGATTCCAAACCAGGAATTTTAACTGGAATTGACAAACCATACTATGAGAAATCTTACCCTGTAACAGCAGTTGTGTATGGGTTATATCCAATAAATAATAAGCCAAGTATTGCAAAACTAGCACCTGTGAAAGAGTCGTCGTCGATCAATTGTGTAGCAACACGGGTAATAGAACACTTTACAAATTCCCTCCGAGGAAACAAATTAACTGATCTACGAAGAAAAAAAATAACCGAATGGGAACTAACAGTGAATCAACATGGAGCAAGGATTTCCGATATAGCTAAATTAGAAGCATTATTAAAATTTCCAATATCGGTAGCGACAATAACCGGAGAAGTATTATACGAACCGAAATATCAATCGCGAGGAGCTCCAATTGAAATTATTGATCATAACAAACACGCGTGGACACCCGCGGTAAATATATTTCCACGAGAAAGAACTGTTCGATATATCCCTAAAGAATTTTCTAGGGATGGTTTCTATGAAGAGAAATTATTTGATGCTATTCACACATTAACCAAAGACGACCCTGTGTCAATGTGGTTACTCAGGAGTAATGAGGATCCGGAAATAGGATTTGATCAGTTTGTAAAACCAAATGGTGAATTATATCGAACTGAAGAATTAGATACTAGAATGAGAAAAATCGCTAATGAATTTTCACCTGAAAATTCTAAAGAATTTTCTAATGAAAAACTACTTACGGATAGCTTCACAATTCCATCAGTGGTAGCTCACTTTGCAAGAGAAAAAAACTCATGGCGTCCAACACGAAGTGATTTTCTGGAGGACGTGAAGTTGAGTTGCGTCGAATTGGGTCATGGAGGATTGTGGAATACGAAATACTCACGTGATGGTATGATTTCAATTGATATATCCGCGTGTTATCCTGGAAGTTTTCTCGGATATGGAGAATGCTCTGAATATTTTAAACGATTTGGACATCCCACACATGAAATGACTCGTGTTGCGATTAATGGTCCATTGCCTGATTTTGATTTAACCGGGTTCGCTCGTGTGATATCATTCGAATTAGCTACAGGGTTACATCCGTGTAGTTATCTTTGGCTTGGTAGACATATGTATGAAAAAGCGTGGATGCCAATTGTGCTATTGCGATATATGATCGATTGTGGTATGTTAACATCATTAATTGTCAGCGAAGCTATTATATGCTATAACGCGCAGAAAGATGTTTGGTTACCAAAACCCGATCTAGAAAAAATAATTAACGAACAACGAAAACAATTGGGAGATTGTGAAACACTTATGGATTGGTCTAAGAGGTTATTCGAAGGTAGGAATAGAGAGGCTAAAGAGCTCGGACGAAGAATAATCGGTAAATTCACTCAAGGTGGAAGATTTGACAATGCAAAATATTCTTCGAGATTGATCTTAGACAATGAAGAATACGATTTTATCATAACCGATTTAATAAAAAAAGGAAAATTTGTAACCCGTAGGGATGCTTTTCGATCCAATGGTGAGAAATTAGGTACGGTTGTTACCTACTGTGATGGATATAGTTGTCAGTACACACATTTGAGAAGTTCTATGCTAGCCTATTCTTGTATTAATCTATTCTCGATGATAAACAGATTTCCTAATACCGCGGTTAGAGTAGCTACTGATTCGATGTATATCCATGAGAAATACAAATCAGATGTAGCTAAATTCACAGATCCTAAGGAAGCGTGGGGAAATTGGAGGTTTAAAAAAGAAACACTACATGAGTATTGTAAATCCGCAGACGTTGCTATCGATGATAAATACTTGAAAAGTAACCATAATATCTCAGAGATTCAATCAGAATTTTCTACTGCACCGCCCGTATCAGATCCGATTTGTAGATACAAGACAGTTTATTTAAACGGCTGTGGTGGATCAGGAAAGACAACTCGTGCAATCGAATTATTTCGTCGTGGTGGAAATACTTGTATTTCTACTAACATGATTGTGCTAACACCAACTCACAGACTCCCCAGAGAGATGATAGCGCGGGGGGTAAAAGCCTGTACTTATCACAGCTTCTTTCGATGGAAAGGCGATACATGGACTCCTGATCGAATGGGCGATAAATTCATTCCTGATGTAATAATCATTGATGAAGTATGTACTATATCGTTGACAATATTACAGACATTTCTATCATGGTTGTTGACAAAAAACACAAAAGTCGTCATGTGCGGGGATCACGGCCAACCGCAGCCATTTGTTGGTGGATCTCCACATGAATGGCTAAAAGGATTTGTAGATTATTATGAAGAGATTAATACCGACCATAGATCACTTGATGAACAATTACGCGAGTTCAAAGCGCTAATTAGATTACAACCGGATAAAATCCAATGTGAAATAGCGCGTGAAATAATCTCTGAAACTCCCATGAATGATTTTTGGGAAATGTGGAAGCCAAATGATTTAATAATCGCGAGTAGAAAAATAGTCAGAGACGCACTTCAGATGAAGTTGTTTGCGCTACATAAAGAAAAATTTGCAACGCTTCCAGTACCACTCTGTTATAGACCTAAGGATACACGAAAGCAGAATATCGACGTTGACATTCCTGGACAACAACAAAAGCAGAATTTAGTATTAAATGATATTGTGTTGGTTGATATCAGCGTCGTTAAAGATGCATTAGGTGCTGATAAATCCCCATGGACGTTAGGTTATGCAGCAACAATACACTCTTCACAGGGATTGACTATATCCGATACAACTCTTTGGATAGTAGATAATCATATTGAGTGGTCAAATTTAGTTTATCTCGCAGTATCCAGAGTACGGCGAATAAACCAACTTCGAAGAATTGTTGTTGACGATGAAATCATTGGTAACGATATTATCACTGGTGATTTTATCACTGGTGATATAATCAGAAAAAAACTCTCTGGTTATAAACAACAGGATAAAAAAAATAAACGAGAATTTGACATCGATGCTGAATTAATTAAGACACTAAAGCAACAACAGAACAACCACTGCGCGAGTTGTAATTGTATAATGAGTTGGCAGTATTCGGATAAAGATCCTCGCCAATTCACCGTAGATAGAAAAGATAACAATCTCGGTCATGTCAGAAACAATGTGAGGTTGACTTGTCTTGAGTGTAATAGACGCCGGGGTGACAGCACCCTGGGTGCTAATTAAGACCCCGCGGTGGTAATTGAGTATCCTCGGGAATTACCTGTAGTTGTTGTCGAGTAAATCCTCGCTGAGGAGCAGTTGAATCCAGTCTATAGATTGGAGGTCTACCAGTTGATCGTGTTATACCGGATATATTATGCGTAGTGACACTCCAAATAGGATCAGTAGCTCTTTTTTTACCACCCTCAAGCTCTCCTGGTTCATATAAGTACCTTACAATGACATTACTACCAAGAATTGGTTCTTTTTGTGAAATTCCTTGGATTTCCATTTTGATAGACGCCTTCTTAATAGCGTTGACAGGTTTCATATTAATTGTTCTAGTAATCTCATTATTGATTGCGGTAATCACAGCTGGTAATCTCTTGACCCATTCACGGGATCGTTTATCCTGGATGAATTCTTTTGCGTATTGATATCCGAATAACCGCTCAGCAAGGGTTTTATTAAACCGTTCAACAATTGCCTGATCGCGATGTAGCGCAGTGTGTCCTCGTCTGATGGCGACATTATGATGTTTCATCGTAGATGTAACAACACCTTGAAATTCCTTGCCAGGATCAACTTGTAACAGATTTGGCCAGCGCAGAGGACCTCGTCGATAAATTTTTTCAAATGCAGAAGCTACTTCAGTAGATGATTTTGTTTTTAACGGTTCTGCTTCTTTGTATCGACTTGCAATATCAACTAACGTTAACGCGTATTTGTAACCGTTGTCATGCGGCAGAAATAGTATATCAGCTTGATGAACTTCATTAGGTGTTGTAACATCAAAATGCGAATAGTTAATTTGTTTAGGCGCTGGTAGATAAATTTGCCATATTGCCTGTTTAGATAACCAGTTTACCGCTGTAGTTTTTTTCACCTTTGATGCACTAGCTAGTTTATTGATTGCTGCGTAACCTCTCCAGTATCCTCTCGGAGAATAATAAATAGATTCCATATTAAAATGCTAGCATTTTCAATTACCAGCACCTAACATCAATTTACCCTTCATAGCAGATTTTACCAACCAAGAAGCCAACTTTTCTTTGAAGGATTTATCAGGAATAGCATTTAACGCATGAATTAATTTTACATCTGCGAGATGTCTATGTTGAAGATTGCTGCTTTTATAAGCGACATCATGAGCATGACACGCCTTATCAATAGCGTTTATTGGATATTCGCCGGGTCGGGGCTGATTTTGATCATCAAGTCTGATATCTAATCGTGTCCCCGGTCCACAGTAGCTATATCCTGGAAGGTGCTTTTCTCCTGGATACTTTGCCCACGGTGTTCCAGGGAGTTTTGCTAACTTGGCTGCAATATCACCTCCTCGTTTTTTTTTAAAGGTTTCGTGGAAGTAAATCTAAATTTTTTCGTACTACATTGTACGCATTTACCAGAAAGCGCTGATCGATTATTTTTCGTTGTAATCGTCGTCAAGTCATTTGTGCCAGTACGCGTCCTACACTTCACACAATATAGATCCATAATTTATATATAACAGTTATGAATGTAATTGATTATTCAGCTACTCGACGACGGGAACCTATTAGACACCATGCAATGTTACCAAATTCTATTCGCGCGATTATCATCGGACCATCTGGAAGTGGTAAAACACAATTGCTACTTAATTTGATAACGAGATGGATGAAGTGGGATAAATTGTACATGATTGCTCCGAGTGTAGACGATCAACGATGTTATGAAGTATTAAAGGATTTTAATGATGCCGCGCGAGAAATTAACGGTGATGGTGTTATTGAGTTTATAACCGATATCGAAGAGGCACCTAGTATTGATGATATTGATGGAAGTATTAACAATTTAGTCGTATATGATGATATCATGTTAGATAATCAAAAGAATCCTGCTAGAATATTTTCCCGGGGGCGTCACAAAAACACCGATGTGATATATATCACTCAACGTTACACTCAAATACCAAAAGTGATCAGAGATAACTGCAATATGCTGTGTGTATTTAACGGAGTTGATACTCATACTCTTAGAAATATTTGGCAAACTTGGTGCGGTGGTGATATGGATCATAATCAATTTAAAAATTTCTTTAGCCACGCTCAGACAATCCCACACGGATTTGTGACGATAAATTTATCAGACCCTCGGACAAGATATCGTGTCGGACTTGATCAAATATTTAGTTAGCGCATTAGCAGCCGAGGAGGTGAACGTCAACTAAATGGCGTCTTTTTTTTATGAATTGCTAGCAAGTTGATCTGGTGTCGACGCTTTGTCGATCCTTTTTTTCTGATGTCGATCCTTTTCGACAAAAAGTTTTTTCTGATGTCGATCCTTTTCGGCAAAAAGTCTGTCGATCCTTTTTTTCTGTCGGTCCTTTTCAGCCAAAAGTCTGTCGATCCTTTTTTTCTGTCGGTCCTTTTCAGCCAAAAGTCTGTCGATCCTTTTTTTCTGTCGGTCCTTTTCAGCCAAAAGTCTGTTCACCCTCTCTGCTGCTGATACGATTACATTGATGGGTAAATCAGGATCAGATACGATTACATTGATGGGTAAATCAGGATCAGATACGATTACATTGATGGGTAAATCAGGATCAGATACGATTACATTGATGGGTAAATCAGGATCAGATACGATTACATTGATGGGTAAATCAGGATCAGATATGATTACATTGATGGATAAATCAGGATCAGATACGATTACATTGATGGTTAAATCAGGACCAGATATGATTACATTGATGGGTAAATCAGGATCAGATATGATTACATTGATGGTTAAATTAGTATCAGATATGATTACATTGATGGTTAAATCAGGACCAGATATGATTACATTGATGGGTAAATCAGGATCAGATATGATTACATTGATGGTTAAATCACGACCAGATATGATTACATTGATGGTTAAATCTGGATCAGATATGATTACATTGATGGTTAAATCAGGATCAGATATGATTACATTGATGATTAAATCATGACCAGATATGATTACATTGATGGTTAAGTATTAGTGGTTCATCTTGAAGTAATCCTGAAGTAATACAATAATACAGTAATCCTTGGTTGCTACACTCTTATATAACTTAAGACATAGCTATCTTTAAGAAAAAATGCATGTACCACAAACCAGTCCAAAAATTTCAGGTTTTTGCTGATTCTAGAAAATATCTGTGTTTTGAACCTTAGGATTTAAAAGTAAATGTGAATACAACAAAAGTTAGTTATGTACAACTAAAGGAATCATAAAGAATAGATATTATAATATTGAAGAACAGCACATGTATATTTCTATTTTGGAGAACTTACATTATTTTTTTTTCAAATACATTACCAGATTGCAATATCTCTCATTTAGAAACCTAGAATATCCCCAGTCAAGTCTATTTTCCATCACTACTGATTGCTTTGAAATAGTTATGCACATAAGGTAGTTTTACTCACTCAATATGTGTAACTATTTTCTCACTGTTTCCTGCCTGAGGCAAAGCTTCTAACATTATTAAAACACCAATTTCATTGTACAAGATACATATGAGCACCATTTTGATAATCCTTGCCATGTCACATGTATATTAATTTAGTGATATGTATTGGACCTATAATATGTTTGCAGCCAAGGACTGGAAAATAGTACAGACCAGATAGGTGATGCAGATGATTTTATATATATGTTTACTGTTTAGTACCATCCACAGATACAAGTCAGCTCCATTAGTTTCACCTGACTAGATAATGACTAGAGAAGACAGAACTTTCCATGCAGCGATTGAGGAAAATTTTAATTTTGATACTATGTGAATTTTGCCAGTAATACTGATTTCACCATTGAATACATTGGCTTTTGATATTAACATTTAGGAATGAATGAATGCCACATCCCAAATCCAGTCCTTCAAAATGATGAAAATTTGTCTTTTCTGGCTAATTATCATTTAGAGAAAGACATTTGCCATTACCTCTAGGTGTTGCCAGTATTTAAGCTTCACTTCTGTATACAACATAGTATGAAACAATACTCCAATTCATTCCAATTTGTTTGGTATTAAATTCAAGCTATCCATCCAGACGTTGTATTTAGTTGGGCTAATTTTGCTTATTAAACCAAAGGGGATCTTATTGTTAGAGCCGACTGATTTATCAGACATATGGCTTCGTGTATTTGTAAGGACAGGAATATTAGTGTGTGATCCTTCAGTATAACTTAGCCAATTGTTACCCATGCAGATCAGGAAGGGGAAGTGGAAAATTTGTCCTATCAAGCTGTTGACATGACCTGTATGAAAGCTGACCTGTCCAGCTTACACATATCTGACAGCTTAGCTGACCATCCTCCCTTTCATTAGGAGAACCTATTCATGAAAAACAGATAGATGACCTCAATCATTTCAGGAAGGAATTGTTTCATTTCTACACCATTATCCAGTTTTTTCTTTATCCTTCCTTATGAATTTGCCATCAGAGCAGAAAGAAAATATTCTTCAGTATGTAATACAGTCACTCATCAATAAAATGGCAGAGAAGATTTATGAAAGCAAAACTATGAGGCGTTCTAATAAGGAATGTTTCTTATAAAGAAAGCCAATTGCACATTGTTGCCATTAATAGACTTGAATTGCCTTAGTGAATTCCTTCTTCCTCTGATATTCAAGATGGAGTTAATGAATGATGGCCAAGTATTCAACATTCAAATGACTGAGTAGGAAGTCATCTTTCTTTCTCACAGATGCAAACTGTCATGTCCCTTTCCACCTAATGCCACACACGTTTCTTGTGTTTTCTTGCCAAGAGAACATTTACCAATTTCAATAAAGTTGTAGAGTGCATCATTCTCCTCATCCAATCAACATGCCTTGTTATTTCACTTTCTTGGGGAGCTGGGACAAATTTGACTTACCAGTCTTTTGCCTATCAGGGTATGGAGTTTGTAATTAATCTCAATCTAGAACATCTACCTCATGTATGCATCTGATGTACCACTTATCTTGTAGAATCCATTTCCATTACAATGTCAATGTCAGTTGTTTTCTTGGAACTCCTAAGGTTACTCAAAGTGGCAGAAGATTGGATTCATCAAGGTCATCGTTATTAATTCCTCTGCAAATGGCTCCATTATCTATAGATGGAGAGCACACCTGCTGCTGGGCTTTGATATGGTCAGAAGCAATTGATGACTAGGGAAAGTCCTCTTCACATCAGCCCCACAAGGAATGAAATAATCATAAATGCCTTTGAGATCTGGAATGAAAGACTTATCAGGAAATCATTCATGTTTATGTTTAACAACTCTGTAGTGATGAATTGCTCATCAAACGGGGACACCTGGTAAACAGACCTATGCATGCTTGTCTGTCAGCTTCTTTATTAGTGATGTTATCTTCAGATCGACATGAAAGTCAGACAGATTTCCAGGAAACTCAATGTTCTTGCTGATATTCTAGGTTATTCGAACAGAATAGTACCTTCGTCCACTGACAACACACACACACACACACGTGCGGATGATCTTGGTGCTGAAATTAATTCCTGAAATATTGTCTGAATTGAAAGCAACATACCCAGTAAGTTTAAGGCCAAGCCAAATCTTGTCAAACAACCAGGGTCACATCTGTTTCAATCTTTTCCATACCGTCTTCTCCTTCACACTTATCCTTTGCAATCGACAACCTTGACAGAAAATGAATTCCAACCTTCAAGTGTGGATATATTCTTGAGAGGAAAACTGCCTTCAATTCTGAAGTCTTATGGGGGAAATTTTCAGGGACTGGTGTAGAGGCAGTACAATAGTCCATTTGAATGCCTTGACTAGCCCCTTATGGTACTCAATAATGAAAAAAGTTGGTACCAATTACCATCACATGCTACAGCTCCATGGCATTCAGGCGCCATGGAAGAAGCGATATCTGTCATGAGAAATACATATTTAGACCTACTAGTTAATTTTAATACATCCAAATCCATCATAATGCTTCCAAGAAGGAATCAGCCCTGGGTCCTAACATAGTTCAATCAGAGTAAATCAAGCAATTAGGCAGGATCTCATTGAAGCAATTATCGTACAAAACTGTTTTCTAATAGCCTTGACTTTGACTTGCAGGTGAGTTACATGCCTTTTGAATCAAGCCGATTTATTTTAAGTTCATATAGGATGGTTACGTGATCCTCGTGACAAAGCCAGGCTTTGTGGATAAAAACTGGTTACAACCATTGGCCAATCTGAGTCATCATGCACTCCCTCTTATCTATCAATAAGACAGTAGCAGTAGCCATGAATGATCCTGACAAGCACTAATCAAAGTGCATAAGTACGAGTCATGACAACCACAACAGACACTTCATCATATTTGATATATGTATCAAATGCATATCTTGTACCTAAACTTTGTCATCCTACTTGACTTCAGTTATGCTTGCTTGTTGTAAGTTGTATTCTAGTATATGAGGCCAAGGTCTGGTATTCTTGACAATTAAATTGGAATTCCCATTGGATGAGAAGAACTCAAGACAAATGAAAATTTGAAAATATACTCAGTTGATCGACATGGTTTTTAATTTCCGTCTTACGATCAGTATCTGGAATCATTTATAATTGTGTTCGGATATAACTTGAGACAAATTATTTAAATTGTACATTATAATTTCAAAGTTGCTTATTTACATTTTGGATTGAGAATTCCTTCAAATATGTTCTGGATTACACTACTGTAATACATCAGGACATTCCAGACTATAGGAATTCAGAACAATCTATATTCTTGGACATTATGTTGGGACATCTAAAACTGAGATTTTATTTGCAATATTATACGTGTCTTTACAGTTTTTACTTTGCATTTAAGGAAATAAATTATTTGCTGAATTTTTAAAGTTGCTTTATGAGGATTTCACCTCAAGACATTGGTGCAATATCTGTGAGCATTGCATTAGAGCACAATTGTTTGATCCTAGGCATCATTGGATGGCAATGTTTGGATCCTAGGCATCATTGGCTGGCAATGTTTGGATCCTAGGCATCATTGGCTGGCAATGTTTGGATCCTAGGCATCATTCGATGGCAATGTTTGGATCTTAGGCATCATTGGATGGCAATGTTTGGATCCTAGGATGCAATGGATGGCATGCAGTCATCCTTAGGTTTTTGTTTTCGGCATTTAGCTGTATAGAGACAAAATCTGAATCTATTGGATCCTTTGCCTGTGACATAGATGACCATCAGACCTTATTAATCCAGCACAGCATCTTGCCTTCGCTGAGCTGAATTCATCAGTGATTTAGTAATCATCTTCTTAACATGATAGAGTGGTCACAATCATGTGACTGTAGGTCATGTTATTTTAAGCAGGAGAACATATTATTTTTCAAAGAGGGAATCCAGTCTTTCTTTCTAGAAGTATACCTAAGGTGTAGGCAGGATACTCAGCATTCCTCCACCTATTATCTATGTTCATAATGTTAAAGTAATCAGGGAATATATTTAAAGATGAAAGCATATTCTGTAATAAATTGTTTCTCTGAGAATATTTACATGATAGCATTACTTGAAGACTGCCCAAACCACTCTCTAGTTCACTCAGCATGAAACTGGAGAAACCTAGTGGTGGCAAGGAGTAGATAATGGGCAAGAGTTACTGTCAATATGTTATGGACAAAAATATTGAATTTATGTACTTTTAGTAGGGCTATTTTCCGGATTTAACAGACTCGTTCTCCTAATGTTAATATGATCAGATAAGTATTCTTGGAGAAACATAATTTAATACAAAATTTGCTTTATATTCACACTTTAAATATATCCATTGCTGGACATTCTCTTAAATGGACTGAAAATCTGTAAACATGACTCCAAGAAAACAAATCATGCACAGGCCCACCCAGAATCAGAAATCTAACTGTTCTTTCCAGAACAGAGACAAAAGGCAGGTTTCCCACATCAGGATATGCCTAGCAAGGAAAAGTCATTCTAGCTGTATAGACATTCAGAAACTGTTCTCAATGGTCAGGGATGATGAGAAGAGCAGTGGATAATCTTATAGGAGTTCATGACACTTAGTTTTGGTCTCAACATCAGTCCCTGGGTCTTCACAAAAATGATGGACAGAGTAGTGTCTCACTTCATGATATATCCATGTCAATACATCAAGCTAAGAAGGCTGTGATTTGAAGATCATCTGAACAGTATTAATCTGCTCAAAGATTCGCATTCAGTCTGAGAATTATATTGCCTTCAGTTCGCAGCAATGTGCCAGCAGTTCCCATAGTCCTGGTTCACTGATTATTGAGACTATTGCGCGATGTAATGATAATATTACCCCAGTAATGATTGAAGCATTACACACATGAACAAACAGTTTTGGTTTCTGATATTATGTCACATCTAAATAAATAATCTAAATAATGGAAGAGTCTCACTTGGCTTATGGCTGGTGGGATATTTTTGGAAGGTCCAGTTTTAGGGAATGACAATTGTGTATGGGAAGCAATGTATTATGCCCTCATTACTGATTAATAATTTTGAGCTGAAACTATTAGTTAATTCATGTCATTGGTGGAAGGACACGTTATATGAAAAGGGCATGCTCATTTGTTGCTTTCAATTATTTCAAAAATATAACTAAGGATCAAATATATGCCTAGCAGTATGGGGTTTTCCTAGGTAATATCATCACTGACAATTCCATTCTGGGCAGGCTTTATATATTGACAGACTCATCTCAATAGAATAGGCTAATCCAAACTTAATGATTATTTAACCCTTCAGTATTCAGTTGAATATGTACATTCTGTAGCAAACCTATGCATGGATCAATCCGGAAAAAGATGGAATGAAAAGAATCCAACATATATCTCCCCAGTCCCAAATCTAAAGGGTTTCATAGTTGATGCTCTTTAGATAGATTGCAACAGTATGGACACATTTTCTTATCTTGAACATCCCAAATATGTTTATATAGGTGATTAAAATTGAAGTGCATCTTTTCATAAGTCCTCCTCTCATGTAGGAAAATTATGGATAAAATTAAAACTTTTAGTGAAAATCCCTGAGGAGTCTGAGACCAACTTCTATGATGTCCTTTGAGGCCCTCCACAAGGAGGTATTATAATGTTTGAGGAGTCGAACACCTCCCACTGAAATTGAGTTGTCAGTCACTCGTCACATTCAGGTCAGCACATTGCTTCCTCCCCAAGCAGGAGTTTATGGATTGCTCATCTTGTGTACAGATTAGCATGTTGTTTCATCCCAATTTTCATAACAGCATGTTACTTCCACTAGTGTGAGAGGTGGTGCACTTCACACCTCATATCCATGAAGGCATTTGCTTCCACCCATTAGGGCAATGGTGCACAACACACATGATGGCATAATATTCCATTCCATTAGGAAGTTAGTGACCACACATTTGATATCCATGATGGCATGTTGTTCGATTCAGTTAGGGAGGTACTGACCACACACCTCATATCCATGATGACATGTTGTTTCCGTTCATTAGGAAGGTAGTGCCCACACATCTGATATCCATGATGGCATGTTGTTCCCTTCCAATAGGGAGGTAGTGACCACATACCTCATATCCATGATGGCATGTTGTTTCCGTTCATTAGGAAGGTAGTGCCCACACATCTGATATTCATGATGGCATGTTGTTCCCTTCCAGTCGGGAGGTAGTGACCACACACCTCATATCCACAAGAACATGGTACTCTTTTCTTCTTGGCAGGTTGTGCACCACACACACATTCATGACAATATTTTTTTCTCACTAGTTAGAGAGATTTATGCACTTCACACATCATAGCCATATTGATATGTTGCTTCGTCCCATTAGAGAGATGGTGCACCACACACCTGTTATCCATGATATCATGTTAATCCCTTCTATTTGGAAGATGGCACACTGTACACATATTGATGACAGCAGTTGTTTTCTTCTTTTAAGGAGATGGTGAACCACACACATCTTATCCATGATAAATGTTTGGTTTCTCCTATTATGGAGGTGCTGCATGCCAAATGCACTGTGTTGCTTTCTCAATGCACATCAAATCACATGTCCAGGGAATGCATTGTTCCCTCCCACAAGGGGGAGTGGTGCACACCAAATCTCATGTCTCGAGAAACGTATATTGCTCCCTCACAATAGAGGTGGTGCATTACTCACAACAGTTTCACTGTAATATGTCTCTCCCCTCTAATAAAAAGGATTAACATCATACACTTCTAAGTGATGAATCAGTTGAGAAGGATGTAATATCTGATTATTACTGTCATAGGGATAGGTATGGACTGATAACCTCCCTCAGCTCTTTATGTACAATAGTCTTATTCTTTGTTATATAGCCACATTAAATATATCAGTCTCTTTTGTTTAGCATTTGTAATAACTTCATTGTTTTGGAAATAAATTTCTAATGATTAGCCAATTAGATTTATTTAAATGTGTGAGTCAGATCTACCAAAATTCTAGCATCCCCAAGAACTGTTTATTAGTTAATCTGACTGTTTAAATGGTAACTACATAAGATTGAAAAATTATGAAATTAATACAAATAAGTGTTGTCAAATCATTGGGAAAAGTCACTTTGTAAAACTTTCAGCATGTGGATGGTTTTAAGTTGGCTAGTTGATAATTATTAAGCTTAGCCTAATGGTGCTTAGCCTAATGGATAACATAAGTGTTTAGAAATCATTCAGCTGTGAGTATAAATAAATCATTTGCAAAATCTTTAGCTTTGAATAGTCTTGATGTGGCTGAAGAGATAAACATATCTACACAAAGATGAGGAAATTTGCCAAAGCTTCCACAGTCAATCAAATAAATATTTTTAAAAATAAAAATAGTGAGATATATTTCAAGGATTTGTTTAGTTTTCCTCCTCAATAATTTTAATAAACCAATGTTTTTACCATAAATGTATCTTTATATATGTACATCTTTTGTTTTTCCTTTACATCTATATTTTTATTCTAACCTGTTATTGCCTTTTTGTCGCAATCTCTATTTTTGTATTTTTTGTGATTTTCTTTAAAATAATTTTATTTTTTTATTCTACCTAATATTTTAACTTTATTTTAGATATTATGTTAACATTTTGATGTGACAAGATCAAATATGCTGAGAGCAAGTTTAGTTTTCCAATCAATTTGCCTAGGGAAAGCTGATTTCAATGACTCTGTTAAATCCCTGCATAAATTATATACTAAATACCAACCTGAGAAAGACTTTGAAATGAACAAGACTCGAGCAGCATGTATTTTTAATTATGATACTCATTGATAGGAAAACTACTACATCTACTACGATTGTATTCATCCCTCACTGATACTACGTTTAGCTAATGGGTGCTAAAAGATGTCTGCTGACCTAGATGGTGGTCAGGCAGGGTGATCTCCCATTAGGTATAAGGATTGGAGGCAAAACCATGGTCCCTCGGTTTCTACTTCTGCTTGTGCCAAAGAAGCATGCTCTCGTCATGAGATGCCTTGCAAAAGCCAGAATATATGTCACAAGTTGAGAGTTTAAATTCTATGTTAAGAATTCTCCATCAGTAATACTAACATTTCTCTTCCTGTGCTGACAAAGTGCTGCCTTTAAAATGTGCTGACATATTTAGTATTAGGTATGAAGTGAACCATCAAATTGTGCTTTCATCACATTGGTAAAATTCCAGTTTCTTCAAAACGGTGTCATGATCCACCATGTTCTAAACTTTTCTGAAATCTACAAATAGAGATCATATTATTCAACTTTGATCAAGGGCTTGAAGCCATGTATCATTTAGAGCGATCAAATTAGTCTCACATGAACGTTTCTGATTGATTAGGGTGTTATAGCAAGTGTTTTGTTGAATATGACATAAACCAGTGATGGATATGTTTTTCAATCAATTGTGACAGGTGTTGGTTGTATTGAAATTGGCTAGAACCAGAATTTTGCATAGGCATTATTTTTGCAGTTTTCCATATTTTGGGGACAGATGAGGTTGCAATGTTTAAATTGATTATGAATGTTATGCTATCCGAAATATCTGAGACAGTAGTTGTAATGAGTGGTGTCCCAATCTGATCAGGTCATGTAGCTTCTTGGTATTTAGTTTATTGAGACAGTTTTTAAACAAAGTGTTTTTGAAACTTGTGGAATAAAGAACCATGCTTCCTTAGTTCTTTTAACTTAGATAAAAAAAATCATCAAACAAATTTTCAATGTCAGTGTCATCAGTAACTGTGCTGTCATTTACCAGAAGTGAGTGAATTTTATTTGTTTGATCTTTGTATTTTACCCATTGAGTTCATTTAATACTAAACAAATGGAGTTTGTGTTGTTTATTGTGTTTTCAACTATTGTTGATATAAAGTTTTCTTAAGCCTTTTTAATCACACCTGTTCTATTATTTCTCCATACTTTATATTGTGCATGGTTTCCCATAACCATCAATTAGTCTCGTTTCTTCACAGTATCTAGGATTTCATCAATACAGCAATTAGGTTGGATTGTATACTTTACGCGATTTACTTTCATTGATGCTCGCTTAGAGAATACTCCATCAGAGCTTCATCTATGTCATCTAAATTTTGAATCATATCCCATGGAACCTTTTACAGTTCATACAAAAATTGTTCGTCATTAAAAATTTTGAATGATCTGTAACTGATGGATTTGTGTATTTTTCCTGTTTCTCTTGTATTTAACCTTTCTTGTCAAAAATGTAGGACAGTTGTCAAAAAGACCAGCATTTGATAACATTAACACAAACAACATTGTTTGGTAGGTTGATATCAGCGTGAAGTAGCTCTTACGTTTTTGTGCAGTTTTTCATGTCATAGATGCTTGTTGTCTACCTTTATCTTCATTATTGTGCATTGGCTGTTCACATCGTATGTGTTTCTTCATCTCCTTGTTTTGGAAACGAGAACAATTCAAATTTTTCTCAGCTGTTTTGCTTCAGTTATAACGTACTTTGAGCTTGAATATACCGCCATCATGGGATCGCCAGTTAATCAGTTTATTATATGATGTACCCTCATTAATTGCTTTAAATGAACACTACTTGGTTCCTCAATGTGCCCAAGACAAAACAAACTGGGACTACATTCATCATTACTTCAATATAAATGGAAGCAACAAAATAAACGTTTCAAAGCTGACCGGCATAGAACAGGAAGAATAATTATACCCATCTCCCTTTAAAAATTCAGCCATTACTATCGATAACCTGATGCAAATCCGTATTAAATCGTCAACCGTTGTGTCAACTTTCCCATATATACCTCTCTACATTACAATAATCAATGCCCAATCAGTATGACCACCGGAAAAGTGCACATAAATAGTTAATTTTATCAACGCTCAGAATATTGATGTCTACAACCAGACAGAAACATGGCTAAAACATCAGGCGATGAACTCAAGTGCGCGGATCTAGCATCCAATGGTTGCTACATCAAGCCGTTACCAAATAAAATGTCTTAAATACAACACAACCTTCAATTTCTGCAACAAATTGTTTGAACTAGTCCAAGCAACACTCACACTGAAACAAAGGTCAGTCCATTTATATTTATTTTTATTGTCTGTCTGTTAGATTTAAATTTGGCATTTTCTGGAAATTGAGGGGAAAAGCATTATAAATTTCAGACTTGGACTTGACCCGCAGATAAGCCGACCTCCCTTATTCCAGGCCTTATTTTTTTTCCTAAATTTCTTGGCTTATATGCGAGTATATACGGTACTTATTTTCATCAGTGACTTGTTGAGGACTGGATCTAAAGATGGATCTAACCTCTCCTGCACATTTTGAAGAAGGACAGGCAATCCAAACTGAATGGTTCCTTCCAGAATTCTCATGTAGTCTGATTGCTGGAGATCTATCACCTTCAATCCCTGAAAATATTCATTTTCAGAATACTTCATTGACAAACTCTCATTTCTGCTAATATGACAAGTCAATTTAAAAAGGAGAAGGTATCTGATATGTAGTCTTCATTATGGTTCCTTTGGCATGTCTGAGTCTGAGGTGGAGGAAGTTTAAGAGCCATTGCCGAATATGAGTTCACATGCCTAATGGCAAAGATTTCTCCTGTCGTGAAGTAAAACAAATATTTTTTTCTAACTTAAATGGTAGGATAATGAATGAAAAACCTGTTTTAACGTACATGACATCTATTTGACAGATGTCCATCCACCAGAAAGTACAGCCATACGTGTTATTTGAACCATATGCAATACACAAAGATTTTTCCCACAGCCCAGTCAAAATGTTCTTACATTTAATAGTACGACTGAGCATGGATAATTGTACCACCTAGAACCGTGAAACAATGGATGAACCTCCAACTAAAAAGAGACAAATTTTGATCCTGGAGAAAATAATTATTGTAACTGAAGTGAAAAATATCAGACCACTCCCAAAACAGCGGTTTAAACATTAAAAATCAGCAGACCATTTGCATGTTTAATGAGAGAAGTATATCTGTATTGCTATATAATTTTGTTTTTAGATGAAAGCATACAATACTTTTGCATAAACTATTAATAAAGAAGAGAATATAGTACAGTGACAGTGGTTATTGTTCTTGAAATTGTTCTGAAAATGGACCTTGGAAACTGGTTCTTTTAAACAAACCTTCTATGAGAGACCACCTGTCTTGAGATACAGAGTTTTGTTTGAAGAAAGGGTGGTCTTTCATTACAGGTTTTACTGTACAATAATAAAACTTATTAAGGTGCTACTAATGTCAGTAGGTCATTGTGATTTGCTTTTAATTTTTTTATAAACATTGCAGCTGGTAAATATTCAATGTTCTGATGTAAGTCATTGCCTTATTATTCATACTTCAACAATCTACTAATACACCTATGTTACCTATCTACCCATTCTGATACAATTTAGCTTAACGTTGGAAGTAAAATAACAGTGGTAACTATTTTGCCTTACTTGTTGGTGCTTTAGGAAGTACACCAATAAGATTTGAAAGATCTATGAATAAATGTATGTATTACCATATTGTTTGTAATTTTTGAAAGCAAGAAATACAATCAAAGAAGAGTGACTTTTCCTGACAATGTGAGTTCTTCATCTAATTCTAGGATTATCGTCATGAAATCTGTGAAAACTACTTCAGAGAAATCCGTTCTCATCTTAAAGACAAGCCTTCCAGGTTTCATCTTGTTGAAGAGGACTTTGCCATTGACAACACTGTTGTTGACAGCAAACTGGAGGGTTTAAAGAGGAAAATTGTAGAAGTTGCATCTCGACAGTCATATTGGGGGGAGGAGATACCAGCAAAGTGGCTCCCCCTGGAACAAGTATTGATGAACTTGAGGGCTCAAGGGCATAAGGTAGATCTACCAGGACAGTCCAAGTACATGAATTTAAAATGTTCTTATGTAGTCATTGGCAGTATTGTCTATATTATGGTCTGTGTGTAAAAGTATTTGCAAATTGCACATTTTACAAATGTCATATATATATATATATATATATATATATATATATATATATATATATATATATATATATATATATATATATATATATTAATAATAATAATAATAATAATAATAATGATAATAATGAATATAATAAGTTTGTTCCTGCAGTCGAGAAAGGTGTGGGTTTTTCTTGTCTTTGTGTCTAACTTCAGTAGGCAATTCATTCCATGTTGCTGGGCCCTGGTATCAAAAGAACATTGTGCATATGACTTATCATAGTGGAAATAATGAGTTTACAATTATCAGAAGAGGAGAATGAGTATATTGCACATGTGCATCACCAGATAGGTAACTTGGACTGGAGACCATCAGCGAAAGTGAAACGTAGCATAAAGAAAATATTTTGTGTTTGATTCTGGATATCAAATATAAAGCCAGTGTAGGATACAGAGCAGCAGTGAGGTGTGCTCAGATCATGGTACTCAAAGGCTGGTCCGAACAGCTGTGTTTTCAACTTTTGAAGTTTCAGGAGTAGATATTGAGATGAACCATGCAGAATTGTGTAACAATAGTCCAGTCTTGAAAGTACTGTATTTTCGCGTATATAAGATGCGTCTTGTACAAAATTTTACATACGCTGCACCCATGGTGCGTCTTCTATTAATGGGCGTCTTATCTAAGTTTCAGTTTTTAGATATTGGGATGAACCATGCAGAATTGTGTAACAATAGTCCAGTCTTGAAAGTACTAATGAAGACACAAGTCTTTTAGTGGCATCAACTGAAAGATATTTGTGAATGGAGCTGTTGAGTCTCAGTTCAAGATATGCAGCCTTCATATGTTCATGACATGTTGGTGTAAGGTGAGAGTACTGGAGAGAGTAACACCTAGGTTTCATACTGAATGTGTGATTTCAATGTTGGTGTTGCTTATATCTATTGCTTGAGGTAAAGAATGTGGATGAGAAAGTTTTTTTGTTGTGGTCAGAATGGCCTTAATTTTATCATCATTCATCTGCAGCTTGTTACATGTCATCCATGACTCCACATCAGAAATGCACCTATCTACTCCTTGGATAGTAAAAGCACAGTTAGGTGTCTATATACATATTTGGGTGTTATCAATGTACAATTGGTGAGATACTGGGTGATGATCTATGACCTTTGAGAGTGGCTGAGTGCATAGAATGAATTGAACAGGTCCAATGACAGACCCCTATTGAATACCGCAACATAGATCAACTGGCATGGAGTGTATTCTGTTTGCAGGTACAATTTGTGTTCTGTTGACTTAGTAGGACTTGAACCACATTAAGGATGTATTGTGAATGCAAAATACATTGCTTCAAATACATTCAAGAAATATATCACTGTCAATTGTGTCAAATGTTGCAGACACATCAAGGAGTGTATGAACTGTTATCTTTCCGCTATCCAAATCACAGAGAATGTCATTAACTACGTTCAAAAGATTAGTTTCAATACTGTGGCAATGGCGATAAGCAGACTGTGCATTGCTACAAAGACTGTTTGATTTCAGACAAGATACAAGTTGGGTTAGCACAACTTTTTCTAAGAATTTTTATATTGATGGATATTAGAAACTGGGCAGTAAATTTTTTAATCGTTTTGGTGGAGTGTTGAGTGCCTTAAAAAAAGAGTTAAAACCAGTTGCTTCGGTTTGATGGGACTCGTAAACCTTAGATGGTATCTCATCTAGGAGAAGGAAAACTTCGAGTCCAAGACATATGTTGCCTTGCGGCTATACACACTCATGTGAAAGGCTTAGGGAGTAAACCCCAACAAAAATCGGAAGACGGAGTCCCTAAGACGGTCTGACATTGACCTCAATGTCATTCCGGCAACTCCTGCAACACCGTTGGTGCCAAGCTGTATCGACAATCATCGTTCCTTTGGATCCTCCAGCTGCGTGGGGGGGGGGGGAATCTACTGCATGGGCAACAGCTTATTCTCCATACCACCCTGCCCAGGCTTCTTAGCTCCACTGGAGAGGACAATCCAATGTCGTCGTATGGCATTGGCATAACACGAAAAGTAGCAGTTTACCGGTTCTAAGCCAAAGCTCGATTGGCATAGAGCTTGGCGCCTTGGGGGTACTTCTGACGATGGCAAAACAGAGAAAACACAGCAGTTCATCAGCAATGTGCAGGAAGCTCTCAACAAAGTGACACCTAATGACACCTTTGACTCCATGTGGGCCCATCTCCGAAACTCTGTACAACTCAGCCACCATTGCTTACGGGAAGACTGAACGGAAAAATGTCAATTGGTATCAGGCAATCTGGGAGGAGAATGAGTCCGTGACTGAGGCAAAGAGGAAAGCCATCCTGGTATACAAGGCTGCCTAGCCCAAGAACATTGCAAGCACTCCGGAATGCAAGGAACAATGCCAAGAAGACCACCCGCCACTGTGCCAACATCTATTGGCTTAACCTTTGCAACAGTATACAGACAGCTGCCGACACCGGGAACACAGGAGGAATGTATGAGGGCATCAAGAAAGCGACAGGCCCCTCCATCTCAAAGACCGCCCCCTTCAAGTCCAAGACAGGTGAAGACATCAGAGACCAGGGGAAGCAACTGCAGCAATGGTTTGAACACTATCTCGAGCTATATGCAACCCAAAACATCGTCACTGACACTGCCCTGGATGCCTTTCCAGACCTGCCTGTCATGGAGGAGCTAGACACACAGCCCACCTGGAAGAGTTCAGAAACATCATTGACTTCCTTGCCTGTGGGGAAGTTCCTGGAAGCGACAGGCATTCCACCTGAAGTCCTCAAGAGTGGGAAACCAGCGCTGCTGAAGCCGCTAAACATACTCCTCTGCCTCTCCTGGGAACAAGGATATATCCCACAGGACATGCCAACATCGTCACTTTGTACAAGAAAAAAGGAGACCATAGCGACTGCAACAACTACTGGGGCATCTCTCTCCTCAGTGTTATCGGAAAGTCCTTCTCCCGTGTTGCCTTGGTGCGCTTGCAGATCCTAGACTCCCATGTCTACAAGGAGTCCCAATGTGGATTTCAAGCCAGCAGGTCAACTGTAGACATGATCTTCTCACTGCGTAAGCTGCAGGAGAAGTGTCATGAGCAGCAGATACCCCTCTATATTGCCTTCATAGACCTGATGAAGGCATTCGACCTGGTTAGTCGGAGTGGACTCTTCAGAATCCTGGAGAAGATTGGCTGCCCCCCCCCCCGTCTACTTGCTGTCCTCATGTAATTCTATGAGAACATGCATAGCACAGTGTACTTCAATGGTGCAACATCAGAGGCCTTCCCAGTAATCAGCAGAGTCAAACAAGGCTGTGTGCTTGCGCCGACTCTCTTGGAAGTTGTTGAATACTTCACATTCCTTGGGACAACATCTCCAGCTCACTCTCAGTTGATTATAAGGTGAATGGCAGGATTGCCAATGCCAAGGCAGGTGCAGTGATGGCCAGACTTAATCAGAGGGTATGGAACAACCCCATCTTCAAAGAGAAGACCAAACTGTGTGTCTACCAAGCCTACATGCTCAGCTCACTGCTCTACAGCAGCAAAACATGGAACACCTATGCAAGTCATGAGAAAAAACTCAACAGCTTCCACCTGAAATGTCTGCAGAGCAATATGCGCATCAAGTGGCAGAAATAAGTACTAAACACAGAGGTTCTAGAATGCGCCAGCATCAACAGCATGTTCACCATTCTCAGCGAGAGGCGTCTTCGCTGGCTCGGCCATGTCAAAGGAATGGACCAAGGCCGCATTCCTAAGGACCTGTTGTATGGGGAACTAGCAGAACGTACACAACCGACTGGACACCAACGCCTGCACTACAAAGATGTTTGCAAGAGGGACATGAAGACGGCCAACATCAATGTTAACAACTGGGAGAGCTTTGCTAATGACCATCCCATCTGGCGCCTAGCTGTCAGACAGGGAGTTAGCAATGCTGAGGACAACAGGAATAGAAAGCATGCTCAAAAGAGAGCCAGAAAGAAAGAACATCTGAATCTGGAGCTACGCTATCATCTAACGTAGACGGACGGATATAGGCAATATTGGCTCTAAGCACTCAAGCAGCAGTGATGCTTGAATAGGATCAAGTTCACATGACTTTGGTCCACTTATCAAAATGATAAAAATGATGCTAACGGTTGTCACTGAAATTCTGTATCATAACTATGGTGATGATGAGTCAGTTTAAATTGTGTTGTCAATCATATCTCTAATGATTTGAATCTTGTTACAAAAAATAATTGCAAACGGGTCTGGAAGGTCTACTGGAGAGAATGTAGTTGGAAGTGGTGTACATTTCTTGCTTGACATTAGTTTGTTCGTTATCTCTACGAACTCTCTGTAGCTTCTTGATCTTAGTACTATGGTGGGATAATTTGGATTTGGCTAAATAGACAATGTGTGTGACATTCTTCTTAGTGGCTTCATTGATTTGTTTATGAATAGTGAGTGGTGGAAATCCAGTGCATCTCTGCTTTACCACAGTGTCTTTAAGCATTGCAAAGCTGGTCCCTAACACTGCTGTACAAAGGAGAACACTTTGTAATTGATACTCTGTACTTGTTGGCTGTGGCATATTTCTCAATCAATGAATTCAGGCAGATATTGAGTTCTTCTCCTGTAGGAGCTAAGAAAGTTAAGTTTTCTTGGATGTCATGCATTAATTTGATTCTTTTTATTATACACAAGTTTCTCTTAGTTGCAAATAAAAATGGAGGGTTAGGGACTGGTACGTTGCGATGGCATATAATGCAGAGGTGATATGATGCAAGTTCATGGGATACAAGCGTGGATTGCAGATTATTATCATCAGGTCTATGAAAAATCCAGTCTCAAATGTGACCATGTTTGTGGGTGGGTTGGGTAACTGACTGTTTAAGGTTAAAAACATGAATGAAATCTAGGAGTGTTGACATGTATGGGTTTCCATGACAGTCAAAGTGAAAGTAGAAATCGCCAAGAATAGTTAGGTTACCACCTATGGAATTTCCATACTTCACAATATTTGGAAACTGCTCCAAGAGTGAGATTCAGTGAACACATCAAGGATAATTTGTTTTAATTAAATAATACACCTGTAATACAGTAAGATACATAATCTGGTTATATCAGGGAAAATTTGTTTTAAATAAATGAGATACCTGTAATAATATAAGATACATATTAATCTGGTTATATCAGGGAAAATTTGTTTTAAATAAATGTTACAACTTTAATACTACAAGATGCTTAATCTGGTCAAATCAAGGACATTTTTTTTTTTGCATAGTATATTTTAGTTTAGATCAAGATCACGTCAATAAAATGGCTTTACAAAGTAAACGGAAGTATTCAAATTTGCACCAAAAATCCATTTGCACTAAATATATTTTTGTATCTCTAGGTGATTAATCGGAGTCTGTTGGAAAACATAAACCAAGCAGGAGGTGTTCTGATATCTACAGATGAATTAGACTTATTTCTGAGATTCCAACATGAAATTGGTATAATCCTCTACTTCAGGTGAGATTGATATTGTTTTTATATATCCTATTTGCCTATATTACATTAAATATACATTATATATTCTATCTGTTAAAGTTAGCAATTTCTACCAGTAATGAACCTTATGTACTAGTATCACATTGAATATGCATAATACATGTATATCATATTTATTGTTAAAATGTTACTTTTCTAAGAGCAGTTGTTTTGAATTACCAGTATCATCCAAGCCGAATTTGGTAAATGACATAGTTACCAGTATTAACCAAGATGAATGTAAATAACCTTATTACCAGAATTACCCAAAGCTAATATGGTAAATAACCTAATAGCCAGCATTACCCAAACCAAACGTAGCGAACCTAACACTCCCCCGAAAAAGCAATCTCCAGTTGTGCCAAAGTTACAGAATTATCAGTTTGATCAGCCATGCTAGTAAGGTGATGCTGAAGATCATAATGAACAGACTCAAACCACAAGCAGAACAAATTATCAATGAAGAACAGGTAGGGTTCTGAAGTGGAAGAAGTACAGTAGAACAAATATTCAATCTCAGGGTTCTGTGTGAAAAGTACTCGCAACATCAACAAGACATCAATTACATGTCCATAGATTTCAAAAAGGTCTTTGACAGAGTGTGGCATGAGGTATTCTTCGACAAAATGAAGAAGTATAAAATGGTTCAAAATTTGACCAATACCATCAGGCAGATGTATGCCAAGCCAGTGCAGTAATTGCTCAAGGTTATGTGGGGGAATGGTTCAAGAGAACAGTTGAAGTACGTCAAGACTAACTCCTGTCATCACGCTTTTCAACATCTACTTAGAGCACATCATGAGCAACATTGAAGGGTGTAACATCACCAAACTACTCTTTGCAGATGACATTGATTGACTGGCAGGCAGTGAAGACGAGCTTTCCACCCTGGTGAAGAACCTGGATAAAACGTCTTCCAAATTTGACATGGAGAAGAGCGTTGAGAAAACAAAGCTGATGACAAATAGTGGCAAACAAATCTCAACCAAGATTAAAGTCAGAGGACAGGAACTGGATATAGTGGGCCAGTTAAAATATCTTGGTTCCATAATTATCGAAAAGGGATCTAAAGCAGAAATGTTGTCACGAACAGCACAAACAATGTCAGCTATGTCAAAACTAAGACCCATCTGGAGTGACAATAATATCTGTCTGAAAACTAAAATCTGAATTATTCATCTTAGTCTTTTTGTGTTCATGTGAGACCTGGACCCTGACAGCAGAACTACAACAAAGAATCCAGCCACTTGAAATGAGATACTACAGAACCATCTGTGGCATCTTTTACGTGGACCACATCACAAATGAACAAGTGCAAAACAACTTGGGTATCACGGTACCAATTGTTTTTCCATAGACCTCAATGCTAATATTTTGTGAAATAAATATCCCTTCTATCCTATTTCAGTATGCATGTCATGCACTGTCATAGAGAAAAATGTTAGATTGTCAATTTGACAATGACAGAACCAGGTACTCCATTGCATTTAAGAAAGATGACTCTGCTGGAACTAGACAGGGGTATGAGTTATCTAGTCACAACATACTTATTTTCAGTCACGTGTATCACATTTTAAAAAAATCATAAAAAATACAGTATATGATCTATATAGGAATTTGCATAAATTCACATGTTGCCAAGAGACTAAACTTTTTTTTAAGCCTAACAGAAAGTACAACTCTTTCATCATCCACCAATCATAGCAAGTGTTCTTGTTTATTTCTGAATGCAAGGTTCCCTTCACCTTAAGCTCCACCCACCTGGACTTCCACAATTGGTACCGTTATACCCACAGACATAGAGTATTATATTATAAAGACCTCTTCACCAGTCATAAAAAGAGAACTAAAATGTTATGGCCTTATTACTTGAGCCAACACTACTGCAGAGCAGTATCCGGGGTAGCAGAAGGAGAGGTAGAAAAACATGGACTGATAACATAATAGAAAAGTTTTGCGGAGACACAGGCATTGGCACATGATAGAGACAAGTGTAGGGATATTCAATAGTACATAGAATTTGGGATGAGCCTAGGCTCGAGCTCGAGGCTCGATAATTTTGGAGCATTTTCAGCGGCTCGAAGCTCGAGGTCTAAGCTCGACGAGCTTCGAGCTTACACCTAGAACAATTCTCCGCTTTTTTATATAATCGGACTGGATAGACCCGTGCGATAATTAATTGACTGTGTGAATGAGCGGCTTTACAGACACACGCAACCAACGCTTCCCCATGTGTTGGTCGACCAGTGGTCGGTCATTGCCTTATTATGATTGCTGCTGATGGGGAGAAGGGTTTTTCAACTTCTGTACAAAATTGTGATCAATGTTATCAGATAAATCTGTGCATGCTTTTATCTTTTTGAAATTCTGTTATATTAACAAGAATGATGTTTATATAAATTATAGCGAAAATTATGTTTCGTACTACTCAAGCTCGAAAGCTCAAAAAGTTATCGAGCTCGAGCTCGCACGAGCTTCAAACCCCTGAGCTTTCCTATACTCTAGTAGCACAGTTCCTCTATTAGCACACTAGGTCAAGAGAATGATGATGATTTTGAATGTAGCTTTATAAATGTTTTAGTCATATCGTTTTGATGTCTGTAGTGTTGCAGTTTATAGTGATGTCTAACGCTGAGGCATCATGCCACAGACTTGTAGCCATGAGCTGTCAATGATAATTTATTTACCATACTTTAGGTTGGTTACCCTTTATGTATTTTGCTTTAGCAGAGATAACCCATTTTGGTAGATTAGGTCTGAAATCAAGTTATGAGTACAGTTTGATAATTAAGTGTTGTTATGAGACTACAATTTATTCAAGTGTACATCAAACACAGTACAGTTTGGTAATTAGTGTTATGAGACTACAATTTATTCAATTTTAAAGCAAACATAGTACAGTTTGGTAATTAGTGTTATGAGACTACAATTTATTCAAGTGTACATCAAACACAGTACAGTTTGGTAATTAGTGTTATGAGACTACAATTTATTCAAGTGTAAAGCAAACACAGTACAGTTTGGAAATCAGTGTTATGAAGCTACAGTTTATTCAGGTGTACAGCAAACAAAGTACAATTTGCTAATCAGTGATGTAAGATTCCAGTTTATTCAAGTGAACAGCAAACACAGTACAGTTTGATAGTCAGTATTATGAGACTACAGTTTATTCAAGTGTACAGCAAATAAAGTACAGTTTGGAAATCAGTGTTATGACACTGTACAGTTTTAAACAAGTGTACAACGAACACAATGCAGTTTGGTAATCAGTGCTATGAGACAGTCCATACAGTTTATTCAAGTGTGCAGTAAACAGTACAAGCTGGTTATCAGTGTTATGAGACTAGAATTTATTTAAGTGTACATCAAACACAGTACAGTGTGGTAATTAGTGTAAGAATACAGTTTATTCAAGTGTACAGCAAATACAGTACAATTTGGTAATCAGTGTTCCTAATACTCTTTCTTTTTTACAGCACAGAATTATTGAAAGAGAAGATTGTGCTGGAACCTCAATGGATGATTAATGCCCTGAAGTCCCTCATCACGGCAGAGATGTTTGTCCTGAGACATGCTCCATCAGTCACAACCTTGTGGGATGAGTTCAGGAATGGAAAATTGTATCCAGAACTCATTGGTATGACTATAATAATTTGGACTTTGTAGGACATTTTCAGAATGTGACTTCTTCTAAAGTAACTATTCATGCTATTTCAGCTTAGTGCAATATCAATCATGCTTTCATAAATCTAATGTTTCCTTATATAACTTACGTCCTCATCAATTCAGTGAACAAACTTGAAATTATTATTCTGCTATTCTGGTTTTGCATGAGCATATTTGTGTATGTAAATGTTTCATCTGATGTAGTTATCTAATGTCAGTTTCTTGTGTGTGAATGACAATGAATTTAAAGCATAGTCCTGAGTCTAGTTATCTCATCTTGTTTGTTAGTCTAGTTATCTCAGCTTGTTTGTGAAAGACAATGAATTTACAGTATAGTACTGAATCATCAATGTCACATGACCCATATTTTCTCCCATTCTCCTCATTTGAACCGAACCTCATCACACAAGGTGAACTGAATGACTTTGTCAGGAATTTGGAACTATCCAAGAGAAAGGCAGAGCTGTTGGGCTCCAGACTACGGCAGTGTAATCTCTGGCAGGTGATGTTAGGGTTTCCATGATCTGTAAGTGTCAAAAGTTCTTGTCCATTCTTCTTCATGGAAGGTGATCTTGTAGCCTGCAATAACATCGATGCTGTAATGGCACCCCTCAACATTGTTCACATTCCAGATGAATGTAGATCATTGATTCATTGAAGACGATCTAAAATAATATTAATAATAATAATGAGGACTTTATATAGCGCCTAATCTTTTGAGGCTCTAAGCGCTTTACACCATCAATAATGATATGACTACATTACAGAACAACAAATGACAAAAACAATGAAATTGGAAAACATAAAAACATGCTGAAAACAGATAAGATACAAAACATGATTAGGTCGATAAGTTTGTCCCTGCAGTTGAAACAGGTGCGTCTTAAGAGCACTCTTAAAAGGGACCACTGTGTCTTTGTGTCTAATTTCAATGGGCAATTCGTTACACGTCGCCGGGCCCTGGTGTGCAAATGAATGTTGTCCATACGACTTCGTTTTCACAGTGGGAACAGTAAGTGTACGATTGTCAGAAGAAGCGTGTAAGTATATGGCTGATGTATATAGACATGAGTGAGGCCGGACAGGTATGTTGGACTGAAGTCTGTCAGTGAAACATAGCACAGAGAACAAATTTTGTGTTTGATTCTGTATCGAATTGATAGCCAGTATAGGTTACATAGCAGTGGTGAAGTGTAGTCTGATCGAGGTACTCTAAAGATGATCCGTGCAGCTGTGTTTTGAACTTTTTGAAGTTTATGGAGTAAATATTGTGATGAACCAGACAGAATTGAGTTACAATAGTCCAGTCTTGAAAGTACTAATGAACACACAAGTGTTTTAGTGGCATCAACTGAAAGATATTTATGAATTTAACTGATGCGTCTCAATTCAAGATATGCAGCCTTGCATATGTTCGTGACATGTTGGTGCAATGTGAGAGTACTGTCTAGAGTAAGGCCTAGGTTTCATACTGACTGTGAGAATTTAATGTTTGGTGTTGCTGATATTTATTGTCTGAGGTAAAGGATGTGAATGAGAAATTCTTTGTGTTGTGATCAGAATAGCCTCAGATTTATCATCATTCATCTACAGCTTGTTACATGTCATCCATGATTTCACATCAGAAATGCACTTCTCTACTCCTTGGATGGTAGCATCAACTTCAGTTGGGTGGCTAGACTTGCATATTTGGGTGTCATCAGCATACAATTAGTGCGACACTGGGTGATGATCTATGACACTTGAGAGCGGCTGAGTATACAGAATGAAGAGAACAGGTCCAATAACAGATCCCTGTGGAACACAACATACGTCAGCTGGGCTGGAGTGTATTCCATTTGCAGATATAATTTGTGTCCTGTTAACTAAGTAGGACTTGAACCACTGTAAGGCTATATTCTGGATGCCAAAGACATGCTGGAGACGGTGAAGTAATATATCATGATCTGTTGTGTCAAATGCTGCAGACAAATCCAGGAGAGTGAGGACTGTAATCTTTCCACTATCCAAAGCAGAGAGAATGTCACTAAATACTTTCAGAAGAGTAGTTTCTGTACTGTGGCAATGGCGATATGCAGACTGTACATTGTTAAAAAGTCTGTTTAAGTTCAAATGAGATACAAGTTGAGTTGGAGCAACCTTTTCTAAGACTTTTGATATGAATGGGAGATTAGAAACTGTGCGGTAGTTCTTTAAATCGTTATGGTCCAGTGTTGCTTTCTTCAGCAGTGGCTTAACGATGGCAGTTTTGTAAAATGATGGGAATTCCCCTGATGAGAGAGAGATATTAATAACATTAGTTAGTGAAGGCAATATTGGGTCTAAGCACTCGAGCAGCAATGATGTCGGAACTGGATCAAGTTCACAAGACTTTGGTGCACTTTTCATCTGTGTTGTTGAAAATTAGCAATGTTTTGCCATAATTCCAGTTGGTCATACAGTCCATATAACGAAAACGTATGAAAACATGAAATAACTTTTGAGGTGCATAAACTATATCCAACATCAGTGGCAGCTTTGTGGCAATTTGAAGGCTTTTCCTCTCTTGATTGTTCTGCAGATTGGATGCACAAAGTATTAATAGTGATTGGTCACTCTAAAAGTCATTTGAGCATGGGAACGATATTTTTCGCATCCACCACTTTTTTAATGAAGGAAGATTTTGTTACCACACATCAAGCTGGGTATGATGAAAAATGTTGTCAAAGCCACGGACAAAACATACACAGCTTTCAAGTACCTCCATTGAACATTTCAAAGGTTAAGTGAAGCTAAGATAAAGGAAGGTGTCTTTGTCTGCTCACAGATTCATCAACTAAGAATAGTTAAGCAATGCAATAGCAACACTACATATTTCATGATTCACATTTGTTTTCTCTCATCACTACCCTCAACACACTGCTGCAGTTAGGTCTTTGGTCATATTAAAAGTGATTGAGTACCACTGTTTACAAGAGTTACTGTGTTTTGTCAGCAAACTACTAGGGAAATGTATACACAGATTTGTTTAGTCTCACCCAAGCTGATGTTCAAAAACAGGCCATACATAACAGTATCATTGTATCTCCTCCAATGACTCTGTCTCAGCAGCATACAGTGTATCTGCTCCACTGACCCTCTCTCTGACCAGCATACAGTGTGTCTCATCCATTAACCCTCTCTCTGACCAGCATACAGTGTATCTCCTCCACTGACCCTCTCTCTGACCAGTATGCAGTGTATCCCCTCCACTGACCAACTTTCTGACCACCATAGTGTATCTCTCCATTGACCTGTATGGGCAGCATACAGTGTATCTCTCCATTGACCATCTGTATGGGCAGCATTCGGTGTATCTCTCCATTGACACTCTGTATGGGCAGCATTCAGTGTATCTCTCCATTGACCATCTGTATGGGCAGCATTCAGTGTATCTCTCCATTGACCCTCTATATGGGCAGCATAGAGTGTATCTCTCCATTGACCCTCTGTATGGGCAGCATACAGTGTATCTCTCCATTTACCCTCTGTATGGGCAGCATACATTGTATCTCTCCATTTACCCTCTGTATGGGAAGCACACAGTGTATCTCTCCATTGACCCTCTGTATGGGCAGCATACAGTGTATCTCTCCATTTACCCTCTGTATGGGAAGCATACAGTGTATCTCTCCATTGACCCTCTGTATGGGCAGCATACAGTGTATCTCTCCATTGACCCTCTGTATGGGCAGCACTGCTTTGGTATGGAGAGGAAAATGGCTGGCACATGAAATTACAAGATCATACAGTTTTTGTATGGAGACAAATATGGCTGACATATGAAATTACAAAATCTTGCTGCTTTTGTATGGAGACAAATATGGCTGACATATGACATTACAAAATCATACAGTTTTTGTATGGAGAGAAATATGGCTGACATATGACATTACAAAATCATACAGTTTTTGTATGGAGACAAATATGGCTGACATATGAAATTACAAAATCTTGCTGCTTTTGGATAGAGATAAATATGGCTGACGTATGAAATTACAAACTCATACTGCTTTTGTACACAGATCAATATGAGCAGCAGATAGGATGAACAGAACATTTGTTGGAACATCATTTTTGAAAGCAATAAAGCTTTTTTGTGAAAAAGAAAAAAAAAGGTGCAATAACACCAAAGTGAAGCCTCTAACTGACCATGAATTTCTCTAATAGGGTTAGTTCATTTTGTCATTTTTTAAAATTTGTATGTATGTTTTGTTTACCTACCTTGTAGTTTAATTGAGGTCACACCCTTTCTGCTACTCTTTAAGTTTAAGTATTTAAATCATTGTACAGTGGGACCCCGCTATAACCCGCCCCGCTATAACCCGAATTCGGATATAACCCGGTCGTGGCATGGCTCCCGAAATTTCGGGTAATTTAGTACAGGTATTTTTCTCAAAGACCCATACAAAAAAATCTTTTTTTTTTAAGTATGAATAAAAAAAAACTAGTTTAATTATCATTCTCATATTCGTCTAAACAGTGCAAAAAAGAACGTGTAGAAAATGTATTATCAAATTTCTTCTAGTTTTGTGCCAAAATAAACGTCGGAAATACAAACCAATTGCTGGGCCTACTGAGAACTTTGATCTTTGTTTATTGTTGAAAAATTACAGCTCATAAGTGTCAATATTATAATTACTGATTCCTGAGTAATGAAGCCATCGTGTCTACTTTGTGTATGTCTTGAATGCATTCTGAATACAATCGTTGCTCTAATAATCTCCAAAATATGTTCTCTTAATTTCATACACAACTGAGCAATAGCCAATGAGGGGGTTGATAAAAGATTCTCACCAGAATGTATAAATCAATAAATTTAAGTACATTGTTTATCATCAAAGTGAACTGCCGAGCTAAACAGTGACATAATTCAGGGGTTAAAATACAGCCAGTTCTGCCTGCTGTACATCAAAAGAACATGACGCAATAGCTGGGTGGCAAGTTCAAAGGACTTTGACTAGCAGCTTGGGTGGGAAAATGTGCTGAAATTTACAATGACTGAATTCAGAGACAGAAAGATCCTGAGATGTACATGTAGTTCTTATAAGAATACACTTTAGCTTCCATTATTTAATCTACGGACATGTACTATTTCATCATTCATTACGTAAACCCGTTACATAATTTTTGTTATTTTCTTTTCATTGAATTCAGTCACATAATGATCTGTGACAAAATTATTGAATATTTTACATCCTTGTGTGGATAATTTTGATGGAAATATTTGTATTATGGATTCAGTGTATGTTACAAGATTTGCCGGTGAGTACATGGTGTTGATACTCTTTTCATGCAATAGATTATACATGTATATATAAATTAGACATGTGTATGTACCAATGCATGGTTCTCTGAATAGAGTAATATATTATATCTGCAATTTCTGTTACCACAGCAAATGTTTTTCTCATTTAATATATATTGATCAAAAATGGTAATTGTGCCATGCATTTTCGCACCTGTCTTTATGTACCCCCCCCCCCATTAAATCCAAAAATGTGTTGGTATTGTACACGGTTGCTTATAACACGGTTCGGTTCATAGCCCGGTCGGATTCTATGGCTCCCAACTACCGTGTTATAGCGGGGTCCCACTGTATCAATAATATAGCTGTGGAATCTCAAACAGCTAGATTAGCTTGAGAGCAACTAGAGGCAATTAAGAAATATCTATCTGTCCGGGCTTCTGTCTGATAAAAATTTCAAGAATGTCAAGAGTCTCAGGTGGAATTTGCAAAGGAACAAAACAACTGCTTAAACCTGTTATAAAGGTTACTCAAAGAGTTGCAGAAGCTACTGAAGTTCTTCTTCCAATGTTAAAACAAGCCTCAAGAGCAACTGGAAAAATAGCAGAAAGAACAAATAAAACAAATACTTTTATGAGATATTCCAACTTAAATAGAAGCTTCTCAACCTATTGATAAAGTAAAGGAAAACACAAACAACAAAAAACAAAAACGACTTCTACACAGTTGCTGATATTAAGATTTGATATTACAAAGATCACCTTCATTGGAATATAAACAAGTGTCTGGACATGTACATGTATTATGGTCAATACTTAATAAATCCATTATATATCGCACTGAGGTTGCCAGTATACACAGGTTCTCAGTGTTTGATCATTTACAATGTCTGCTAAAATACCATGGTGTTCTTGACTCCTGGCTTCATCTGCATTTATGTTAGCGATATTGGAGCAAAAGAATGAAGTAACATTTGAAGTGGAACATGAAGGAAGAAAAAAACCTCCGCTGGATTAGTCATTGGTCTCCTGAGTTAGTCACTAAACTACCACTTAGTATAATGAGCTACTATTAATGACCTACTTAGTATAATGAGCTACTTAGTATAATGAGCTACTTGGTATAACGAGCTACTTAGTATAATGAGCTACTTGGTATAATGAGCTACTTAGTATAATGAGCTACTTAGTATAATGAGCTACTTGGTATAATGAGCTACTTGGTATAACGAGCTACTTGGTATAATGAGCTACTTGGTATAATGAGCTACTTGGTATAACGAGCTACTTGGTATAATGAGCTACTTGGTATAAAGAGCTACTTGGTATAAAGAGCTACTTAGTATTACGAACTACTTGGTATGACGAGCTACTTGGTATAATGAGCTACTTAGGATAATTAGCTACTAAGTATAATGAGCTTCTTAGTATAATGACCTACTTAGTATAATGAGCTACTTAGTATAACGAGCTACTTGGTATAACGAGCTACTTGGTATAGTGAGCTACTTAGGATAATTATCTACTTAGTATAATGAGCTACTTTGTATAACTACCTACTTGGTATAATGAGCTACTTAGTATAACGAGCTACTTGGTATAATGAGCTACTTCGTATAATGAGTTACTTAGTATAATGAGCTACTTGGTATAATGAGCTACTTAGGATAATGAGCTACTTGGTGTAATGAGCTATTAGGTATAATGAGCTACTTAGTATAACGAGCTACTTGGAATAATGAGCTACTTGGTATAATGGGCTACTTAGTATAATGAGCTACTTTTTCGTATAATGAGCTACTTAGTATTATGACCTACTTAGTATAATGAGCTACTAAGTATAATGAGCTACTTGGTATAATGGACTACTTAGTATAATGGACTACTTAGTATAATGAGCTACTTAGTATAACGAGCTACTTGGTATAATGAGCTACTTGGTATAATGAGCTACTTAGGATAATGAGCTACTTGGTATAATGAGCTACTTGGTATAATGAGCTACTTAGTATAATGAGCTGCTTAGGATAATGAGCTACTTGGTATAATGAGCTACTTAGTATATTGACCTACTTAGTATAAGGACCTACTTAGTATAATGACCTACTTTTTATAATGAGCTAATTGGTATAATGAGCTACTTGGTATAATGAGGTACTTAGTATAATGAGCTACTTGGTATAATTAGCTACTTAGTATAATGAGCTACTTGGTATAATGAGCTACTTGGTATAACGAGCTACTTAGTATAATGAGCTACTTAGTATAATGACCTACTTATTATAATAATCTACTTGGTATAATGAGCTACTTGGTATAATGAGCTACTTAGGATAATGAGCTACTTGGTATAATGAGCTACTTGGTATAATGAATTACTTAGTATAATGATCTACTTGGTATAATGAGCTACTTGGTATAACGAGCTGCTTAATATTATGACCTACTTAGTATAATGAGCTACTAAGTATAATGAGCTACTTGGTATAATGAGCTACTTAGTATAATGAGCTACTTAGTATAACGAGCTACTTGGTATAATGAGTTACTTGTTATAATGAGCTACTTGTTATAATGAGCTACTTAGGATAATGAGCTACTTAGTATAACGTGCTACTTGGTATAATGAGCTACTTAGTGTAAAGAGCTATTTACTACAATGAGCTACTTAGTACACCGCTCCCTCGATAACTCGCGCACAACGGGGGTCCAAAAATGAGCTACTTAGTATAATGAGCTACTTGGCATAATGAGCTACTTAGTATAATGAGCTACTTAGTATAATGAGCTACTTGGTATAACGAGCTACTTGGTATAATGAGCTACTTGGTATAAAGAGCTACTTAGTATTACGAACTACTTGGTATGACAAGCTACTTAGTATAATGAGCTACTTAGTATAATGAGCTACTTAGGATAATTAGCTACTTAGTATAATGAGCTACTTAGCATAATGACCTACTTAGTATAATGAGCTGCTTAGTATAACGAGCTACTTGGTATAATGAGCTACTTAGTATAACGAGCTACTTGGTATAACGAGCTACTTGGTATAGTGAGCTACTTAGGATAATTATCTACCTAGCATAATGAGCTACTTTGTATAACTTCCTACTTGGTATAATGAGCTACTTAGTATAACGAGCTACTTAGTATAATGAGCTTCTTAGTATGATGACCTACTTAGTATAATGACCTACTTAGTATAATAATCTGCTTGGTATAATGAGCTAATTGGTATAATGAGCCACTTGGTATAATGAGCTACTTGGTATAATGAGCTACTTAGTATAATGAGCTACTTGGTATAATGATATACTTGGTATAAGGAGCTACTTAGTATTATGACCTACTTAGTATAATGAGCTACTAAGCATAATGAGCTACTTGGTATAATGAGCTACTTAGTATAATGAGCTACTTAGTATAACGAGCTACTTGGTATAATGAGCTACTTGGTATAATGAGCAACTTGGGATAATGAGCTACTTAGAATAATGAGCTACTTAGTATAATGAGCTTATTGGTATAATCAGCTACTTGGTATAATCAGCTACTTGGTATAATCAGCTACTTAGGTTAATGATCTACTTGGTATAATGAGCTACTTAGTATAATGACCTACATAGTATAATGAGCTACTTAGTATAATGACCTACTTAGCATAATAAGCTACTTGGTATAATGAGTTAATTGGTATAATGAGCTACTTGGTATAATGAGCTACTTGGTATAATGAGCTACTTAGTATAATGAGCTACTTGGTATAATGAGCTACTTAGCTTAATGAGCTACTTAGTATAATGAGCTACTTGGTATAATGAGCTACTTGGTATAACGAGCTACTTAGTATAATGACCTCCTTAGTATAATGAGCTACTTGGTATAATGAGCTACTTGGTATAATAATCTACTTAGGATAATGAGCTACTTGGTATAATGAGCTATTAGGTATAATGAGCTACTTAGTATAACGAGCTACTTGGTATAATGATCTACTTGGTATAATGAGCTACTTGGTTTAATGAGCTACTTGGTATAACGAGCTACTTAGTATTATGACCTACTTAGTATAATGAGCTACTAAGTATAATGAGCTACTTGGTCTAATGAGCTACTTAGTATAGTGAGCTACTTCGTATAACGAGCTACTTGGTATAATGAGCTACTTGGTATAATGAGCTGCTTAGGATAATGAGCTACTTAAGATAATGAGCTACTTAGTATAATGAGCTAATTGGTATAATCAGCTACTTGGTATAATGAGCTACTTAGTATAATGAGGTACTTAGGATAATGAGCTACTTGGTATAATGAGCTACTTAGTATTATGACCTACTTAGTATAATGAGCTACTTAGTATAATGACCTACTTAGTATAATAAGCTACTTGGTATAATGAGCTAATTGGTATAATGAGCTACTTGGTATAATGAGCTACTTGGTATAATGAGCTGCTTAATATAATGAGCTGCTTAGTATAATGAGCTACTTGGTATAACGAGCTACTTAGTATAATGAGCTACTTAGTATAATGACCTACTTAGTATAATAAGCTACTTGGTATAACTAGCTACTTATACTTAGTATAATGAGCTACTTGGTATAATGAGCTACTTGGTATAATGATCTACTTAGGATAATGAGCTACTTGGTATAATGAGCTATTAGGTATAATGAGCTACTTAGTATAACGAGTTACTTGGTATAATGATCTACTTGGTATAATGAGCTACTTGGTTTAATGAGCTACTTGGTATAACGAGCTACTTAGTATTATGACCTACTTAGTATAATGAGCTACTAAGTATAATGAGCTACTTGGTATAATGAGCTACTTAGTATAGGGAGCTACTTCGTATAACGAGCTACTTGGTATAATGAGCTACTTGGTATAATGAGCTACTTAGGATAATGAGCTACTTAGGATAATGAGCTACTTAGTATAATGAGCTAATTGGTATAATCAGCTACTTGGTATAATGAGCTACTTAGTATAATGAGGTACTTAGGATAATGAGCTACTTGGTATAATGAGCTACTTAGTATTATGACCTACTTAGTATAATGAGCTACTTAGTATAATGAGCTACTTAGTATAATAAACTACTTGGTATAATGAGCTAATTGGTATAATGAGCTACTTGGTATAATGAGCTACTTGGTATAACGAGCTACTTAGTATAATGAGCTACTTAGTATAATGACCTACTTAGTATAATAAGCTACTTGGTATAACTAGCTACTTAGTATAATGACCTACTTAGGATAATGAGCTACTTGGCATAATGAGCTACTTGGTATAATGAGCTACTTAGTATAATGAGCTACTTAGTATAACGAGCTACTTAGTATAATGAGCTACTTGGTATAATGAGCTACTTGGTATAATGAGCTACTTAGTATAACGAGCTACTTGGTATAATGAGCTACTTGGTATAATGAGCTACTTAGGATAATGGGCTACTTAGGATAATGAGCTACTTAGTATAATGAGCTACTTAGGATAATGGGCTACTTAGGATAATGAGCTACTTAGGATAATGAGCTACTTAGTATAATGAGCTACTTAGTATAATGAGCTACTTAGTACACCGCTCCCTCAATAATTCGCGCACAATGGGGTCCGAAAACATCAACCTGTAAGCATGGGCACGAGTTACCGAGGGACCTATAAAAAAAACTTATAAAGAGATGGGAGATCGACAGAGAGGCGAAAAGGGGGGTGCATTGTTAAATACTCGTTATAATTTTGATGGGTATTTATCCCTAGTGTTTCTTTAGGGTTGTTAAAACTTTTGTATCATTTATAATTTTGATGGGTATTTTTCCCTAGTGTTTATAAAGTGTTAGGACTAGGATTATTATCGTTTATAATTTTGATGGGGTATTTATCCCTATTGTTTCTATAGGGTTAGGGTTATTATCATTTATAATTTTGATTGGGTATTTATCCCTAGTGTTTCTATTGGGTTAGGGTTATTATCATTTATAATTTTGATGGGGTATTTATCCCTAGTTTTCCTATAGGATTAGAGTTATTATTATTTATAATTTTGATGGGGTATTTATCCCTAGTGTTTCTAGAGGGTTGTTACAAATTTTGTATCATTGATAATTTTGATGGGTATTTATCCCTAGTGTTTTTATAGGGTTGTTTAAAAAATTTGTTTCATTTATAATTTTGATGGGTATTTATCTCTATTTCTATAGGGTTAGGGTTATTATCATTTATAATTTTGATGGGGTATTTATCCCTAGTTTTTCTATAGGGTTAGGGTTATTATTATTTTATAATTTTGATGGGGTATTTATCCTTAGTGTTTCTATAGGGTTGTTACAAATTTTGTTACTCAGCGATATACCTAAAGTGATCAGAGATAACTGTAATATTTTAGCTGTATTTAATTCAGTTGCAAAATACTCTGCAAAATATTCATCGGACTTGGTGTTCAGGGGACATGGATATAATTAAATTTGAAATCTTCTTTTCATTTGCACAAGATTCCCCATATGACACTATATTTGCATGATCCAAGATCAAGATATCACATAGGTTTTCATAAAATCTTCGGGTAATCGTCAGTTATTTATAAAGTCTTCATCAGCATCTTTATAATCCATTTATCTTTATCCAAAGTATTTATCTAAATTCAAACCTAAGAAGCAGCAGAAAGGGTGTGACTTCAATGACATTTTCAAGTGGGTAAACAGAACATATATACTAAGTTTAAAAAACACGAACAAAATAAGATAAGGTAACAAAAATGAGCTAACCCAATTAGAGAGACTCTAGGTCAGTAACAGGATTCAATTTGGTGTCCTTGACATTGTATTTTTCATTTTCATAAGAGGCTTTATTTTTTGCTGTTGTATGACTGACAAATGAAATTACTGGAGCATACTGCCTTTTTTACATATGTGATCAGAAAGATTACATTTGCAGATCTGCTGAAAGTCTTTTTTATACTTCACAATTATATCACATACTGAATATTTGTGATAAAATTAGTTCTGTTCTTTGTGTAACGGTTATTTTCTTCTCATTTCAAGATGCTCTCTGGACAAAAGATGCAGATCTCCATGACAACAAAGATCACATTTTGCTGCTCATGGAGCAGCTGAACATCATCGCGAAGCCAAAATTTTACATCGATGATGAATCGGAAATCAAGGTCAGTTAATTATAAATAATGAATATTTTTTGCAGGTAACGATTCCACAAGACAATGTGCAAAATTTAATATAAATTATATGTGGATTTATTTTCTTATTGACTAAATCATATAACCATTACAATGAGAAACGGGTAGTGATGCACAGAAAATAAAAAGATATGACACTAAATAGTACAGGGTATGACTCGTAGATTTATTTAAACCAAACGAATACACATCAGTCCATTATGGGATTTTAGGTCTGTGATATAATCTGATCTAAGAGATGGGTTATTGTGGTACCTCTCATATGACATCATCTAGTGATTTCAAAATGGAAGGTAACAATTATTCTAGTTTTAAAAACATCCAAAGACTTTGAAATTTACATGGCAGATACAACATTGTAAAGCTCAGCCAAATTCAACCAAGTTACAACGAATAGTCTTTTGTACATGGCATATTTCCAAACAGATAAAAAAGAATTGAACATGACAGACCATGCTTCACATTTAAATAGGAATGACTAAAAGAGAGGTATAAAATGTATATAATTAACCCAGGGGTCTTGATAGCAATTTAAAACTAGGAGACCAGGACTCCCCTTTTGGTAAAACTAGGAGTCCCACAAGCAAAAGTTGCAGTCCCATACCAGACAATGATGAACTTGACAGATTAGAAGAATTGTTGGGTGCCATTGAATTTAATTTCCACATTCCTTATAACACTGACGCGTACAACCATGTTAGCCTAATTCTTAATTCTGCACAACGATACGTCATTTATGTAAACATTGGATCACATGTTGTTTTGGTTGATAATTCACGCTTTGGCTGAAATGTCAGAAAGAATCCAAAGTAATGTTTTTCATTTCCATAGCCTGATGCATAAAGATTACATCTTTTCAAAGCCATGTGTAGAATATACCGCCATATTCTGAGTCATGGAAACATACGGGAGATATCACGTTTGTCCAAACTTATTATTTTTTTGAATAGAAAATTCTGGTAGCAATTGCTGCTTTTCAATTTGTAAGCATCGTATATTTGTATTTTCATCAATAGAATTTGGTATGGGTTTTGCATCAATATTGGTGACCTCAGATGCACAGGCCTGACAACGGTGTAGCTTGTGTTAATCCTTCGGGGGTGAGAATGAATTTTGTCAAGCCAAGGAATGGTCGTATTCTGAACACTATGCCAGTCATCACACACTTTCTTACACTTGGCTACTATCCACTCCAAGCTATCAGTTCTAGAAACTTTAGCACTTTTCTGATTCTCATTAAAATCTTTGTTAATTTGCCATTTAACTCTGCTTGAAAAGAATTGCATCATCCTGAAATGGTTCACCATTAAAGATACTGAAAAATAATTCCAACCTCTTGAAATGGTTTAACCATTAAAAATACTGAAAAATAATTTTATCTTCTTGGAATGGTTCACCATTCAAAAATACTGAAAAATAATTGCATCCTCTTCAAATGGTTCAGGGCCCCATGTGGTCTAAAGCGCCGTCCTTTACGGATTACAGCCATCTAACCTCTGTCTGCGTAGGTTCAAGTCTAAGATTCGGCTAATGTAGTTATGTGAGAAAGCATGCCAGTAGCTTCTCGTGTGTCCGTGGTTCTTTATGGGGGTTCTTCTGGGTTCTTCATCCACCAATGATACTGGCCGCTATGTATAGTCTATCATGTGCTGAAAAATGGCGTTAAACCCTACAGCACATTCAAATGGTTCACCATTAAAACTACTGAAAAAAAATTGTATCTTAAAATGGTTCACCATAAAAAATATAAAAAGATGATTCCAACCTTTTGGAATGGTTCACCATAAAAAATACTGAAAAATAATTCCAACCTCTTGGAATGGTTCAACATAAAAACTACTAAAAATAATTGCAACCTCTTAGAAAGGTTCACCATTTAAAATACTGAAAAATAATTGTATCCTTTTGAAATGGTGAACCATTAAAAATACTGAAAATTAATTGTATCCTCTTGGAATGATTCACCATAAAAAATACTGAAAAATAATTGTATCCTCTTGAAATGGTGAACCGTTAAAAAATACTGAAAAATAATTGCAATCTCTTGGGATGGTTCACCTTAACAACTTCATCCACGCTTAGTTCAAAAAGTCTCCAATTTTACCACCGCACTTTTTAAAGCTATCGTGACAGGTGCTATGGCTACTGCTACAATAAATAAAATAAATATCTACCATTGCATAGGACATTGAAGATTGCTTTGTGGCATTATAAGAACCAAAAATGCACACTATTTTCCATCAGTCACGTGTATGTGTCACGAGGGAACCTCAATGCAGCAGTTCCATTGAATATAAAGCACACAGATATGATTAGAACCAGACTGTATAGTTCAGATAATGTTTATGTTGAGTGCTGATTCAATTCATACACTGATATATTATTTATTTAGTCCTAGTATTTTATTTTACTTAATAATGACCCAACAAAATCATACTCTCCCCCACCTCACCTCTTCTGTCAATATGTTATTCTATTTAATTAGTTTCTTTCCTTCCATGCTATTGAATTAATTGCAGCAGTGCATTCAAGATTTCTAGAAACATGTACTTGCAAGTCTTGTTACCTTGAGCATCATTTGCTTGAGGATACATCATTTGTACTGGATACATCATTTGTATGGGGTACATTATGTGCTTGAGGGTACATCATTTGTTTGAGGGTACATCATTTGCTTGAGGGTACATCATTGGTATGGGGTACATCATTTGCTTGAGAGTACATTAATTTCTTAAGGATAGATCATTTAGTTGAGCTTACATAATGTGCTTGATGGTATATCATTTGTTTGAAGGTACATTTGCATGGGGTACATCGTTTTCTTGAGGATACATCGTTTTCTTGAGGGTACATCATTTGCTTGAGGGTACATCATTTATTCGAAGGAACATCTTTTGTTTAGGGTGCATCATGTTTTTTAAGCGTATCCATATACCAGCATATATCTTGGCACATGAAGCAGTTATCTTGCTGTTGTGACAGACCTTTTATTATCTCAGTCTGATTGACTCAATTAGGTCATCTCAGTCATGTTGTCCATGTTCTAGGAGTTACTTTGAAAAGAAAAAGTCTTGTATTTTGCTGTGCCAGATGCAGTTTTTATATAATGAACAACAACACCGTATATCACAAAAAAGAACTTCTCTCATAAAGTAAGGTATGGTCTCAACAACATTGATAACTGATATTGACACATGCACACGAAATCAAACTACATGACAGAGCTCCAGACACACAGGCACTATACATCACTCTCTACAAAAATCAAAACTCTCTCAAGAACTATCACAACAATCAGAATGTGTTAAGCACAACCGGTTTCTTCTTCAAGTTTTGTCAAACAACTTGTAATCAGCCTTAGTGGAATCTAACATAGTAACGTGATTACAAATGAAAACTCCTGCACTTACCAAGTTTTGTCAAAACATTTTTAATCAGCCTTAGTGGTATATATCATAGTAGCGTGATTGCAAATGTAAACTCTTGCACTTACCAAGTCGGTGATTCATCATTACACAAGAAGATTTCTATGTGACTTATCGTTGGACTTGTAACAGGAACACTTGCCATATTTCCATGTGACTTATCATTGGACATGTAATAGGAACACTTGCCATATTTCCATGTGACTTATCATTGGACATGTAATAGGAACACTTGCCTTATTTCCATGTGACTTATCATTGGACATATAATAGGAACACTTGCCATATTTCCATGTGACTTATCATTGGACTTGTAACAGGAACACTTGCCATATTTCCATGTGACTTATCATTGGATTTGTAACAGGAACACTTGCCATATTTCCATGTGACTTATCTTTGGACTTGTAACAGGAACACTTGCCATATTTCCATGTGACTTATCATTGGACCAGTAACAGGAACACTTGCCATATTTCCAGGTGACTTATCATTGGACCAGTAACAGGAACACTTGCCATATTTCCATGTGACTTATCATTGGACCAGTAATAGGAATATGTGCCATATTTCCAGGACAGAAAATATAAATTTCCAAGACAATCTTAATTTCAATCTTGTTAAAGTCTCCACAAACTTATTTAGAATGGTTTGACTAGCATATAATGTTTTCCATATTAGAACTAATGAAAGTTAGATGTTAACAGTATAAAATATATTAATTACTGTTATTTTCATATGACAGCCATAGATTAATTATTTACTGTTATTTTCATATGACATCCATAGATTAATTACTTACTGTTATTTTTATATGACATCAATAGATTAATTATTTACTGTTAATTTCATATGACATTCATAGAATAATTACTTACTTTTATTTCATATGACATTCATAGATTGATTATTTACTGTTATTTTCATATGACATCCATTGATTAGATATTTACTGTTTTTTTTTCCATTGACATCCATAGATTAATTATTTGCTGTTATTTTCATATGACATACATAGATGAAATATAATACTCAAGTAATAATATTAAATGTTTAAATTTCTGCTTCATATGTAAAACGTATGCACTTACAATTTACAGGTCACCCATTTCCCTCATTAGCATATTTGTATTAATGTGATTTATTTATAAGCAATAGCACATTATTCCAGATGAGCATTGTGCAATACTTCCAACAGATAACAATGATAATTTGTTTAAAAAATTTCTAGGATCATCTTCTTTAGCTTGATCCAACATAACATAATATATCAGATTTTCATGACCCTATTACCTTTACAAGACCTAGTAACCTTTATAATACCCTATGACCTTTACAAGACCTAATAACCGTTATAAGACCATATGACCTTTACAAGACCTAGTAACTTTTATAAGACCCAATGACCTTTACAAGACCTAGTAACCTTTATAATACCCTATGACCTTTACAAGACCTAATAACCATTATAAGACCATATGACCTTTACAAGACCAAGTAACCTTTATAAGACCCAATGACCTTCATAAGACCTTATAACCTTTATAAGACCATATAACCTTTACACGAAGTAATGACCTTTATTAGACCCGATGACATTCATAGGACCTGATGACCTTTTTATAAAGTGAGAGGCCTGATTACCTGATTAATATGTGTTGAATCTACTATGTCAGAAATGCAGGGTTATTTGTTTTAATTGGAAACCCTTGTGTGAGAAAACAAATCTGTTTTGTTGTTTGTACCAAGACAATGAATTCAAATTTGTGGGGTTACATTATTTTCTCCAGGCATGTGGGGAGATGATGTAATCTCATGACTTTGACTTTTTAGTACCAGTGGAAACCCCAACATAGATTCTAATATCATTGCCAAATATTCCCATTATTAATTAATCCATTCATTTGTCAGGAGGTAGATTCTACTAATATTATTGTCAAATATCCCATTTTTAATTAATCCATTCATTTGTCAGGAGGTAGATTCTAATAATATAATTGCCATATATTCCCATTATTAATTAATCCATTCATTTGTCAGGAGGTGAATTCTAATAATGTCATTGCCAAATATTCCCATTATTAATTAATCCATTCATTTGTCAGGAGGTGAATTACTTCTTTGCTCCATGTATGCTTCATGTGGGACCACCCAGAGAAGTTATCTCCCCAGAACATCATCAACAGATGGAGAGCTCATCAGTCATGTGCTATGTCTTCACTGGAAAATTTCTTCCAGCACCAATTTTCCACCGACTTCTCGCTGCCTGCGTTGCTCGATGGCCATTAGCAACAAAGAAGACAGAGACAACACTTGAGAACAAGATCTTTTGTGGCTGCGGTGTTTTTCAACTTGACCATTACCACAAACTGACCCTGCACTTATCGGCCTACATCATATTCATGAGAGTGACTAGACAAGGGATCAAAGACAAGACTCCATCTTCAAAGCTGTGTATTGAGGTGAAAGAGTTTATTGCTAAGGTACTCAACAAGCTCATTGGATACCTGGGTCATAACCTGAAGTTTGAGGAGTTTATACAGTGCCCTGAATACAGTGGTGAAAGTGTCAACAGCCTTATTCCAGTGGTCCTCCTGAAAGAGAATGCAGAAGTACGCTGTGACTTCCATGACAACATAATTGAGTCAAACAAGTTTTTGAAGTTTTGGTTTGATGGTGAGGTGAGTATGTCTTCCTGTGGCAAATACCCACAATGCATTATCATATAGGCACTCTAAACATCAAGGGAATAAATTGGGTTCTGAATTAGTTTAGCTGATACTGAGATGAGTAAGTCACATGACAAGGTACAACAAATGTATTCCATTCAAGTGTTCAAGTTAACTCGTTTCATTTGGTGTGCTGTAAATATTGAAATGAGTACTTGGTAGATTAGCATTACAGCAAAGTATACAAATATTTTTTTCTATCAGAATTAGAGTTCATCAGACGATATGAATCTGCTGACCATGGTGTTTACTTGAGCTAAACACTTTACGTCACTTCCCTTGTCACTATTATATATACTTTTGTTACTTTGTCATAAAACATTAAGTCAAACATTTGTTATAGAGAAATATATATATTTTGTATGGACATACATGACTGCAAAATGTTTTATGAAAACACCTTCCTGATCTGCCCTGGCAATAAAACTAAACTTTCTCACCAGGCAAAAGGCCATGTGACCTTCCCTGGCAATAAAACCAAGTTACCTTCACTGGCAATAAGTACATGTGATCTCCCTTTGCTCTTAGGTCAGTTTCCCTTGCATTGATTGCAAAATGATATATATTCAATTCTCAGAAACTGATAAACTGTTTTCAGACCAAACAAGGAAGAAAGCATCCTGGCATTAAAGTCTTTCACATCTGTACAAATGATGCCAATCCACTTTCAGAATTGGCTCATATTAATAAAAATAGTTACACCTTAAAATCGTTCCTTATCCAAATCTGGTCAACAAAATTTTAAAAGAAAGTATTTCTCCATAAAGTTGGTCAGATGATTCTAATTTGCAACTGTATATTGTTATCAATATTAAAACCAAGAAAAAAAATATTTTAACAACTTATCACAAGTGACTAAACATAATTTGACCAAATTTGTCTGAAATCAACCTATACAAATGATACTAATTTGCAACTTTTGAAACAGAAAAGAACAAATTTAAACAGCTTGTTGCTAAAAGTATAAAATGATGAGGGCTATTGGGCAGCTCTATTGACCACACTCAAACTGTGTTAATGGCTTGGCCATTTGTGGAGATTCTCACATAGCTGTCCTCCTCAAGTAACTTGAGCTGCAAAGACCAGTATCTCACTTGCCAGTCAATGCCTGGCTGTAATCTCCTGTGTATTGTGGTCTCTAACTAACTTCCCCAATTAATCTCTGAGTGAAGTGCATTTTGTTATATTGATCTGCATAACATGGACATTCCTTAATGTTATCTAAATAGGTTTTTTTATGACATCTCACTGATTTTCCCAATTTCATCATGTCAGGCTTTATAAATTTACAGAATATAGAAATTATAATAACATAGCTAAGATATATAAATCTCTGCTTATTAAGTATTTATCGAAGTTTGACATTCTGAATGTAATATACCTTATAACAGGAAATAAAGAAATCTGAACATCTAACTTCCTGGTGACAGTTGCTTCTGTACAAAAACAAATTCAAAACACCCAAACTAAATTTACACTTAAAAAATGTGAAGCATGTGTTTAGTCTTTGAAAATTAATGACCTAGTCATGAGGCTAAATATGCTCGTACACAGCGGCGAACATTTAGTTCAATTTTGACTGTATTTATACACCATGGGAGTGGTCACTGCCTTGATTTCTGCTGAACATCTGCCGTAGCCAAGTGTTTAGAAGGGAGAGGCCATATAAGTTTCTAAATGGGGGTGGGGGTTAATGCTTGAAAAATATTGTCTTATTCTGATTTGTCATTTAAGAAAGAACACTCTTTAATTCCTGCCTTTACTTGTAACAAACTTCTGATTGCTGAAATCAGATTTGTCATGCAGTCTATATGGATGAGTTTTCAAATGAGATTTGTTTTCATGCTGCTGACACTGAATGGAGTTATCACTCAGATAACAATCTTGCTGACTTTGTTCTGTCCATTGCAACGTTATAAAGGTTTGTTCAATTTCAGTCAAATTTAGCATGCATCTTTATGTTGATGAGGCCTTGGCTGAGTTTTGATTTCCAGTTTTGTATGAGATTGTGTATAATGCATAGATTGAGCTTATTGCGGTTATAGTAACCCAGAACATTTTCATTAGGCGTTTGTCAAAGAATCATTATAACTGTGCACTCTGCCTTATGTTGTCATGGATTATTGTCATATTTTCAGGTTTAGTATTTTTTATTAGGACGCAATGTTAGTTCATTCTGCAAATATATTCAAAACTGGGGTACAGTGGCTTGTAATGTACAGAAATGGGTTATAGTCACCTGTATAGTACATCAATAAGTACAGTGGTTTGTAATGTATATAAGAGTTGTATAAGGGCTTCTAATGTACAGAAATTTGGTAGAGTGACACATAATGTACATAAATGGGGTACAGTGGCTTGTACTGTAAAGAAGTTTAGTACCGTGGTTTGTAATGTTCAGACGTTGGGTACAAATACATCTGGTAAACAGTAGTGGGTATGTACCAGTCCTAAATGTTTAATTCAAATCTATTTTGACCTTAGTGACAAACTCTTTGTATCAGGGTATATTCTAGATGTAAATGCTATGAGGAAAATCACAATATAGGAAGAATTTAGTGAAACTGAATAAAGATGTACTCAACAACCAGTTGACAGCAATGTTACATTTGTAATAGAGTGTCTTGGCCATCATGGTACTGAATAGGTAGTTTAACAGATAAGATGGCGGCAGTTGGTTGATAAGGTCACAAATTTGCATAATGTTTATGAAGTGAGAAGGATTATCGTTACATTTTTAAGTGACATGTAGAAAGCATATAATTAATTTTCATAGATGTTATGAGCAGTGTTCACACACCAGTTTCTACATATGAATTGCATAATGATGTACTTGAATGAGAACGCTGTATTATATTTAGCTGCATGTAAACGCTTACAGCATTGTATAGTGTTGTACTTATATTTGAATGTTGTATTCCATTTATCCACATGTTAATGCTTATAGCAGTGTGTTAAGCATTAGTACCACTTGAAAGCCATTTTTATTCTTGTTTATTGATTACAATTGTCCAGAAATGCACATTTACAGGAAATTGAAATTATAGCTATTTAAAGTGTGTTGGATAAAATTACCTTATGGTAACCTGATTAAAATTGTCCTATTAATTATCATAATTAATGAACTGAATGCTTATATTTTTATGTTAACAAATATTTAACCAATTTTATCAGGGACAGACTGTCATGGAAGGTATTGAGGAAGGAAAAGTGACCAAAGTATCTGAAAAAGGAGAGGATGCTTCAATGGATAGAAAGCTGTCTACTTCAATTAAGAAAGGTATGTCTAAAAGATTTTGTTGAGGCAGAGATATATCATATTCTCCTGTCTGTCTGTCTGGACATGCAATATTGTTAGCACACCTGGTCCTGTTGTAATTGATGGATTGCTATGAAGGTTGGTAAATATACTGGCAATCAAGATGTGCAGTCTGAAAAATCAACTAGCTCCTGCAATGTCTTTTTGTGTTATTGCCTTAATACCATATGTAGGTATCACTAATTATTTTACTTCCAGAGAATTAGTCTACTGATAAGGGAATAAGAAATAGAGTTCTAAACTGAGATGTATCCATTGATTAGTTAGTATAAGATGGATTTAATGGGTTGTTTATTATTCTTATTATTATTAGCTGTATTATTATTATTATTATTATTATTAGTTGTATTTTATTTAATTATTATTATTAGTAGTAGTAGTAGTAGCAGTTGTTGTATTAGTAGTAGTAGTAATTTCATAAGCAGTCTCTGTTCTATAGTTGACAATTAAGACTTGATGTCCTTCTTGGTTTTCCGCTGGATGCAGTTTTTAATGAAAATGTTGTGAATGTAACTACTTTTGCATAAGGCAATGTGAGCTCTTGGTATGTGTCTGCATCAGTTGTGCATCATGTGTTACATATCATCTGTCATCCAAGCATCAATAATTGCTTTGTATCATTCATGATTCCAACCGCTCCGGCCAAGTCATACCAAAGACTTACAAAAATGGTACTAACAGCTGCCTCGCTTGATGCTCATCGTTAAGAGTTTACCGCTCCGGTTGCCTAGCATCTGCCATAGAAGCGGGAGGTCGTGGGTTCAATCCCCGGCCGAGTCATACCAAAGAAATACAAAAATGGTACTAATAGCTGACTCACTTGATGCTCAGCATTAAGAGGTTAGTGTTAGGACTGGTTAGCCTGGTTTCAAGATAATGTTACTAGGTGGGACATCATGGTACCTGTCTGCGGCATGATGCCCCAGTGCTATACATCACTATAAACTGACTCATTGCAGACATCGTAACGATATGACTGAAAAAAAGTGTTTAAGCTATGTTAAAAATCCTAAACAAACAAACAAACCATTCAGGATTCCATATTTCGGATTCAGTTGCAATAAAAATACAGTTAAGGTTTTTATATTGGATTTATATGTTTTTATATTTACATTAAACTACGAGTTTCTTACATGTCTAATTAGTTTTAAGGTCCTGAAGTCCATCATGCATCTTGATTTATGGTATATTCATGTGTCCATTGTGGTCATGTGTTGGCCATAATATATCTGATTTTATTTTTTTGCGTTATATATATGAAACTACCATAAATGCAGTTATGGACTAGGTATTATTAATATAACAACTGTCAGTAGAATGAAAATGATGAAAATATAGATCCATATATATTATATTATATATATATATATATATATATATATATATATATATATATATATATATATATGAAAATGATGAAATATAGATCCATATATATTATATATATATATATATATATATGAAAATGATGAAAATATAGATCCATATATATATTATATATATATAGTCAATTTGAGTCGATGCAATATGCAAAGACATGGCTTACCAAGCTCCAGACAATGAATTTCGCAGTCCATTTTAAATCAAGGCACTATTTAAAGACTCGGAATCTCAAGACAGTGCAAGAATATATACAGTTGTGTGTGCATTAGTCCCTGGTACAGACCCAAAGTTATTGTGCCAGATTCTAAAATGCAAAATTTTATATACTTCTGTTGGCAGGAGTGCCTTGTTCAGACCCGAAATTGTTGTGCCAGCTTCTACAGAAATCACAGCAAGCTGCTTGTTCCAGTCAGTCTATGCTGGAAGCAAACTGTCTGTCAGTGGGATTGGTACTTCATGGTGAAACTCCTGCCAATGGGAACTGCTTTTTTGAGGCTGTCTCCAGTCAGCTTCGGCGATTAAATTGCGTTGTACAAAAATCCCCACAACAGCTACGCCAGGAAGTAGTTGCCTTCATGAGGACTAATAGAGTGATACAGGTAAGTAAAATTGTATGCCACCTAAACCAAGAAGTTGAAAATAAAAGTTATTTTGATATTTTCCTGGATGAACCATGAAGGGGAAGCTGAAAGGACATTTTTTTTTTACCTTTACCTAGATGTATGTTAATGGCTTGAATAACAGAAACTGTAAGCATTATAGGCAATCCTAAGCAAGTCGCTTCTATTGTGACTGTACGCATACATACCAACCATTACCTTTTGGTGGGGGGTCCAGAGTAGACTGGTTTTCTAATTTTAATCTTTCCTTTCAGATTCATTCTTCTAATTGATATTTAGTGCATAACCAGTCATAAAGTATTTGGCGCTAACAAGTATATTTTATTTTAGTTTCTGTTTACATGATAGCAAAATTATTACCTTTCAAATAATTTCACAGACGGATTAGAAAAAGCTAAATATTAACGAATACAAAATAAATAATTCCTCCAAATATGAAAACATGAGGACAGCATCACATGCATCTACTACAGGCCATGTGAAAATTATTTTAATATTTGGCGCTAAAAGTCTTCAGATGGTATCTAGTTGATGTGTGTGTAAAGCTAAAAGTGCTACAAATGAAAACTTTAAGCAATAATGGATGTTAAAAGACGAGAGGGGAAAATAAACCATTGTTTATTGATACTTTAGCATATTATATGTGAATTATGATTTTTTATGATACTGCTTTTTGACTACTTGGATTACATTCTTTTCTCATCAGGGGGATATATATATATATATATATATATATATATATATATATATATATAATATATATATATTACATAGAGTAGAGAGAGTTGTTATTATGTTAGGGTTTAAGGCCATGTTTTCAGCACAAGATAGGCTATAGCTGATAACCAGTATTAATGGTGGAGGAAGAATCATGGAAATCCCAGGAAAGAACCAAGGACCCATGAAAAGCTACTGGCAAGCTTTCTCTAATATCCATGTTAGCTGAGACTGAGACTTGAACCCATGCATACAGAGCTGAGATCAAGTTTGATCAATCTAGAATGGTTAGCATTTTAGATCATAAAGCCAATCAGGGTAGAGAGAGATGTATACAATCTGAACATATTTGCATTTCTGCTGTATCTATGAAGTACTAGACCTAGAAAAGAAAAGTATACGCAGTACAAATATTAACGAAAATAACATTCTGTTAGGCACCTGGGATAATCCCAGTGAATTGTGTTACTGACTGCATTATTCTAAACCAGATTTGTATGTGAGTCGCTGGACTTGTACTGTGTTAGTTCAAAATTTACTTAGCAATACACTTTTAGCATGCAAAGGCAACATACCATGCAGTCAATGACCATATCAGTCATTCCATTTTCGTTTTATTTAAGTAGATGTTATAGCAAATATACAAAATATGTAATAACGTTATGTTGAAATGTTTTCATCTGACCCACATTGACCACTCAGCGGTTGGGTAATTAATGATCAGCATCCTTGTCTTATGATGATGAATTTAATATCGAATTTATTAACTAATCTATTACTTTACTGATTTAATAAGGAATTTATTAACTAACCTATTACTCTACTGATTTAATATGGAATTTATTAACTAACTTATTACTTTACTGATTTAATATGGAATTTATTAACCTATTACTTTACTGATTTAATATGGAATTTATTAACTAACCTATTACTTTACTGATTTAATATCGAATTTATTAACTAACCTATTACTTTACTGATTTAATATCGAATTTATTAACTAACCTATTACTTTACTGATTTAATATGGAATTTATTAACTAACCTATTGCTTTACTGATTTAATATGGGATTTATTAACTAACCTATTACTTTACTGATTTAATAAGGAATTTATTAACTAACCTATTACTCTACTGATTTAATATGGAATTTATTAACTAACCTATTACTTTACTGATTTAATATGGAATTTATTAACCTATTACTTTACTGATTTAATATGGAATTTATTAACTAACCTATTACTGTACTGATTTAATAAGGAATTTATTAACTAACCTATTATTTTACTGATTTAATATCGAATTTATTAACTAACCTATTACTTTACTGATTTAATATCAAATTTATTAACTAACCTATTACTTAACTGAATGTTTCTGATCTACTCAGGCATCTGATGGCACCATACATTTGGATAGTTTCATCTACAATGAGTTGTTCGATGTCTACTGTTTGCGTATGGCCAGGGATGGGGAATGGGCTGATCACGTGGTGGTGGTTGCAATGGCTAGGATGCTAAAAATCGACATCATGATTGTAACTAGTTCACCGTTATCAGGTCCTGAACATATTGTTTGGGTTGTTGGACAAACAGCATTTCAAGAGGATCCCATTCTTCTGGGACATGTCTGGGAATCTCATTACATGTCATTACAACCCATAGGTAAGTTTTGAAGAAAAACAACCTAGAATGTATATTTAGTTCTGCTTAAATCTATTTGTTCAGCAGGAGAGTAGTTAAGTAATGTGATAAGTTTGGTAATTGTACATTTAATCCTAATGATAATGAGGTACTGTTACACTCCTTTCAACTACAATTAGACTCATCTTGATGGAAGACCACCTAAATCTGCTAGCAGAAAATGATCTCTCAAGACGAGCAGTCTGTCATAAAGATTGTATCTCATACTGAATTAAGACATGCAGTCTGTCATAAAGATCGTATCTCATACTGAATTAAGACATGCAGCAATCCATTATACCGATCATGTTTCATTCTGTATTTAAGACATGCAGTCAATCATACAGATGATGTATCATACTGTATTTAAGAGATGCAGTCAGTTTTACAGATCATATATCATACTGTATTCAAGACATGCAGTCATACAAATCATGTATCATTCTGTATTAAGACATGCAGTCAGTCATGCACATCATGTATCATACTGTATTCAAGACATGCAGTCAATTTTACAGATGATGTATCATACTGTATTCAAGACATGCAGTCATACAAATCATGTATCATACTGTATTAAGACATGCAGTCATACAAATCATGTATCATTCTGTATTAAGACATGCAGTCAGTCATACAAATCATGTATCATACTGTATTAAGACATGCATTCATACAAATCATGTATCATACTGTATTAAGACATGCAGTCATATAGATCATGTATCATTCTGTAATACATACATGCTGCATTCAGTATATCATATATACATATATCATATGGTATATAGCATACTTGACTTGTCTATGAAAGGACAACACTGAGTGATATAGATAATTATTAAACGGAAAATGTATGGCAGTAAATATTGTAATATCAGCTGCTACCTATTATCTGTATATCAAAGTGTGTAGCAGTAAATATTGTAATATCAGCTGCTACCTATTATCTGTATATCAAAGTGTGCAGCAGTAAATATTGTAATATCAGCTGCTACCTATTATCTGTATATCAAAGTGTGTAGCAGTAAACAAGAGCATATGACCTGAATGAATATCATGCAAGGTGGTCAGATAAAAAAGTATTTGAAGAAAAATATTTTACTTCTCATTGAAATTTAGAAAAGATTCAAGAAATATTGATAATATCTTGGTGAAAGAACTAACTAAATGGAAAATGTAACTTAACCAAGCAAAACAATTGGATTTGACAAGGCATTTAGACTTAACATACAGAACTACGAAAGATTATACTTTATTTTGGTTTCATTATAAATTATTGCATTGAGCTCTTTCCCGAACAGGTGGAATGGGAAATGATAACGAATATTCATTTTGTATGGATTCACTTGAAACATGTTGCTCTCTGTTTTGGGGACTGTGCAACTTTGAAACAGTTTTGGAATGTTTTGACAGGGTACATAGCCAACCGCAAAATTAAAGCATGAAATCTAGCCATTTGAATCAAAATTTAACCTTGCTTGGTATGAGCCTTAGTAAGCCTTAAAAATCAGCCATCAGTTGCTTTTTTTAAGTACATTTATGTTAGAATTTTGTTATGCGAATATAAATATATAAACAGCAGTTTTAAGCAAGATTTAGAATCATTAGGTTGGTATTGTTAAATGATAGCTTCTGGTATAGAGGATGCATACAGTTTTGCACTACTGCTGACAGTGATGATGCAGACACATTTTTTCCAGAACCATTATTTGCGCAATGGTAGCTTAATTTTGACCTGTATTTTATGTGTTATGTGTTCATCTTTCATGAAGTTTTTCTAAGCTTACAGTTTTATTATTTGATGATTTTATACATTTTTCGGTAGAGTGGGTGACCATCAAATTCACAGTTCTATCTATCTATCTATCTATCTATCTATCTATCTATCTATCTATCTATCTATCTATCTATCTATCTATCTATCTATCTATCTATCCATCCATCCATCCATCCATCCATCCATCCATCCATCCATCCCTTAGTCTTGCCGACTGTTGGGGCACCACTGATGACTTGACAACCAGCTTCTTCCATTCCAATCTGTTCTCTGATACTCTCACTGTGTCACTCAGCTTCAGTCCTGTCCACTCTGAGATGTTATCCTCCCATCTTTTCCTCTGTCTTCCTCTCCTTTGCCCTCCTTGCACAGTACCTTGCATGATTACCTTAGCAAACCCTGTTTATCGTGTGATATGTCCATACCATTTCATTTTGCGCTTTTTCACAATGGTCAATAGCTCTTCATAGGACCCAATGGCTTGCCTAATTCTGTTTCCACTTCCTCATTCGTGACATGATCTCTATATGTAATGCCAAGCAACCTTTGAAAGCATCTCATTTCAACAGCTTGTATCCTCATTTCAAGATCCGCTGTGAGGGTCCATGACTCGCAGGCATATAGGAATACAGATGCAGCCAAGGAGTGCATCAGTCTGATTTTTGAGCTGACTGACTGAGGTGTTTCTGTCTTTCCAAACTGTCTTCAGCCTTGCCATTGCTGTTATTGTCAGCGCAATCCTGGACAATATTTCTGGTTTTGATCCCTCATCTGCGACGATGGCTCCTAAGTACTTGAATCTATTAACTGTTTCCAGTTTTTGGCCAGTAATCATGATGTCAGTGCTGATGCCACTGGTGTTGTTTGTCATCTATTTGGTCTTAGTGCACTGATTTCCATACCAAAAGCAGTAGCTGTCCTGTCCAGTTTTTACACCAACTGAGCTAGCTCCTCCTCATTCCCGCAAGTACATCGATGTCATCAGCAAAGCGCAGATTTGTTATTATTCTGCCTCCAATACTGACAGTTCCTTCATGGTCTTCCAGTGCATCTGTCATGATTCTTTCAAGGAAGATGTTGAAGAGAATAGGTGAAAGCATGCAGCCCAGTCTGACTTCCACAGTTGTCCTAACCAATCTTCTAATTGACTGTTGAACCATGCTGCGCTGTTGGCCTTGCTGTAGAGGCTTTCTATGACTTTGATCAGCTTAGCGTTGATGTTGTACAGCTTCTTGATGGACCAAAGGGCTGCATGCCATCACCTGTCAAACGCCTTCTTAAAATCTATAAAGACATGATAAAGGTCTTGTTGGTGCTGGAGGTATTTCTCACATAGCATTCTCAGGTTGAAAATCTGTTCAGTTGTGCTTCGCCCTGGTCTGAAGCCTGCCTGTTCTTCAGCTATGATTTCCTCTGCCCGCGGCTTCAGTCTGTTTAATATGATTTTTAGCATGACTTTGCTTGGGTGGCATATAAGACTGACCATATGATAGTTCTGATATTGCAGCAAATTGCCTTTTTTCGGGAGAGTTACTATGAGTGACCGAGTCCATGGTGTTGGCCATTCCCCTGTCTGCCAGATCTTGTTGCAGACTGTTAGTAGGGCACTTATCATGGCTTCACCCCCTTCTTGGACTAATTATGCAGGGTTGTTTTGTACTCCTGCTGCCTTCCCTTTTTTCAATGATTTCACTGCAGCCTCTACTTCTTCTCGGAGGATGGGGTAGTTGTCATTGTTGGTCACTGATGGGGTGTTGAGGATGTCTGGGTTCCCTGTAGGTCTGTGGTTGTACAGGTCTAAGCAGTATTCTGTACATCTCTTAAGAATGTCTTGTTCTTCTGTAAGACATTTCCCTCCCTTATCTTGAATGATGGAGGAGCGTCCTTGTTTTACACTGGTCAGGTCTTTCACCAGTTGGTATGCTTTTTTGCTATTATTTTTCTTTAGATTGTTTTCTTTATCTTTACACTGGTCTTCAATCCATGTTTCCCTTGCCTTTCTCATGCTTTCTTGATAGCCTGGTTGATTTCTCTGTATTGTTTTGCTCCTTCTACTTCTGACTTCTTCTTCTTTAGCTCTCGACGCTTGTCACACAAATCAAGTATGTCAGTTGTAACCCAAGGTTTCTTTGGTCATCGATGTTTGCAAGGATTGCACTGGCTGTTTGGGTCACTGCTTTGTTAAATGTGTCGATCATTGTGTCTATAACTCTGTTCTCTGCATTAAGAAGTAACAGTGGTGCAAATTTCCCTCCTATCCTTGCCTGGAAGGCTTCCAAGACCTCTGGGTCTTTTAGCTTGTCAAGGTTGAACTTGATTCTTGTGGGGACCTCTTTGTCAACTTTTTTTAGATGTATTCGGAGGGTCATCATCACTAAGTCATGGTCACTTCCAATGTCTGCTCCTGGGAAACTTCTTGTCTTGGCAATGTTTACGCTGGTGTGGAAACGTCTCTTCACCATGATATAATCAATCTGGTTATGGTGTTCTCCATTCGGGCTATGCCAGGTCCACCTTCTGGATGCTTTGTGTGGACCAAACGTGTTCATCAGCTTTAGATCATTGAAGCTGGCAAATTCCAGGAACCTTAAGCCTCTGTCGTTGGACTCTGCATTGCAGTAGCATCCACATGTGCCCTTTCCAGTTATCAACAACATCCTCTCCTATTTTGGCATTCCATTCTCCTTGCACCACAAGAATGTCTTTCTTTGGGGTCTGGTCCAGGTCTTCTTGCAGTTGGTCATAGAAATCCTCTAATTCTTCATCACCATGGTCTGCAGTTGGAGCGTAAGATTGCACAAAATTGATATTGAGTGGTGTTGCCCTCAAGCGTATGATGATAAGCCTGCTGGAAACAGGCCGACAGCTCATGACAGTGATCACGATGTCTTTGTGGACGAGAAATCTGACTCCATGTTCATGTTTATCATCTCTGCCAGAGTAGTATAGTTTATGGCCATCCTGTGTTGATGTTTCCCCAAGGTTCTTCCATCGAACTTCGCACAGTCCCAGGATAATCCAATGGTATCTGTTCATTTCATGTTATTCCTCTACCTTTCCAGGCGATCTTAATGTTATGATGTTCAATGTACCAATGCTGGTGTTGTTTCTGATTCGGAGTTTTTGTGGTGATCATGCACCAGTAGCACACTTAACACCTCTGCCCTGGTGCACGACAAAAGGCGCGATCCTTGTTCAGGGCGACAACCGATCCGGTATGGGTGGAGGTAAAGTTGTCATTGCATGTGGTGTGTCTTGGGCAATGAACCTGGCGGAGCCCATCCCTCTCCAGGCTGTTGACCACAGCCGAACTCCACGTTACTAGTGGCTCGCCTTGGTCCTGGACACATGGCCATTGAGTCCTTCTTGGGACTCCTCCTCCCTGGGTGGTGACCTTATTGAGAAAGTTCGTACGCCCAATCAGGTACTGTGTCAGCACCCTAGCCTTTGGTTATCCAAAACTTAACCTGCAAGGCAGCAGGGGACTCATGGAGGGTGGGGTCATCTATATCCCATGCAAATGTGAACATCTGCCCACTGCCATAAATTCACAGTAACAAACATCAAATTAGACTTGGATTGTAAGCCTTGCTGCTGCCATGAATCCTGGATTTAAGGCAATGAATTTGAAATACCACTAATTTCTTGTATATATTTTCTATTACAGGAATATTTGTTAGTATGTTATAAGCAGGCATTGTAATTCTTTTTTTATTGCATATATCTAAAAGACACATGTATATTATGTGTCATCAACCGAAACTGCAGTCTCTACCTCTGTTTAAAAATGTCTTAAAACAATACTACATTTGTGAGTTGGAATAAGCCAAAGAAAACAATAAACTGGAATGTATTGAAACTAAATGGCACACATATTAATATTGTAGTATAGGATAGTTATAGTTTCTGGCCATGGGCTGAAATATTCTAGATATATTTAGGAAAAAAAGTTGATGCATCCACAAATTTGAATCATCACTTGGTTATACTTTGGTACTTATCAGCTAAAACTAGTTTGATAAGATTTATAGCTCACAATATTCCTTTGTCTTCTCCTCTGCTCTCTGCTTGCTGACATTTTATAAGAAGTGGAATAAACATGAAAAATTAATTATAATGTTTTCCTTGGGATGGGTCCCTGACCCATGGCTTCTTATGTGTGGGGAATATTAAAAAAGGAAAGTTGTCTTGTATGACTGTGTGTGTGTATGTGTGTATTTTCTTTCTCCTGGCTATCATCTTTTCCTATTTTAAGCAAGTTTAGCAGATTCAAACTTTTTTTTACAGAAGACAAGATATATATAGATAAAAGTAAGGTACTCTGTGGTATGACTTCCTGACAAATGGCTACGATTTTAAAGGGAATATTTAAAGAAAAGAAAAAATTCCTTTGTATTTGTGTGTGTGTGTGTGTGTGTGAAAGACAATCCTTTATATTTGTGTGTTCTTGTGTGTGTTGTGTGTATGTGTGAAAACAAATGTTGATTTGTGTTTGAGAATACAATAAATATAGTAAGTGGACCATGGTAATTATATGTGACTGTATAAAATCAGAGTAGATATATATATATAGTAAGTGAACCATAGTAATTATGTGTGTATAAAATCAAAGTAGATATATATATATAGTAAGTGGACCATTGTAATTATGTGTGACTGTATAAAATCAAAGTAGATATATATATATATATATATATATATATATATATATATATATATATATATATATATATATATATATATATATAGTAAGTGGACTATGGAAATTATGTGTGTATAAAATCAAAGTAGATATATATATAGTAAGTGGACCATAGTAATTATATGTGTATAAAATCAAAGTATATATATATATAGTAAGTGGACCATGGTAATTTTATGTGACTGTATAAAATCAAAGTAGAGATATATATAGTAAGTGGACCATGGTAATTGTATGTGACTGTATAAAATCATGATAGAGATATGTAGTATGTTTATCATCAAGGTTTATATATAGATGACAATTTTGTTTGGCAAATTCTTGGATAAACTACAATCTGATAAAAGTTATGAATGTTAGAAAGTATATCAGGTTATTGGAGTTTGAGACGTAGTAATGGATAAACAAGTTATTTTCAATCTGAAAATGGTGTTAAGTGTGATTGCACTCACTGTCCATGTTGGATAGACACAACAATATACTATGTCATTCACCCACTTAGTATTTAAACATTAAATATAGGAAAGGAATATAGCTCTTGAATAAGGGTGAAAATAAACATAATAAACAAGTCTCTAAAAATTACATTAAAAAATAAATATATTTATTTCATAAAGATGTCTGAATAAGCAAACCATGGTGTTACTGTACATAAACTCCTAACACATTTAATAATAAATCTGACATAATTATCAGTAAACCACCAATTCAAGAAAATGAATCTTATATCGAAGCTGGTTTAAATAATACATTTTTTTTTTGGAATAGAAGAACCAAAAACAAATATGTGAGTTGTGCAAACCTGTACATAACAACCATAAAGAACATTGTTCAAGCTTTTAACCAGCAGTCTAAGATTGCTTTGTATATGTCCCTTCAGACATCAGGCTATGAAAGGGTTTCTCAGTACAGAACTATTCATATTCTGGTAAGGAACAGAATAAGCTACAAAGAAACACAGATTAAGACTTAAACAGATAAAAGTGACATATTTTAAAGAGTTTGATTTTAGTAGGGCTAAAAAATTATAGCATGAATACAGAGAGATATGCAATGAAGTGTTGGGTAAATATTGAACAATAGCTGTTTCCTGTTCTCCTTCTTTATGTTCTTTTCTACCACCTCATACTTTTATCATTGTAGCATCTCTGTATTAGCCATACAGTTTTGGTAAATAGGCCCATGTCATGAAGATCAACAATGTCATCAGATTTGACACATTGGCTTATATCATTAGGGTAAATAGGCCCATGTCATTAAGATCAACAATGTCATCAGATTTGACACATTGGCTTATATCATTAAGGTAACTAGGTCCATGTCATTAAGATCAACAATGCCATCAGATTTGACACATTGGCTTATATCATTAAGGTAAATAGGCCCGTATCATGAAGATCAACAATGTCATCAGATTTGACACATTGGCTTATATCATTAAGGTAAATAGGCCCATGTCATGAAGATCAAAAATGTCATCAGATTTGACACATTGGCTTATATCATTAAGGTAAATAGGCCCATATCATGAAGATCAACAATGTCATCAGATTTGACACATTGGCTTATATCATTAAGGTAAATAGGCCCATGTCATTAAGATCAACAATGTCATCAGATTTGACACATTGGCTTATATCATTAAGGTAAATAGGCCCATGTCATTAAGATCAACAATGTCATCAGATTTGACACATTGGCTTATATCATTAAGGTAAATAGGCCCATATCATGAAGATCAACAATGTCATCAGATTTGACACATTTGCTTATATCATTAAGGTAGCCACTCCCACTATAATCAGAATTTGTAAATAGGCTTATATCATGATATCATGATATCTATCACCAATAAAATTAAATTTGGTAAATAAATTTATATCACAAAGGTGTTAGATCATTTTAATATAACAAAATCTGGGCATATTTATATCATAATCCTACATCTAAATGGGTGATCGAACATTTTATGTATTTATATTGTTGTTGTTGTAGGGTTTAATGCCATTTTTTCAGCACACGATTGGCTATACATGGAGGCCAGTATTATTGGTGGAGGATGAGCCTGGGAAAACCTCTGGAAAGAACCACCGACCCACGAGAAGCTACTGGCAAGCTTTCTTACATAACTACATTAGCCGAATCTTAGACTCGAACCCGAGCAGACAGAGATGAGATGGCAGTGATCCATAATGGAGAGTGCTTTAGACCACTCGGCCACTCGGAGCCCACGTATTTATATTATAATCCAGCATATAAATGGGTGATCAAACCCTGTGTGTATTTATTTTATAAAACTGCACCTAAATGATAAATGTTGTGTGTTTGTGTGTGTGTATGCATGTATGTATATATATATATATATATATATATATATATATATATATATATATAATATCCTGCATCTAATTTATTGAGCTTCAACCACTAATAATATGTTTATGCAGCTGATTGACTGAAAATATTACAGTTTTTATTAGAAATTCTATTTTTCCTCCAGTTATCAACGTCAAGAAGGATTGTATTTATGACCTATAGTGATTTCATAAGGATAAAGTTTGCCAAATGGTAGTTTTTAAACCTATCTGTATTATATCTTAATATTACAATATTACAATGGTAGTTTTTAAATCTATCTGTATTATATCTTAATATTACAATATTACAATGGTAGTTTTTAAATCTATCTGTATTATATCTTAATATTACAATATTACAATGGTAGTTTTTAAATCTATCTGTATTATATCTTAATATTACAATACTACAGAGGCCAGATAAGTGATGCATGATAAATTTGGGCCTCATGTCTGCATAGACTGACATACTTGTAAGCCTATCACAGTAACACACACACACACACACACACACACACAAATACATAGAGACAGATATTTCATAGATATTGATTGTATCATGTTATAAATTGAAAATTGGATTTGGTATTTACATCTCTATTCTGGTACTAAAATATTTTCATACCTGGAAAAAAAATTAAATGTAATTTAAATATAGATACAAGAATCATTGTTGTTTCTATTTCAGCACCTCTAGTTCTTAATCAAGACCTAGCAGGCCATTTTACACAAGCCCAAACAGATGTTCCCACTCCATTCCCAACAGCTGAAATAATGCAAATCGCAGCATCTGGGTCAACAGCTAATGTCATACAGACCCCAACATCAGGATCCACAGCAGCTAATGTCATACAGTCTCCAACATCAGGATCCACAGCAGCTAATGTCATACAGACAACAGCATCAGGATCCACAGCAGCTAATGTCGTACAGACCCCAACATCAGGATCCACAGCAGCTAATGTCATACAGACCCCAACATCAGGATCCACAGCAGCTAATGTCATACAGACCCCAACATCAGGATCCACAGCAGCAAATGTCATACAGACCCCAACATCAGGATCCACAGCAGCTAATGTCATACAGACCCCAACATCAGGATCCACAGCAGCTAATGTCATACAAACCACAATATCAGGATCCACAGCAGATAATATCATACAGACCCCAACATCAGGACCCACAACAGCTCATATCTTGCAATCCACAGCATCTGGTTCAAAATCATCCACAACTGCTGGTCTCACACCAGTTATGTCGTCCTGTTCCACTGCTGGTGCCCTTTGGCAACCACAAACATCCAGTTCCATACAATCCACAACTGCTGATGTCACGCAACCCCCATCACTTGATGATACTAGCAGGTTCGTACACATTGCATGTCTATTGGTTAATGTTGGATCCAGAGTCCTTAGACGTCTCCTGCTTTACCATACAGTGAAACCAACCCGTACTCTTGACCAGTATCTTGCCAAGAAAAGAATAGATATTGACAAGCTAAGGAAGAACAGAATACTAAATAAATCTCAAATAGACATCTTGTTCCCACCAGGTGGAAGTACCAACCTGGGTGAATACGATATTACACTTTTATCTGCCTTATTTACTAACATTGTACTTACCATAGGTCAGCAGGATCTGAAAATGATACAGTTTTTGAGAGACAAAAGAAATGAAATATTTGCTCATGCAGAATCTGTCACAGTCAATTCAAATGATTACCAGACATTTTGGAATGACATCTGCAGGGCATTGGAGGCTCTAAGTAAGCAATGTAATGACCCAGACTTTGAAAATGAAATATCAAGAGAGATTCAAGGCATTCAGGTGTCAACAGTTCAAGGTACATCTTTACATGATGCACTACAAACACACAGAAAGATGGAAACTCTTGAAAGGCTTGTACAGTATTTGATGTCAAGTCATGACAAAGAATCGAATAAAGAATCTGATGACAGTGACTCATAAACATCTTCCTACAGTATAAAGGCAAAATCAAACAGCATGGAAAAGCTATGGATATTGTTATGGAAACAGGAGATAGGATTGTGTACACATGTGATTGCACAGAAATAAGCTGCATCTGTGACATTCGTATAGTAAACCTGTCCATCACATTAATATTTGAGAATTTTGTCAAATCTGATTGCTGACATTGTTACAAGTTGTAAGGTTATTCTAGTGTAACAATATTGACTTAAGATTTAGTTGTAACTCCAGGATCTCAAGGCCAGATATGTCATGAGTATGACTGGAGTCTTAATTGTCAACCCCTAGATTTAAATTCAACGATATCATGATTATCCGGCCAAAGTGTCAACCCCATGGATCATGACCTGAGAGATTACATGTATTATAATTTGTGGCCTCATTCTCAGTTATTGAAACATATGATGATTGCTTCACATAGTTGTATACCCCATAGATAAAATATTATAATATATTTCATGATTATTATGTTGGCCTTAATGTGCCAGTTCATTTATCTTGAATTGGATTTGTCATGATTATGTAGTCTTATACATGTAACATGGGGAAAGACATATCCATAGTAATGGAACATGATCATTGTATAGCAGTAGAATGTGATACAGTTTTTAGAAGTGAAAGGAATTACGTATTTGCTCATACGAGAGTAATCATTATGAATACAAATGATTCCAAATTATTGGGAATGACATCTGCACAACACTAATGGCTTTCATGCAATTTAAGTAGCATGATTTTGAGGAGGAAATAATAAAGAGATTCAAGGCATCTAGGTGTCGACAATTCAATATGAATCTTTCATTGATACACTACAAACACATTCCAGAAGGATTAAAACACAGAAACTTGTACATAATTTGTGTGACTCATAAATATTTTGATAAAGTAACAAATTTGAATCGGTCAGTATTGAAGCACTGTTGATATTGACATTGAGATGTGATATGAATCAGTCAGTATTGAAGCACTGTTGATATTGACATTGTGATGTGGTATCCTGTACATCCCTTTGATTGTACACAAATCTTCAATGATATGACATTCTTATAGCAAATCAAGAACCACCCACCCCATTTAGTTGGGTAATTGTGCAAAACCTGATTGTTATTAGTTGTAAATAATGTTTAAAAAATGTGTACAGTTTACATTAGTACCTTTAATGACAACAATGTGTTATGCAATATGTTGTCATAAAAATTCATAATTATGACTTTAAATGTAATTTTCAGTCCCAGGATCCAGAATTCTTGCATGTCTTGATTTTGAATTTAATATTTAGCCCTGGTATCCAGAATTCATACCTCTCATTCGTTTGACTTTAATATTCGGCCCTTGGATCTAGACTTCATACATGTCATGATTTTTATTTTAATATTCAGCCCTGGGATCCATAATACTCTATACATGTCGTGCCTTCATATTTTAATTGTCAGACCTTGGATCCTTTATTGTTAAAATGATTATGATTGTAAACTTTAATTATCACACCATGGATCACAATATCAGACATATTAAGATTATGATATCATACTTAATTTGCAGGCGATGAATAATGACAATGAGATATGTCATGCTCATAACTTAGAATTTAATTTTCAGCCACTGAATCATGAAATGTCATGATTATCTGAATCTTGAATTTAGATCTAGCACAAATATGCCTTCAGGCATTATTGTCTGCCCATGGACACTGATTTAAGTTGTCATTTTTATGTATTAATATTTGCAAATTATACAAATATAATGCAGTAGAATAAATATGGAGTTATGGCCCTTGATCCCTGTAATATGGAACCTATTAATGTGGAACATCCTTGCTTCCATATTTTTTATTAGATATAAATCAATTCGTCAATGAAGCTTGACTCAGCAAGAGTTTGGAAAGATTTGAGGATGATCATAATTTTATGTTTCTAATTGCAACGACAATATGTTTTCATTCAAAGTGTTCACACATGGCCCATTGATGTGATGATATGTTTGTTAGCATTCAAAGTGTTCACATATGACCCATTGCTGTGATGATATGTTTGTTAGCATGCAAAGTGTTCACATATGGCCAGTTATTGTGATGATATGTTTGTTGGCATTCAAAGTGTTCACATATGGCCAGTTATTGTGATATGTTTGTTGGCATTCAAAATGTTCACATACGGCACATCATTGTGATATGTTATTTAGCATTCAAAATGTTCACATATGGCCCATTGCTGTGATGATATGTTTGTCAGCATTTCAGATGTTTACATATGGCCAGTTATTGTGATGATATGTTTGTTAGCATTCAAAATGTTCACATATAGTCCATTGCTGTGATGATTTTTTTTAGCATTCAAAGTGTTCACATATGGGCAGTTATTGTGATGATATGTTTGTTAGCATTCAAAGTGTTCACATATGGCCAGTAATTGTGATATGTTTGTTAGCATTCAAGATGTTCACATATGGCCTGTTATTGTGATGATATGTTTGTTAGCATTCAATGTATTCACATATGGCCTGTTATTGTGATATGTTTGTTAGCATTCAATATGTTCAGTGGGGTATTGTTACCTCTTGAATATTTTTTTCATGTGTCATTTCACTTGGCCTGGATTTAAAAGCAAGGAATTTGATTATATTGGAAATAAATTCTATAAACAGATGATCTCTTATCAAAATCAACAATCACATCATGTTTGACTGCACTTAAACCTTCAGCAAATAAAATATTATATCTTCAAACCTTATGCAAAAGCTATCATCACTTAAACTTATCAATTAATTAATTCCATTGATTAAAAATAATACATTCAGGTTTAAACGCTGTCATATTGATTTTAGCTGATCATAAAATATTACAATGATATGAAAAGACTGCCTTGTTTGTCCATGTGAAATTCAGAGAGAACTGACTTTTATCTTTTGTTATATTCAGCAACCATATTTTATCACATTTTTATTATTGATACTTGATGAGTTTCATCTGACATTGAGCATTATAAAGGTTACAATGTTATCGCCAACAATATCTATTTCACTAATAAATCATTGTTGGTGGAACTTTCTATTATCCATGTTGTAAGTTTGAAAAAAAGCATTTAATATTTACTTTAAAAATGGGTGGAAAAGGTGTAAAAGAGATGACTTACAAATAGGATTGATATTTTGACCTGCAGTAGTGTCAGTTTATGGATGGTTCAGAGCTATATCAACACAGAACTCGCTTATCAGTTAGAAATCTGACCAGGTCATTAAGCCAAATGAGTCAGAGTATCAGTTCAGGAATGGTTCAAAATTTTATTCAAAGCAGGACAACTCTTTTTATATTTTTTTGATCTTGCATCTCATTTGTTGAGTTCGTTACTTCTCTGGTAGACATGATTTTGTAAACCTGATTTGGATCCAGACTTAAAATTTAGGCTTCTATCAGCTTCTTGTGCAATGAGCAAGATCTAGGCATATTAATGTAATGACCATGAGTATGATTGGCTTGCATTTTTATCAATTAAGAATACATACATTTATATAATCACGATTTAAGATAAATTTGATAATGAGCAAGTTCTATGCATATTAATGAGGTGATCTTGCATCTAGGTTAAATGAACATGATGTCGAATTTTGGAGTTGGTTTCATACGGTTAAGTTGTAGGTAAAATTAACATAATGCCTAATTTGGAAGTGTGTTTGAATAGTGTTATATTATGCTATATAAGTAAGGTGAAAATGATGTATTTTTTTCTGAATTAGTTTTCATTGGTTATATTTTGTTCCAACAAAACTACACATGACTGCTTAGTGAGGTGTTCAGATGTTAAGATATTAAGTCCGGTGGTTATCTCAGCCCAGTCAGTACAATGAGTTGACTGTTTCTTTCCAGGTCATTTCTCCATCAAACACATTACCCAACTACATTAACATGGAGGAGTTACTTCTGCTACCATGAGAATTCAGCCCTCAATGTGCTTGAAAAGGTTTCACTTTTTGTGAGGACCAAGGGAAGTAACTTGTACATATTACCTCCCATAACATGACTTGGTGGCACTCCATATACTGAAATCATCGTTTTAACTTTCACTGCAAACTGCCACAAGGCCTCAGAGCCACTGTGTATTCTGTTTGCTTATATTAGCCATCAAACAGCCATTTTCTGTGGTACAATAAATCTGACAATCATATTACATAATGTATAAATTTCTGTATGCTTTGGTGACATTTCATAGATGTTGACATTTAATATGACATAATGTGTTTACCTTGGTACACTTGCTACATAAATTGTACAGGTTTGAATCCTACTGTTGCACCAGCCAGGTCAGCAACTGTAGTGTGACCTTGGCACCATACTCCAATTACCTTGGTAAAAAATAAGTTTTGTTGTCATGCAATAATGTACAGAACCAACAAATTTTCCTGATATTAAAAATAAGTTTTGTTTACAAATATCTTTTCAATATTATCCATATATATTTTCATTGTTTCATTCATTGTTAATTTTATTAATAGTTACAAATTAATAATGAATTTTTAATATTATCCATATATATTTGAATTACTATTTAATTCAGTCCTTGTTAATTCCATTAGTAATGGGTGTTCATTTTTATTAAAAAGAATAATAGCAAATTGTGTATTCTATTCTGATTTTCTAAAAGGCATTATTTTGCATTGAATTTATATTTTTAAATAGCCTTTGACAACATGGTTATTAAATGTTTTAATAACAATAATAATGTTTAATAAATTCTGCCTTACCTGCACTAAATACTCATAATCAATAAACAGTAAGGTCTGTTCTTAACACACAGATGTATGGGTCATGGTTCTTCAAATCATCTTAAGTACAAAGAGAAAGGTACTCTATCCAATCTAGTAATTGAGTAAGGTCTGTTCTTAATTCACAGATGTATGGTTCGTGGTTCTTCAAATCATCTTAAGTACAAAGAGAAAGGTACTCTATCCAATCTAGTATTTGAGTAAGGTTTGTTCTTAATTCACAGATGTGTGGTTCATGGCTTTTCAAATCATCCTAAGTACTCTATCCATATCTAGTAATTGAGTAAGATCTGTTCTTAATTCACAGATGTATGGTTCATGGTTTTTCAAATCATCTTAAGTACTCTATCCATGTCTAGTAATTGAGACATTTTAAGTTTATAACCTTCCTCTCACTCATCATCCAGTTTAGCTGTTGATGGTGGAATGCTTCCCCTCAACCATTTAAACTAAATCATGTGGAGGACAAAAGGATTTTAACAGAGATTTTTTTTATCAACTTTGGATGTGATTTGTATTAAAGCTTTGTAAACAAGAATGTTGAATATTGAGTACGATGAAGTTGCAACTTAAAAAGTTGAGCAACCCACTGAATATAAGCCCAGCACCCAGCCCAGACATGATATAGATTGCACAACCCACTGAATATAAGCCCAGCACCCAGCCCAGGCATGATATAGATTACACAACCCACTAAATATAAGCCCAGCACCCAGCCCAGGCATGATATAGATTACACAACCCACTGAATATAAGCCCAGCACCCAGCCCAGGCATGATAAAGATTGTACAACCCACTGAATATAAGCCCAGCACCCAGCCCAGGCATGATATAGATTACACAACCCACTGAATAGAAGCCCAGCACCCAGCCCAGGCATGATATAGATTACACAACCCACTGAATATAAGCCCAGCACCCAGCCCAGACATGATATAGATTACACAACCCACTGAATATAAGCCCAGCACCCAGCCCAGGCATGATATAGATTACACAACCCACTGAATATAAGCCCAGCACCCAGCCCAGGCATGATATAGATTACACAACCCACTGAATATAAGCCCAGCACCCAGCCCAGGCATGATATAGATTGCACAACCCACTGAATATAAGCCCAGCACCCAGCCCAGGCATGATATAGATTGCACAACCCACTGAATATAAGCCCAGCACCCAGCCCAGGCATGATATAGATTACACAACCCACTGAATATAAGCCCAGCACCCAGCCCAGGCATGATATAGATTACACAACCCACTGAATATAAGCCCAGCACCCAGCCCAGGCATGATATAGATTACACAACCCACTGAATATAAGCCCAGCACCCAGCCCAGGCATGATATAGATTACACAACCCACTGAATATAAGCCCAGCACCCAGCCCAGGCATGATATAGATTACACAACCCACTGAATATAAGCCCAGCACCCAGCCCAGGCATGATATAGATTGCACAACCCAATGAATATAAGCCCAGCACCCAGCCCAGGCATGATATAGATTACACAACCCACTGAATATAAGCCCAGCACCCAGCCCAGGCATGATATAGATTACACAACCCACTGAATATAAGCCCAGCACCCAGCCCAGGCATGATATAGATTACACAACCCACTGAATATAAGCCCAGCACCCAGCCCAGGCATGATATAGATTGCACAACCCACTGAATATAAGCCCAGCACCCAGCCCAGGCATGATATAGATTGCACAACCCACTGAATATAAGCCCAGCACCCAGCCCAGGCATGATATAGATTACACAACCCACTGAATATGAGCCCAGCACCCAGCCCAGGCATGATATAGATTGCACAACCCACTGAATATAAGCCCAGCACCCAGCCCAGGCATGATATAGATTACACAACCCACTGAATATGAGCCCAGCACCCAGCCCAGGCATGATATAGATTACACAACCCACTGAATATAAGCCCAGCACCCAGCCCAGGCATGATATAGATTACACAACCCACTGAATATAAGCCCAGCACCCAGCCCAGGCATGATATAGATTACACAACCCACTGAATATAAGCCCAGCACCCAGCCCAGGCATGATATAGATTGTACAACCCACTGAATATAAGCCCAGCACCCAGCCCAGGCATGATATAGATTACACAACCCACTGAATATAAGCCCAGCACCCAGCCCAGGCATGATATAGATTGTACAACCCACTGAATATAAGCCCAGCACCCAGCCCAGGCATGATATAGATTACACAACCCACTGAATATAAGCCCAGCACCCAGCCCAGGCATGATATAGATTACACAACCCACTGAATATAAGCCCAGCACCCAGCCCAGGCATGATATAGATTACACAACCCACTGAATATAAGCCCAGCACCCAGCCCAGGCATGATATAGATTACACAACCCACTGAATATAAGCCCAGCACCCAGCCCAGGCATGATATAGATTACACAACCCACTGAATATAAGCCCAGCACCCAGCCCAGGCATGATATAGATTGCACAACCCACTGAATATAAGCCCAGCACCCAGCCCAGGCATGATATAGATTGCACAACCCACTGAATATAAGCCCAGCACCCAGCCCAGGCATGATATAGATTACACAACCCACTGAATATAAGCCCAGCACCCAGCCCAGGCATGATATAGATTACACAACCCACTGAATATAAGCCCAGCACCCAGCCCAGGCATGATATAGATTACACAACCCACTGAATATAAGCCCAGCACCCAGCCCAGGCATGATATAGATTGCACAACCCACTGAATATAAGCCCAGCACCCAGCCCAGGCATGATATAGATTGCACAACCCACTGAATATAAGCCCAGCACCCAGCCCAGGCATGATATAGATTACACAACCCACTGAATATGAGCCCAGCACCCAGCCCAGGCATGATATAGATTGCACAACCCACTGAATATAAGCCCAGCACCCAGCCCAGGCATGATATAGATTACACAACCCACTGAATATGAGCCCAGCACCCAGCCCAGGCATGATATAGATTACACAACCCACTGAATATAAGCCCAGCACCCAGCCCAGGCATGATATAGATTACACAACCCACTGAATATAAGCCCAGCACCCAGCCCAGGCATGATATAGATTACACAACCCACTGAATATAAGCCCAGCACCCAGCCCAGGCATGATATAGATTGTACAACCCACTGAATATAAGCCCAGCACCCAGCCCAGGCATGATATAGATTACACAACCCACTGAATATAAGCCCAGCACCCAGCCCAGGCATGATATAGATTACACAACCCACTGAATATAAGCCCAGCACCCAGCCCAGGCATGATATAGATTGTACAACCCACTGAATATAAGCCCAGCACCCAGCCCAGGCATGATATAGATTACACAACCCACTGAATATAAGCCCAGCACCCAGCCCAGGCATGATATAGATTACACAACCCACTGAATATAAGCCCAGCACCCAGCCCAGGCATGATATAGATTACACAACCCACTGAATATAAGCCCAGCACCCAGCCCAGACAGCACCCAGCCCAGGCATGATATAGATTACACAACCCACTGAATATAAGCCCAGCACCCAGCCCAGGCATGATATAGATTACACAACCCACTGAATATAAGCCCAGCACCCAGCCCAGGCATGATATAGATTACACAACCTACTGAATATAAGCCCAGCACCCAGCCCAGGCATGATATAGATTGCACAACCCACTGAATATAAGCCCAGCACCCAGCCCAGGCATGATATAGATTGCACAACCCACTGAATATAAGCCCAGCACCCAGCCCAGGCATGATATAGATTACACAACCCACTGAATATGAGCCCAGCACCCAGCCCAGGCATGATATAGATTGCACAACCCACTGAATATAAGCCCAGCACCCAGCCCAGGCATGATATAGATTACACAACCCACTGAATATGAGCCCAGCACCCAGCCCAGGCATGATATAGATTACACAACCCACTGAATATAAGCCCAGCACCCAGCCGAGGCATGATATAGATTACACAACCCACTGAATATAAGCCCAGCACCCAGCCCAGACATGATATAGATTACACAACCCACTGAATATAAGCCCAGCACCCAGCCCAGGCATGATATAGATTACACAACCCACTGAATATAAGCCCAGCACCCAGCCCAGACATGATATAGATTACACAACCCACTGAATATAAGCCCAGCACCCAGCCCAGGCATGATATAGATTGCACAACCCACTGAATATAAGCCCAGCACCCAGCCCAGGCATGATATAGATTGCAGGCCTATCGGAGTGATTTTTTTATTTTGCATTCCAATCTGGCAAGCATCAATATTATTAACAAACTCCTTCAGTCTTCTATTTGGAGAGAGATCCTCTCTCTGAAGAGATCCTTCAGCTAGATGGCCCTCTAATTTAGAAGTATACAAGAGTACAGTATTTTTGTAACAGGTGTTGTGTAGATGATGCCAAAACATTGTTTTTCAAATCATTATAAGTACTATTAAGGGATCTTGATCTCTGATTTCTGACAAACTCGGACATCATTTAGCCACGACAATGATCTCAGACTTGTAACCAAAACAACATTGACATATCTTGACCTCACTTACTAACCCTGTTCTAATATGGAATCTATAATGATTAGACACGACACAACTTTGCTAAGTTTGCTGGTATTGTTGATTATGCTGCTGCATTGATCGCTGATGACTATGACTGCATCACACCCACTCCTTATTCTCACATTCATCTTCACTCTCCTCACAATATATCGTCACAGGAACATAACTCAGATCCTTTTTCGCATACGCTGTACGTTACTTCACATGCTTAAGCTACTCCATTGACTCCTCTTCATTTAATTGCACTATTTGAATACTACTGAGAGCCTTATCATTAGATTCCAGTTGATGGAAGCTTATAAAGTTATAGGATGACATGGAAAATATATCATCACTATGCTACAATCACATCTCTACTGCAATGGAACCTGTCCTGAAAGACCACCCTTCTGCCACAACATAATGATCTGTCAAGACAGGATGTCTCTAATAACAGTGGTCTCCCTAGACATATTTTTTCTACATAACCAATAGTCCTGAACCATTGCTGAAGTGACTACCCACTGGCTCAGAGCTCCTATTTTTTATTCTTGAGTGGTCCAAAAATACCCATTCTTATATGCTGGAATGAGAATCCCTGGTCCAGAACCCCCACATATCTTAAGGTTGCGAAGAAGTCCAACAACACTGTACAAAAGATCAGTAGGGCTCTCTCAAGCAATGATAAAGTAGTATAGAACTCCCATTTACCTATACTATTGGTGTTCCTATATATAATTCAGTATGATACTTTAGCAATGATAAAGTGGTCTAGAACTCCCATTTACCTATACTATCCATCGATGAAAGTGATATGATATTGCAATGACTAAATTCGGATTTTCACAGATTTTGATTAATACAAGTTTCGGATTGGTGCAAATTTCGGATTTGTCTAGATTTTGATTTTTACAACTTTCGGATTTGCCCAGATTTTGATTTATAACAAATTTCAGAATTGTCCTAAATTCGGATTTGTCCAGATAGTGATTGATACAAATTTCAGATTTGATCAAAATTCGGATTTGTCCAGATTTAGATTTATACCAAATTTTGGATTTGTCCAAAACTCAGAATTACCCAGGATTTTGATTTATACAACTTTCGGACTTGTCCAGATTTTAAATTATCTAATTTCGGATTTATCCAAATTCCGAATTGCCCAGATTTCGATTTACACTAATTTCTGGTCTGAATAAAATTCGGAAATTTATCAGATTTTTGTCTGAAGATTTTCTTTATCATAGTTTTTGTAATTAAGGTTATTACCAGTCGCCACAATAGGATTAATCTTTGATGTTATAAAAACATAGACTTTATTTTTAAAAATCTGTTTTTATAATACAATCAAGTTCACTAAACATTGATGCTGACATTGATGCTTCTTAAAGCATATATAAAAATATTGTGTATTAAACAAACAAGATTAAAATGTATTATCATAAAGTAAAATTATTATTGTGTATGACAATGGTCTTGTGATCTTGTGAATATTGAATAAATTAAATAAGAGAGAGAATACAATTAAAAGTTAAACATAATTTATTCTGTATTTATTGTCATAGATAGTACACAGTTCTTCATTCTCCTCTATAATCTCTTCTGTCATTCTAGCCTTTTATTGTACATAAATATCAATACAAACACCACAATTCAATAGCTACATTCGTATCACCTCAAGCCAGTACCAGGCGAAGCCAGAATAGGCTATGACTGAAAGAACCTTAGCAAGTGGGCGTGATATATATATATATATATATATATATATATATATATATATATATATATATATATATATATATATATAGATATATATATACAAAACCAGGACGCTGGTAACAATATATAGACGTTGGATGGCAATACAATACCCGCTTACATTTAAAAGCAAGCATCAGCCTTAGGAAAAATAAATTTAATTAGGAATAATATCCAGGGATATTTCTCATTACAATATGAATAATTCTGATACAAGAAAAGTACATATGTACTTGTAGAGTTCAAGCTTATTGGCTTGCATATAGCAAACCAAACATTTATAAAGAACTATAATTATACTTCCCATATTTCTATTTGTGGGATAACATTGAAAAAACAAATATATGTGTATGCATGCTTTATGTGTGTAATGTACATTGTTTATATGTACATACAATATATATATATATATATATATATATATATATATATATATATATATATATATATATATATATATATATACATTCTCATGATCAATGAAATCTATTGAACATTGAAGAAACAAATATGTGTGTAATATACATTGTTTATATGTGCATACAATATATATATTGTATATATATATATATATATATATATATATATATATATATATATATATATATATATATATATATATATATATATATATATATACCTCAAATTGATTTGTTGTGGTTGAAGAATCATCATCATCCTTAGCTCATAAGGACGATGAAATGTCTAATGCGTATTTGATGACTTCTGTGAAAAAGTCCAGTAAAATCCATAACATTATAGTAAAGTAAAATGGAAAGTGAAATATCCTGTGAATACTTATCGCATTACAAATATGATGGAACCAAGAAGAGACAAATTCATATGCCTGCATAAAGTCGCTTGCAAGTGAAACTGTATAAACATGGATGTTTAATAGGGAATGGGGGCATGGACATGTATATTTCTTCTGCACTGTTTGAGTATGGTTGATTCATAAGCTAACAAAATTAGTTTAATTAGTTTGTCATGTATTAATAAGGTAATTAATTAGTTTAATTAGTTTGTCATGTATTAATAAGGTAATTAATTAGTTTAATTAGTTTTTCATGTATTAATAAGGTAAGGTGGTCCATTAAGACCACACAGATGACCACCTGAATCAAATGAAGGATGATCCTTTTCTCTCAAACCTGGCTGAAATACTGTATAATGCAAATTCTCTTGTCTTCATACTTAGCAGACCTTGATGTGTCTAAGCATCCTGGTTACTGGCACATGTACAACATTGTACTATTCCGTATGATTGGTCCGAACATGAGCCATTTGTTTTTATGGAATAATTCACGGTTTCATTATCAATAACTGAGTGCATGCAAGATACAATAATGGTCTTTTCTGCCTAGATAGACCATAATTAGCATAAAATACCATGATATTAAACAACTCCATCACCTTTCCATTATATATCAATATGGATGAAACCTGTATGACAACTTCTTTGGAGAGAAAATGATTTTGTAGACCTTCATGTCTTTGAAACATGCATTTAATTGTGCACCAAAAAGTTAGGTACTAATTTCAGTTATGAAAATTCCAAACTTACTACTGTTAAAAGACTAAAATTTCATGAATAAAACAATGTTATTTTTTCACTTAAAACTAGTATAAGCTCTCAAAATAAAAAACTTTTCATAAAAAATAACATGTCATCACCCAATCCTGGCCAAAGCCTTATATACTCTATTTTATGTTCACGCATTACAAGTAAAACTGAATTTTCAACGTACTTTTTTATTGACATATATGTATCTCATTTTAAAATTGCTACTCCTAGCAGTTAAATACAGGTGAATTTTGTTCACAATTTTAGATCTTTTTTGACTACTAAAAACTAGTCACAACTATTGTAAGTTTTTGTGTTGAGAAAAATATTATAATTCAACTTTATTTTTTGAAAAATTAAGATTATCAGATTTGGACAATTTTAATTTTTTCTTAAACCAATAGTTTCAGAAAAAAACATGTAGCAATGAAAATTTTTGAACAGATCAAAGTGTTCATATGTTTATCAAGCACATTGTTTCATCACAGACAAAAACCTTTTCTCTTTCAATTGAAATTTCCCCAATTTATGAGATTCTGGTCAAAGTCATTACTTCCATATCAGTACCATGAGTGTAGTCCCTGTCTATTTTCAGAGCTAATTTAATTCCGTTTTTGTTGTTGATCTTTGGATTACATTTTAGGTACATTTTGTATTCAGTCAAATTACATGTATTACAGTTTGATTATTTTGAATACAGTTCACAGTGAGTAACTGAGCAGTGGAGAATACCCAGAAGTGAAATCAGTCACCTTAGGCAAGATAACATGCAACGTGTACATTAGTCGAAAATTAATTTTTTGATTAGCATTATATGATTTACAATGATTTTGATACAATGAAATGTAAATACTTAGAGTGCAAAATTTATAGGAAAAATACTTACATTGTCCAGAATACTCTGTCCCATCCATTTTAAAAAGAAAACAAATCCTATCCATTTTGAGAAACATATGTTTTGTTTCCCTTCCCTGTCTTATGTAAGTGAAATATATATTATTGTTCACCTATATACTGCAGTGAAGTACATTCCACACTTGCCCAATAGATTAATTTTTTAATTGTGTATACATTTCTGAAACACTGACTGGGCCTTATTAAACAAAAGTAACTTGTTAGATCAGTTAAGCAAAATACACATGAGGTAGACAAATAAAATTTGGTTTGTATCTTTGTATTATCATTATTTCAGCTAGGAATTGTATTATCAAAGGGTAGAAATGAGAAGGACATTGGATAAAATGTGCGCATTTGTTGAATGCAAGGGAAACTTTTCTTACAAATTGCATTTTTTTTACAATAAAATAATTGGTGTTAGTGATGCAGTTTGTTATCTATTCAGAAGCAGAAATAGAATATGAATAAGTTTATCCTACAAACATATATGGTGTATTGGTGATCTTGAGAGAGATGGAGGGGAGGGCAGATGATGGAATAAGAAGAGGGGAGAGGGTCTGAATGCAAGAGGAGTGGAGAAATAAAGCACTCTACAGCTGGATATTTGATTGATATGTAAATGACCTAGCAAGATTGTCATGCTATTAAAGTTTCATTTTGGCTTCAAATTGCCATATCAGTAAACATGATTTCATGAGTTAAAATAGCATAGTTTAAATAGTTAATTTATTACCACAATTTACAGTTTTGATTATTACTCAATCTGATATTATTATTTTTTTTAAAGGAAAACATACACATCAATGATAACAAAGCTTTATGGATATATACAAAAAACTATCGATCTTACAGTAAAATGTTCTGTACAATTAGAAAGACACCTTTTGATTTTCATACAAAATTTATGTGGTTACTGTCACAATGGCTTGAAAAATAAAAATGGTCTCTGCACAATAACATTGGTTTTACACCATATTCATGAACCAAACTTTGTGGATGGTTTGCACTTAAGGTAGGAATGAACACTCGTCATCTTGAGATCAAAGGTCAATGCCACTTTATTAGGAGAATAAAATATTTCTTGAAATTGTTGAGTCATTGGCTATGTACTTTTAAATTATTTTGTGGATGAATTATAGTGAGTTTGGGATCCAATGTCAAAGTCACAGTTGTAGAAAGACGAAAATATTTTATTTCATAATAACTGTAGATGTAGATCATATGGTACATATACTTGACATTGAAGATGTCTACTGATTAAAGGTTAAAGGTCAATTGCATTGTGTTGCAACAAAATTAGATTTTGCAGAATCATTTTTCGAGAATAACGTTCCTGGCCTTACTTTGTGAATAACTGTAAGTTAGGTAATGAAAAACGTATATATAAAGAAATCAAGGTCACACTTATGGCAAGTGTACATATAAAATTGTGGTTTCTGAATATTAATGTCAATTAAAAAATATATGTTTCTGACCAAATCTTGAGGTTACTGAGATCCGTTAGTTAATAATGCCCAGCATCAGCACCTATATTCATGTGCTTGAATAGTAATATAATTTTTCCCCTAGGACAAAATGAAGAAAACCATAGCAGATAATTTGTGTAAAATGGTGTGTTCAGTTTTCAGCAAATGATGTTCTGAGCATATATATTAAAGTAATAAAAACAATATTGTTACAGCATATATATATACATATATATATATATATATATATATATATATATATATATATATATATATATATATATATATATATATATATATATATTAAAATAATAAAAATGATATTGTTCCAGCATATATATTACAAAAACAAAAACAATATTACAGCATATATATATATATATAAATAACAAAAACAATATTACAGCATATATATATATATATAAATAACAAAAACAATATTGTTCCAACATATAAATTAAAATAACAAAATGATATTGTTACAGCATATATATTAAAATAACAAAAACAGTATTATTCCAGCATATATATCAAAATAACAAAAACAGTATTATTCCAGCATATATATATATATATATATATATATATATATATATATATATATATATATATATATATATATATATATATATATATATATATATATATAAATAACAAAATGATAGTGTTACAGCATATATATTAAAATAACAAAAACAATATTGTTCCAGCATATATATCAAAATAACAAAAACAATATTGTTACAGCATATATATTAAAATAACAAAAACAATATTGTTACAGAAAATATCTTAGTTTCAGTTTATTTCATAAATATTTGTTAAAGTGTATCAGATTATTTCAAAAATAAGTCTTTTTTAGACATGAATGTATCACCAGAATAAAATGAATATGTTTGTGCCTCTTTAAGAGTTCTCCTGTAGTAGCAGTATTATATAAAAATCTACTATCAACACTTTGTATTCTGTATATTTTCTTCTTTGTCGAATAATAAATGTAAAGCATTTGGAATAAAGTTACTCATATTTGTATTTGTAGCTCTAAGTTTAGAAAAAGCATACTATCTTTTTCTCTAACGAAAAAAGAAAACAATCAAGGCTGGATGCAAAGATGGTTCATGGTCCCTCTTTGCTACAAAAGTTGACTTAAAATTCACTAGAATAGTCTCTTCCATCACAATTTATTTTTCAAATAGTAAGTCATACTTCAGAGTTGAAAATCTTACTATTATTCAGAAATATAGAAAAGGGTAGTAGATTAATTATAAAGTGGAGACAATTAGTCTTATGGTAGTGTCATCCATCCATCATACCTTCATCTGTTAGAACAAGTTTATAAATTCTACTGAGGGTTGCATAAATACGATACACACGCTCATTGTACTATCTAGCTGGGTTTGGTGCCACTTGGAAAGCCAATATGGTCAGTTCTTATTTCTACTAATCCTGCGTGGACTTTCATATTAGCATGGGGTCTTGACTAATTGACTTTCTATAAAGAGTTTTCACCAAAGGTCTAGTTTTTCCTAATTGACATTGATGCCATATAGACTCATACAATATGACTGGCACAGTGGCCATCTTGAAAATTGAGTTATCGCAACTGCTAATTAATGGATAGTCATATAAAGGGGTAGTTACTAAAATCTGTCATCTGTAATTAAAATAGTATCACTCTCACTGTCAGAGTCTCGAGGGTCATGAGCGTTATTCGTATAATATTGTACAAGCCCACTTGTCAAAAGGTATTGCACAACATATAAAACAACACTCTAACCCACTCTCCTCTGATACTCGCTATCTAGGAGATGACGCCCACGGCATAATTGCCCAGTTCGAGTATAGAATGTATGGTGGTAAACATGGCTAATATACTGAACAAACAACTATGAGCCCCTGTAAAGATAAATAAACAATTTAATCAAAGACATACAAAGTGAAATTTCCTTTCATTTGGAATACACGTGGCTTTAGAATTAAACTTTCACCGAATTACAAATAGATTGAAAATAGAATTAAACAAATTTAATTTAAACAAACATATACTGCTTTAGTAGGACTTTACTTACTCTGTCGTCTATTTCTACACATTAAACACATACTGCTTTAGTAGGACTTTACTTACTCTGCCGTGTTTCTCTCCCTCTGGACGTCATTTCAATTTTTCACGGGAGGGGGATATACAACATGACGGGCATGTTGATGTTCGTATATATGCTACAGCAATTTTAGAGCACATGCGAATTCGGGGATTATGGGTGAGTATACCAATGTATACCTTCCCATGACGTTCCCCCCCCACACACACACACATACATGCGCGCGCAAGCATGCATTTTATCACCGACGCGCTACTATCCCCTCATGTTTCACTTGTACCCTCTAACCTCTTCAACCATACAGTTCTGCTTTCCATAATCACATTAAATATATGATCTCAGAAAAGCCGATTACATGTATAACTAGCAGATTATATGATCAAGAGGTTATTTAAAACTGATGACATTGAAATTTCAATGCATTTCTATGGGGAAGTTTTTTAAAAAATTTGTTAACACAACCCCACATATATCGCTATGTTATTCTTTGGACCCTGAGCATCATTATTTAGGTTGTACCTACAGTGATAATATTAGGAAAAGCTCAAATTGTTTTTTAGATACTATCCTCAGGATGCTGCCAGTTTAATTTGTTTAAATGCTGAACAGATCTAAAATAAATGTAGAAAACAACTAAGTATGATGCATGACAGATGGAAGTCCATACCATATTAAGCAGATTAGCTTACAATTCAGTGAAGTCGCTCTATATCTAAACATTTAAAAAACATATCAATAGTTTATCTATCTTCAGAATAACATTTAAAAAAACATATGAATAGTTTGTCTATCTTCAAAATAACATTTAAAAACCATGAATAGTTTGTCTATCTTCAGAATCTAACATTTACAAAACATATGAATAGTTTGTCTATCTTCAGAACAACATTTAAAAAACATAAGAATAGTTTGTCTATCTTCAGAATAACATTTCGTCCATTCTTCATGTTATTTTCAACCAATGATGGTTCAATATGAATACAATTTTAAACTCAAACTTGTTTGTATTATCTGCAAACCAAAAATGCATTTTAACCAACTGCATGAAATGCATGCAGTTTTGTAACAGATTTCTTTATTATATACAAGTAAAAACAACTACTTTGAAAATATATTGAAGAACAGTTTTGCAAACATACTGAAAGCAAAAATACATATGATTCTTAATATATTCCACACTATCCTTAACATTGTAGCATAACATTTTCCGTTAAAAAAACATGAATGACTACTGCATAAAATTAATACATGGTTATATTATATCCATGATCCAGATGCGTGATTCCAATATACCATTAAATTCTCTGCAGAATTCAACAAAACTCTCATAATTTGATGGTAATTCAAGAATACAGCCACAAGTGTGAGCAATTGGTCTCCTGGTGAATTCAGAGTCACAGCACACTAACCGAACAAATATCCTTTGTACAGTCAGTAGATCAGCACCTGCAATAAATCAGTATAATGTTATTCAAATATATGACATTTAGATGTTTTGAAAGATTAACACAATCTTAAAAGAGTAACACAAGATTAAAAGAAATATGGATTTCTGGGGAAGCATAAGAATTTGAATTTTGGGGAAGTATCTAAATAATAGTGAACTATACAACAAAGTTCTGTATTAGCGAACAGTGCATGCATGATATTCTCCTTCAAGGAGACTGTCAAGATGGCAAATTTATGTGCGGATGCCATGTCATGGAGTAAATTAACATCTTGGGTACCAGTTGACAATAACTGTCAACACTTTGAAGGCATACAAATGTCCAGTGATACTACCTGAATCAGGAATCAGTATCTGGTTTAATTAGCCATTTGCATAAAATAAAAATGCATTTAAAACTATCTTGACAATCCAACTATCTCAAACAATTTGAGATCTTTGATTGTTTCCTCCAATCCAAATGTTTTATATATTTCTCTTGCTTTAGGTATAAAAAAGTAAATCCATGTTTCTTATACTTTGCATCCTTACCTGTGACAAATCTCAAAAAGTTCCTCAGCATGTCTTAAGAAAGACATTTAATATACTTCTTCAGGTACTGAACAGTTTCCTCTCTGCATTGGACAAGTCATCTGGAACATCCAGGATATGCAGCACTTTTTTGTTGAGGGAGCCAGACATAAAAATAATTCACTAAGGTTTCCTGGTAGCAACGGTTGAAGATCCAAACAGAAAATATCATGCCAACATTCAGCAACAAAGGCAGGTGCCTGGATGAGTTCCTTGTGGGCCACCTGTTTCAGTATTGTACTAATGTTATCTTTGGTTGGTCTGTGACGCACATCATGAGATTCACAAGCTTCAAGTATATCGTCAACGTTTACAGATTCGAAATCAGTTGAAGCTTGTATAAATACATATTTTTCCATGTCAGAAACATACTCCATAAATGTACTGACAAGACTGTCTCTGTCAGTATGACTGTTGCCTGGACCATCCATTGCACTTGACAAAAAAGGTAAAGCAAGCTGAATGGGGAAATATCTCTCTTGTTTGTACCCAAGAATAATTATTCTGACACAAGCTTTCCATTGTTTGTCAGACATGATGTGAGAAATGGCTGGAACTTTAATATGATTGCCAACTGTGCATGTTTCATAGAATGTATGCCAAAATTCTGATTGTGCATCACGTAAAATACCACCTCTGTCCTCCCCAGCCTCTTTTTGACCATTGGGTAATATCATTTCTACTTCAATGTTTGTTCCCCTTAAATCCAAACTACTATTTTCCAAGAAGAATTCAATAAATTCTATGAAAATGTGTCCTCTATGGAGATGAATTACTTTCACACATGTCCCAATGGTCTCATTTCGATCAGAAATTTCTGATGTTGGAATTAAGTATGAGAACATAACCTCACTGCTATCCTCTTGAGAGTGACTATAAGTTGTCATATCATGGGACAAAGGAATTTTTTCTGAGGAGAGTTGTATGGCATTATCAAATGAAGAATCATTTGAAACTTCATCCATGCTAGATTCTCTGCCAAGTTCTAATAGTTGTCCCAAGTGTATGTCTCTTTGAACTTCTGATACTTCTTTATTGGTGGTAAGGTCTGAGGATTTATTATCTTTAGTCTCAACATTTCCAACTGGGGCGCTTCTCCTAGTTGTTGCCATATATACACGCAACAATTTCATTTTTGTTTCATTATATACTTCCTCTAAAGTTTTTTCTTGAGGAATGGAACATTTGCTAAAGTCACTGATATCAAATGTAAACTCATCAAGCTTGCCTCACATTGATTCTCCATTAGGAAAGAATACTATCAGCAGCAGAGAGGGTGAACAGACCACGTTTTCAAGCAAAAATAAGGCTTCCAGATCATGTTTTCGAACAAAATATGGCCTATAGATAACGTTTTCGAACAAAATATCAGGTTTCCAACAAATCTCATTTAACCAAAAAAAAAGTCTCCATTTTTGTAAAAACGGAGATTTTACGATTTTTTAATCAATTTTGCTCGCAACGATGTGGTCATCCACCCTCTCTGCTGCTAAAGTTTTCAGTTCTGGGATAACAAAAAATAATAAATGATTTGATCAAGTCTTTAGGATTTCACAAACAGACTAATCGCTAACACCTCTTCTTGTAAATCAATCAGATTATTTGACTGGTCGGTGAGTTTGAAATTAATTCTGGTTAACGAATTATTATGGCATCGCATGTAGACAGGATTAATTGGGTTTTCAATAATTAGGAATCCTGGAGGAGCTGTTGGTGCAAATGAATAAAGAATATATCCCTGCTGAGCTTGATTTGATTGCTCTAGATTAATCTGATAGCTTCCTTCGATAACATCACATACTAAATTGAGCGCAATCACCGATGAAATATTCACGTTGAACGGAGCGATATGCCTACCGCCACCATCTGGATCATTATTATATTTGAGGAGGACAGTTGAATCTGATTTTTGTAGCGCTTTGATATCGGTTTTAACAATTCTTGCTAATTCATCAGCGTTGTATTTCGGAAACTTGAAATTACGCAGATTGTCTTCTGTGATATTGTAATCGGTTAGGAATCGTTGTTTATTGTCGCTGTTGTCATTAATTATTGTTTGAATAATTAGTTCATAGATATATTCCATGTCCGATATAAGTTGATTTATTATTTCAACGTGTTTTTGCGATCTTGTTTTCCGTAGTTGTTCTAGTTGTGTGTCATATAATTGTTTAATCTCATTAAAATAACCACGGACGTCAGTTAGCGTAAATGAAATAGTAACAGATGAGTCGGTTGTTCTTTTAATGATAAAATCCCATTGCAATGTGTCTTTGTTGGTGAATATAAATCTATCGGCGATTTTTCCTTTTCTTATATCAGATAAATCATCTCGATAACTGGGATTGATTTCATGATATGATTGTACATCCGTGGTTAAGTCGGTGGTGGATTTTTCCGGTGGTAATTCAGGCCATCCTAGTACGGTTCTAATAGAACTTTGATAGATATCTACGACGTATCCTTCTGTGCTTATCTCAATTGCGGATGATAGTGTCGGCTCATGAACTGTTATAGCGATTTTTGATTCTTTTCCAGTAATCGATTTTATTCTACGCGCGAATTCATTATTGATTTGTTCTATTTGGTATGACCCTGTTGGTATCGAAACGACGTTCCAGTCTGGGGTACCGTCGTCTTTATTCTTATTCGCAAACACCAGTGAATTATTCGGTTGTTGACCACCAAATGATTTTGATCTGATATTAGGCCAACTGTGGTATACTCGTAATTTTGCTAGTGCTATCTCCTTCACTGGGACCGGAGAGGGGAAATTCACACTGAATTCTGGATTCGTTGATGTTATTGATATCATGCTTGTTTGTACTGGGTTCGTGTTCTCCACTATTCGTTGAAGTAATTCCTGCGGTGTTGTCATTGTTATTATACTCATGATTTATTTCTAATTTTGGTATCGAGGAATCATAAATACTGACCATCACTGAGAACTCACAATCTGGTAATGTTGATATTATTGAGATCATTTTGTTTTTAGGGTTCGTGTTTTCTGATTCCATCGGTGTTGTCATTGTTATTATATTCATGTTGTCGCTCTAATTTCGATATCGCGGAATCAAAAATACTGACCATCGCTGAGAATTCACTATCTGATATAATTGTATTATCGAGTGACGACGATATCATCAGGGATAACTGCGAATATGCGGTTGATGCAATATGAAATTGAATTAAGTAATTCTGCAGTTTACTCTGGCTGCATGATGATATCTTTTTTGCTATCCCGGTTGATATACCCCCGATTGTAGCCACCGCAGAAATGCAAATTGGAACTACGACCGGGGCAATCATTGTAACCGATGCAAGTTTTATTCCGGCGCCAGCGAGAACGCTTGACACCGAGTACATAGTAATATCAATTGCGGTGATTCTTCGTCGGTATTTTTTTATTTTTATTTGATACTCCTCGGCGAGGGTTTTGAGTCTAGTTTGAAATTCTCTGACCTGATCATAGCGACATTGCGTTGATGAAATCATTGTTATTTTAAAAACACTAGTGTTTTCAATTAATTACCATCTTCCGGGGAGTAGATCAGGGGGTAGTTTACTTCACCTACGAATTCTAAACACCAGGCTATATGTTTTCTAACGGTGTTATCAACCGCGACAATCTCAAATTCTTCTTCTCCCCCCGCGATAATTACTGTCGCGGTGCCACCAAAGTAGGTTTTACCTTTCACGATGATATCAAATTGCTTGTTAGAGATTAACGTCATCCTGTAGATACCATGGGGCCACTCCCCGATATTGACTTTCAATTTAGCATTAGAGTCTTTTATCCAATCAAAGGTCCCATGCTTTACCCTTTCAGATTTTTCTTTTAGTTTAATAATATCGTCAATGACGTCGAGATAGGTTTTTTTGATTTCGGTATCTTTCATTATCGTTCCATTCCGGCGTTTAAAAAATGAAACCAAAAGGAGGCTGAATCCAAAACCTTTTTCGGTACTATAATTCCTGTCGAGTTCAGAATATGTCGTAGTGATATTGTAACTTTTAGAACCCTCAAAGAACTTATTAACCATTTCATTTGTGAGCTTTTGTTCGTCAATAGCTTTTTTAACTTCAGCGAGGGTTGGACCTGTCAACGATGTGGTTTCAGAACCAGGTGTTCTCCCCAAAAATCTATCCACGATGGTATTAAGTGTTGTTTGTCTCACCATAAACATATTAATATCTTTGAGAGTTATTGTAGATGTAGCCGGGCTACCAAAGAAATTATTAGCGATGTAGGCATTGTGAGTGTGCTTGCCGATAAACTCACTGATTTCAGCGAGAGTCATTCCTGCCACAAGCGGGGTTCCAAAAACTTAACAATGACGTCGTTAGTGGGTTTTTGATCTTCTATTAGTTTAGAAATCTCGAGATAATTTGCCTTGATTTCATTTTCATTCATCATCCTTCCCGCGTCCTTGTTAAAAAAGAATAGCGATAGATAGTTTTTAATTTCAGCGAGAGTCATGCCAACCACAAGCGGTGTTCCAAAGAATTTATGTACGACATTTTTGCGAAAACTATTATAACCTCGTATAAGATCATTCAGCTCACGTTCGTTGGTAGCAATCGCGTCGGTGATCGTAGACACAAGTGCGCCTGGTTTAAGTCGTCCACCGCTGGAATACAGCGCAATAGAGTTTTCAGCGGCGTCGCGCTGCCGTATCAAAATGTCATTCAATGACACATCACTGGATTTCAATTTACCCTGTTTGTCTTGAAATACAACTATTTCATTAGGATCAACATTTGTTAAGTTCAACGTCTCAGCGATTTCATCTTCAATTATTTTTTTTTACATCCTTGACAGAATCAGGTGGTGCAGTGCCATCGGGTTTGGGTTTCAAAGATCTCCCCCAAATATCAATCATGTTATTGTAAAACTCTTTCTCTCTCTAAAATCGTTTCGATTTCCAGCGATTACTAGTGTATTCATTAACGACAACATGTGGTGGTTTTCCGCTTGGGTTACTCAAGGAGTTAGAAATAGCGTCAAGGACATTTAATACTTCGCTGCCGCATATTGGTGGATCATTCATTTGTTGTGTTGGTAGCGTTGAATACCAAGTCTTCATTGGAAACGTTTTTATATAACGCATGAATTCCTTCGGCGGTGCTAATCCATATGAATCAAAATAGACAATCCCACGTGGATCAATAGCGTATGCAACCCAGTGAGTACCAGGTCCGGTGCTGTTATCGAGATTAATGATTCCGGTTTCAACGCTGTTTGGTTGATGTGGTAATTGATCTTTCATAAAGACACCTCTGAAGTTTTTAATCGCTAGTTTTTTAGCAGCAGCAATTAAATCAAAATTGGACATAGGAACCATCGAAGATTTCTGGGTTAATAAACCGGTCCTAGTCTTAGACCTTTTCCGCTGTACCACGAATACGGGGTTCCTGGTAGTCTTAGACCCTTTCCACTTTTTTTATAACCCTTCCCCGTTGCTTTCTTTAGTGCCATTCCTGCCGCGGTACCAACAGCCCCTAACGCTGCCGCTTTAGCCACCGCTGGGGCTGCTGCCGCAATCAACGCTGGAATCGCAGCTAGCAACGGGAATATACCGCCTATTTTTTCCATGTTTTTGATAGCAGCCGCAGAAATAGTAATCTGAACACCCTTTTTTGCTACAAGTGCATCATTGAAATGTTTTACTTGACGAGTTGTCAGCGATAATTTATTCGCCCCGCCAGTCATTTGATTGGGTTTTAGCGTGATAGTGGTTCCACATTGCTTAGCTGATTTGGATTGCAATTTTTTTAATTGACCAGGTGTCAACGACACATTGATATTATTATACGACATTATACAATAACAGATTAATTCTAAATAGAGGATTGTTTATGAAAATCATAGATTTTCTACTGGCGCATCTACCACTCTCATTCTTCCTCCAACACCTTCAAGTAGCATTGATTTATCGCTGAGAATGACAGCAACCGCTCTATAATTAGCAATAGCACCACGAGTCACATTAGCTCTAAAGTGTATATCAACGACAGACTGTCTTGTTAAATCGAGATGTTCCAGCGAAAAGTAATAGATCGGATATAGATTCTTAAAATCAAATTGGGATATTTGCAAACCAGTATCGACATTTTGATCGCGTGCCATGAACGACAACAATCTATGATACACGCGTGCAATATGATTTTGACCGTAATCAAGTTGCACATCTTCGGATGGTTCCTGCTGGCCGTTTATTCTCAGTGAGACGTCTTTAACACCTAATGGACCAAATATCATATGACTGAAACGTTGATCGCCAACTCGTGTGTTATCCTGTAGCGCTACAAATATATGACGTGGAGCTGAAACACCTTGTTTTGATGCTAGATTCCACGTGAATAACCCGTTGAGATTTGATTGTTTAACATCTGTACTCACGGTTAACCAACTCAACAACGATTTTCCTCCTTGGTCCATAAATGATAGTAATCGTTCTTCTGCGGTGATTGCTGGAGTCAACATTGGCATCCACAATGATATTTTTGTTAAAATAACTTTACCGGCATCAGCATTGGGATTTGCATTGTCTGCTGGAATCCTCCAAATTGCGTCATTATCATCACCCTTTCGTACAAGCGCTACTGTATGCTTCGCCCCGTAGATAACTTTTCGGACGTTTCTACAGAATCCAAATATGTGATGTAGTGGAATCGCGCATGAAAATGATTTACGAGCCCCTTGCAACATTGAAATACGTGTTGCGGCTCCTAGATTGAAATTAACGTCGTTGTTTATAACTACAGCCTCGACATCAGCATCATCATTAGCAGCACTGGCTTTTTTTGGTCGTCTTACAACAAATTGAATTCCTCCAGCGGTATTTTTAATATCCTTTGCAAACATCATAGAAGGTCCTGCTGATCTTGTATAATCATCAGAATATCTCGCTAACCCGATTATTGTTGTAGCCACATCAACATCGCGATCTATCGACTCGATTTCTTTTCCATCAATGAGGTATCTTGCACTCTCAAATAACGCCATAATACCATTATTGACAAAACCGACTTGAGTACCAGCTGGATACGGTGCTGGTACAGCAGGAGTATCAGCAGCTGTTACAAGTTCACCTTCTACTTCAATAAACGCTTCAGCGGGTAGAAAATATTTACTGGTATCATGGACTTGAAGTTCAATTCGCGATCGACTATTTGCGTCTATTGCATGATAGGCGTAATATTGATAATCGCGTACAGAATCATCCTTGCCAACTGGGGCGTCTATATCAAACGCCGGATCATGTGACTTTTTGAACATTTTATTCTATTTATCAGAGTCTAAATCGTGAAATCGTAAACGATTTTCATCGACGTAGTTTTTTAAAGCCGCTTCCTGCTATCATATTTGCAATATTGCTTTGGTCGGGGGTTAAAGCCATCGACGCTAGTTTTTCGTCTACTGCGTTATTTATTATTTTACTAACCCGTGCAGGCATTTCCGCGGTAGACGGTAACGGTTTCTTTTTTCGTGATTTCACCAATGATGTTAATTTATTCTTCGCGGCTGAAAACGCTTTCCCGGCAAAATCTCCAACGAAATCTCCGATTTTGCTGGTACCCTTATCACGAATAACATCAATTGCTTTCATTGATAATTGTTTAGCTAACGGCATCACTTTTGGAGCCATTCTTGCAAATAACCCCGCAATGGTATTACCTAAACCATCACCATAGTATGCTCTATAAACTGGAAACCGTGAATTAACTACATAGACGGGGGTTGGTTTATCATGATTGTAATGTATGATCATTATTTGAAATCAGAAACCATTTTTCAATTGGAAACGCTAGCGTTTTTATTCAATCACTGTGATAATCCTCCACTAACTCGCCAATGAAATCTCGATATGTGCTGATATCTATGATACCACCTTGAAATAAACGTCTACAGATATCAGATGCTTCATTAATTATTTCCGGTGAGTTGTTTCCAGCTCGGAATCCTCCTACAAGAACTTCTAATCGTGATATATCACTGAGAACACTACCAGGACATGAAATCCAAGGATTTTCCCTCGAAGAGTTTCCAACGCTAGTGTTTTGCAATCCACTTCCGCTATAACCAGCTGCTTCATCTATTTCGTCTAAATCGGCTTTTTGCAAATAATCAAGAATATCATCATCAGGTGGTAGTTGTTGTTGTTTTTTAGGCGAGTAGACTACTTTCTTTGTAGGTTGCTGTCGCTTTCCTCGCAATTTTCGCGGTTTTTTTTTTGTTGTTTAAACTCTTCGTATTTTTCATACACTATATCCACCGCATTTCTATATTGAATATATGATGCACTATTCTTCTTAATTCTACCTGTTTTTTCAGTTTTGATTTTGTAGAATATATCAGCCCAATGATCTAAATTTCTAACAAACTTATGATATTCTGGTTTCAACCTATCTTTCCTGTTTTCATAATTCGTAACAACAAGCTCAGGAATTCCTGTTGGATCAGTCTTATTAATTTTTGCTAACCCCGCCTCGTTAAATATCACGCGTAAATCATCTACTATTTCTTTTGATTCCATTTGTTTTGTTTGTTCAGCTTTCGCTGCTATTTTTTCGAGTTCACCGATAACAGATTTTCCCGTCTCCGGAACATCTCCTAGTATAGCACGCTCTATCCCTTTCGTCGCTGTGGTTACTGGTTTAAACAATTCTTCAGACCCCACAGCAAAATCAGTTTGTAAACTCTGTCGTTGTTGCAGTTTATTTCTTACAGAGTCGCGAATTGGTATAAATTTCTTGATTGCATCAAGTCGTTCACGAGCCAATCGGGTCGTTAATGCTTCATTGACCATTATTTGAAATCGCAAACAATTTTTCAATTGTAAAACAATTTTCAGTTAATTCAACACTTCGGATGATTTTTAACACCAGTGATGGAATCACCGTAGAAGCGTTTTAACGGCGTTATCATTGATGAGGGAAGTGTGGAAATTGTATATAAAATAATTAATACCACACTTTCCCCACTTTTCTATTGATCAATCTGAACAATCGTATCGAGAGAACCATCCATTAACGGCCTATCGATTTGACATTTTCAATCAAACAATGCTAAAAAAAAAATAAAAATCTCTCTGAGGGTCAGTCACAATCAAAATCTCTTTGAAGATCGGTCACGGTCAAAATTGTTCATTTTCTTGAATTAACGCTCGTAGGTTTCTAACTTTAGAATTAACCTCCTTTTTCAATTCGTATTCGTACCCCAATTCTTTTCGTATTCGTTCTACGACGGTATACAACGGAGCGAACACACTTACGTCACTGGAAAATGCGAGAGAGTCCCGAATAGAATTCTGAATTCTTTTGATGAGCGCATACTTCTTTGGTAGCATATACTTGCTAGTGCTAACTCCGTATTCTATATCCTGAAAATCAGACATGATTTGATCAGGATTTAACCCATCTGATAGTTCAATATCCCAACTTTTCAATTTTGAAATCTCGGATATGATGCTATTCATGTTTTCAGAATTCATTATTCTATAATAATGATATATTTCTAAATGAAAAATATGACGCATTAGACATAACTAAATTTAATTTTCTGTCCGCGATTTTTTGAAAACGCAGATCGATAAACCCCCTCTGCAACATATCGTACTGAGGCTCTACAAATATCGAAGTGCCTACCGGCTTCATATAATGATTGAAATATTTTTTCTTCGTTAGTTATTGTATTCAAAGATTTTACGGGTCTCGCTTTATTTGAACAAGTGCCAGTCTCTCCTCTTTTCAAATTCTCACTTTGTGTGATAGCTTGCAGATTTGATAAAGAATTGTTTTTCGGATTAGAATCCTTGTGATCAATGACAGAATCATCCTCGATCAATCCATGGAAGCACTCGTACACGAAACGATGGCAGTAATATGTCTTCTTTCCAGCACCAAACATCAAATACCCTTGATTATTCACAGAACCAACTGGTTTCTTCAGTCTGCGGTTTCTTACAACACCATCACTTGATGCTTCATAATTTGTGATCACAGGGTGTGGTCTGAATTCTTGGTTCATTTATATATTATACTATTGTTTGTCTAATTCATCGTTTGGTTCAATAATGAATCTTTCAATGTAGTCTTGAGGGGTTCTTATGATTTTATCCTTGATGTTGTCAGGGTCAAGGACCTTTTCAGGGTCAAAATTTCTGATTGATTGTCCATTTTTTATTCTTTTATCATAATATCGCTCCAACTCCCTGTATCGCTTACCACCGCAATTTAGACACAACTGAGATTTTCCCCTGACCCCAACTCCACATAGAATACAGGGTAACGGACCAAGGCTTCCACGACGAAAGCTTTGCATATGATACCCACAAAACTCATTTCTGCATGATTTGTTACACGGGGTTACTGATCCAATCATAAGCCACTTGCAGTGATTCATTATATAAAAATCTTTCATTTAAATGCTTGTTTTAATTATAGCATGAGGGAATTAAGGAGAACGCCTTCGAAAAATGCTGATAAGGAGTTTAAGAGATTATTAAAAATCAATCCTAGATTTAATCTCGATAGACCCAAAAAACGTCCAATAGACGGAAACATGAAAGAGTTTAAGAGATTATTAAAAATCAATCCTAGATTTAATCTCGATAAACCCAAAAAACGTAATAAACGTCCAAGAGACGGAAACATGAAAGAGTTTAAGAGATTATTGAAAATCAATCCTAGATTTAATCTCGATAAACCCAAAAAACGTCCAATAGACGGAAACATGAAAGAGTTTAAGAGATTATTAAAAATCAATCCTAGATTTAATCTCGATAAACCAAAAAAACGTAACAAAATCAATCCTAGATTTAATCTCGATAAACCCAAAAAACGTCCAATAGACGGAAACATGAAAGAGTTTAAGAGATTATTGAAAATCAATCCTAGATTTAATCTCGATAAACCAAAAAAAAACGTCCAAGAGATTACCCTGGAAAGATGCTCAATTCAATCTCGATATAGTTTCTAATACACCAAAGAATACAATTCTTGATAAAGCCATGATTAGTAAAATCAGAGACTGTTTTAAAGAATTCAAGCGTGATGGAGCATCTTATTGTTGGTCAACATTTCGAATTGATGGTGTTGTTGACGCTACCATGAATGATGAAAAAGCAGCAGTGATAATTTCACGTGTTGGGGAAAAACGGCATTTTTTCCGAATCAAATTCATTATCGAAGTCGATGGCAAATGGATTATTAGGGATAAATTTGAACCAATCCTCAAGAATAAAAAAGCTGTCATTGTGAGTAGAGATTCCAAACCAGGAATTCTAACCGGAATCGATAAGCCATACTACGAAAGATCTTATCCCGTAACAGCAATGGTTTATGGGACATATCCGTTAAATGATAAACCCGATATCGCAAAACTAGCTCCTATGAAATATTCTAGTTCACTGAATTGTGTAGCAGAACGAATAATAGAACACTTCACAAATGCGTCCCGGGGGAATAAACTAACTGATCTAAGACAAAAAAAAATAACCGAGTGGGAATTAACGGTAAAACAGCACGGTGCAAAGATTTCTGATATAGCTAAATTAGAAGCATCATTAAAATTCCCAATATCAGTAACAACAATAACCGGAGAAGTATTATACGAACCGAAATATCAATCGCGAGGAGCCCCAATACAGATTATTGATCATAACAAACACGCGTGGACACCTGCGGTAACAATATTTCCACGAGAACGAACCGTGAAATATATCCCTAAGGAGTTCGTCGGGGATGTTTTCTATGAAGAGAGATTATTCGATGCTATTCATGCGTTGTGTAAGGATGATCCTGTGTCAGTGTGGTTACTTAGAAGTGATGAAGAATTCGATCAATTTGTAAAACCAAATGGTGAATTATATCGCATTGAAGAATTAGATAACAGAATGAGAAAAATCGCTAGTGATTTTTCACCGGAGAATTCCCATGAAAAACTACTCACGGATAGTTTTACTATTCCATCAGTGGTAGCTCACTTCGCAAGAGAAAAAAACTCATGGCGTCCAACACGAAGTGATTTTCTCGAGGATGTTAAATTGAGTTGCGTCGAATTTGGTCATGGAGGACTGTGGAATACGAAATACTCACGTGATGGTATGATTTCAATTGATATAGCCGCGTGTTATCCCGGAAGTTTTCTCGGATATGGGGAATGCGCTGAGTACTTCAAACGATTTGGACACCCCACGCATGAAATGACTCGTGTTGCGATTAATGGACCATTGCCTGATTTTGATTTAACCGGATTCGCTCGTGTGATATCATTCGAATTAGCTACAGGGTTACATCCGTGTAGTTATGTTTGGCTCGGTAGACACCTATCTGAAAAACACTGGATGCCAATAGTGCTATTGAGATATATGATTGATTGTGGTATGCTAATATCGTTGATTGTTTCCGAGGCTATTATATGCTATCGAGCTCAGAAAGAAGTTTGGCTACCACAACCCGATCTAGATAGAATAATCAACGAACTACGAAAACAGTTTCCAGATTTCAGTGAAGAAGAAATCATAAATTGGTCTAAAAAGTTATTTGAAATTAAAAAAGAACAAGCAAAAGATCTCGGAAGAAGAATAATCGGTAAATTTACCCAGGGTGGACGATACGACAACGCAAAATACTCTTCGCGGTTGATCATAGATGTCGCTGAATACGATTTTATTGTAGCGGATTTAATGAAACAGGGAAAACTTGTATCCCGTAAGGATGCTTTTCTATCCAATGGTGAGAAATTAGGTACGGTTGTTACCTACTGTGATGGATATAATTCCCAGTACACACATTTGAGAAGTTCAATGCTAGCCTATGCTTCTATTAATCTATTTTCGATGATAAATAGATTTCCTAATACCGCGGTTAGAGTAGCCACTGATTCGATGTATATACATAATAAGTACAAATCAGCTGTAGCGGCATTCACAGATCCCGAAGAAAATTGGGGGCGTTGGCGATTTAAAAAGGAGATGCTACATGAGTATTGTGAATCCACAGACGTTGCCATGGATGATAAATATCTTTGTTGTAACCGTATTGAAATTCAATCAGAATTTTCTAATGCACCACCGGTATCTGATCCAGTATGTAGATATAAGACAGTTTATTTAAACGGTTGTGGTGGGTCAGGAAAGACAACTCGTGCAATTGAATTATTTCGTCGTGGAAACGCTAGCGTTTCTAACATGATTGTGCTAACACCGACTCACAGACTCGCCAGAAAGATGATACAACGAGGGGTAAATGCTTGCACTTATCACAGTTTTTTTCGATGGAAAGGTGACAAATGGACTCCTGATCGAATGGGTGATAAATTCATTCCTGAAATCATAATCTGGGATGAAATATGCACAGTGTCATTAGATGTATTAAAAACATTTCTTGAGTGGTTGTTAAACAAAAACACAAAAGTCGTCATGTGCGGTGATCACGGCCAACCACCACCATTTTTCGGTGCATCTCCACATGAATGGCTAAGGGGTTTTGTAGACTATTATGAAGAAATTACCACTGATTATAGATCAATTGATGAACGATTACGAGAATTCAAAGCGCTAATTAGATTACAACCGGATAGAATCCAATGCGAAATAGCGCGTGAAGTGATTTCAGAAACTCCAATGAATGATTTCTGGGAAACATGGAGACCAAATGATTTGATAATTGCAAGTAGAAAAATAGTCAGGGACACACTTCAGATGAAGTTATTTGAATTGCATAAAGAAAAATTTGCAACGCTTCCAGTACCCCTTTGTTATAGGCCATCGGATACACGAAAACAGAACATTGAAGTTGATATTCCAGGACAGAGTGAAAAACAAATTCTCGTATTAAATGATATTGTGCTGGTTGATATCAGCGTCGTCGAAAATGCATTGCGTGCTAATAAATCCCCGTGGACGCTAGGATACGCAGCAACAATACACTCTTCACAGGGATTGACTATATCGGATACAATTGTTTGGATGGTGGATAATCACATCGAATGGTCGAATTTAGTCTATCTCGCAGTATCCAGAGTACGAAAAATAAATCAACTTCGAAGAATTGTTTTCGATGATAATGACACAACAATGGATGATATTGATGTTAAAATTATTGATAAAAAACTCTCCGGTTACAAACAACAGGACAAAAAAAAAACAACGAGAATTTGATATTGATGCTGAATTAATAATCACTTTGAAGAAACAACAGAATAATCACTGCGCGAGTTGCAATTGTATAATGCGTTGGCAGTATTCGGATAAGGATCCTCGCCAATTCACCGTAGACAGAAAAAATAACAATCTCGGTCATGTCAGAAATAATGTGATGTTGACTTGTCTTGAGTGCAATAGACGCAACGGTGCTAGTTAAGACCATGCGGTGGCAATTGAGTATCCTCGGGAATTACCTGTAGTTGTTGTCGAGTAAATCCTCGTTGAGGGGCAGTTGAATCCAGTTTATAGACTGGAGGTCTACCAGTTGATCGTGTTATACTAGATATCTTATGCGTAGTGACGCTCCAAATAGGATCAGTAGCTCTTTTTCTACCCCCTTCAAGTTCTCCTGGTTCGTATAAGTACCTCACAATGACATTACTACCAAGAATTGGTTCTTTGAAATCTTTTTGTGGTTGTACGGGTATTGACTTCTTTTTAATCGCGTTGATAGGTTTCATGTTGATTGTTCTAGTAATCTCGTTATTCAGTGCAGTAATCACAGATGGTAATCTTTTAACCCATTCACTGGATCGCTTTTCTTGAATGAATTCTTTTGCGCATTGATATCCAAATAACCGCTCAGCAATCGTCCGATTAAATCGTTCTACAATGGCCTGATCGCGATGTATTGCAGTATGCCCTCGTCGTATGGTGACATTATGATGTTTCATTGTAGATAACACTGCACCCTGAAATTCCTTGCCAGGATCAACCTGCAATAGGTTTGGCCAGTGCAGAGGACCTCGTCGATAAATCCTTTCAAATGCAGAAGCGACTTCAGTGGCTGATTTTGTTTTTAACGGTTCTGCTTCTTTGTATCGACTTGCAATATCAACTACGGTTAACGCATATTTGTAACCACGATCATGTGGCAGAAATAATATATCAGCCTGATGAACTTCATTAGGAGCGGTCACATCAAAATGCGAGAATTGAATTTGTTTAGGCGGTGGTAGATAAATTTGCCATAGTGCCTGTTTGGATAACCAATTAGCCGCAGTGGTTTTTTTCACTTTTGCAGCACTAGCGAGTTTATGGACTGCTGATTTACCCCTCCAGTATCCTCTTGGGGAATAATAAATTGATTCCATATTATTAATTACCGGCACCTAACATCAATTTACTTTTCATAGCCGATTTTATTAAAAATGAAGCCAATTTTTCTTTGAAGGATTTGTCAGGAATAGCATTTAACGCATGAATTAATTTCACATCCGCGAGATGCCTGTGTTGCAAATTGCTGCTTTTATAAGCAACATCATGAAGGTGACAGGCCTTATCAATGGCGTTTATTGGTTCTTCACCGGGGTTGGGTTGATTTTGATTATTGAGTCTGATATCAAGTCTGGTTCCTGGTCCACAGTAGCTATATCCTGGGAGGTGCTTTTCTCCGGGGTACTTTGCCCATGGGGTTCCAGGGAGCTTTGACAATTTGGCTGCGATATCACCTCCTCGTTTTTTTTAAAATCAGATCTCATAGACACAAATCTAAATTTCTTTGTACCACATTGCACGCATTTACCAGAAAGCGCTGATCGGTTATTTTTAGTTGTAACCGTCGTCACATCATCTGTGCCAGTACGCGTTTTACACTTCACACAATATAGATCCATAATTTATGTATAGAAATATGGATATAATTGATTTTTCAGCGACTAAAACAAGAGAACCAATTAAGCATCATGCAGCGCTACCAAACTCTATCCGGATGATTATAATCGGGCCATCTGGATCCGGTAAAACGCAATTGTTGCTCAATTTAATAATGAGATGGATGAAGTGGGATAAGTTGTATTTAATTGCCCCTAGCGTAGATGATCAACGATGTTATGAAGTGCTAAAAGATTTTAACGAGAATACATCAGAAATTAAGGGTGAGAACGCCATTGATTTTATAACCGATATCGATGAAGCACCGAGTATTGATGATATTGATGGAGATATTAACAATTTAGTCGTATACGACGATATAATGTTGGATAAACAAAAAAATCCTGCTAGAATATTTTCCCGTGGGCGTCACAAAAACACTGACGTGATATATGTCACTCAACGCTACACTCAGGTTCCAAAAGTCATCAGAGATAACTGCAATATTCTTTCTGTATTCAACGGAGTTGATACTCATACTCTTAGAAATATTTGGCAGACATGGTGTTCTGATATGGACTTCAATCAATTTCGAGATTTCTTTAGTCATGCTCAGTCGACTCCGCACGGATTCGCAACAATAAATCTACATGATCCTCGGACACGATATCGTATCGGACTTGATCAAATATTCGGTTAAAATCGTAAAAGAATTATTAACCCAGAACTGAAAACTTTAGCAGCAGAGAGGGTGGATGACCACATCGTTGCGAGCAAAATTGATTAAAAAATCGTAAAATCTCCGTTTTTACAAAAATGGAGACTTTTTTTTTGGTTAAATGAGATTTGTTGGAAACCTGATATTTTGTTCGAAAACGTTATCTATAGGCCATATTTTGTTCGAAAACATTATCTGGAAGCCTTATTTTTGCTTGAAAACGTGGTCTGTTCACCCTCTCTGCTGCTCTATCTTTGCTGTTTCCAGTAATTCTGTCATTGTAATGTGCAAGTCAAGTTTAAGTTGTCTTGTACCACCATCACTAGCTGTTTTGACCTGCTTATAAGATTCGGTTACTGGATCAAAATCCAACCATCCAACTTCCAACCTTCTCTGTACCTTTTTTGCATTTCTATTTCCAATTAAAGAAAGATAGCGTCCATGAGACTGATTACTGTCTTCACCTACAGCAATATTACGTTTCTTTGAACTGAGTCAATTTTTCAACCGCATCAAAAGATTGTGCTTTCTATCCTCACTTGAACTTCCTCTCTTCTTTGACTTGGAAGAGGCAAACACTGCTATTCTGTCACCATACTTAGAAACATATTCCTTTAAACCCTCATCTGTCATCAGAGCAATGACAGACTCGTCAACCTATAATGTTGGAATAATGACAAGAATGAGGATTAACAGAAGAAGAATGGGTTGCTTTTAAAATGTCAATTTTCCCCCTAACCATCATAACAATTGTTTTTATTATGTGATGCTGGCACTTCACAGAGTGAAGAAAAACAAAGCATGGTGTAAAAAAAAGTGTTTAAAAAAAGATAAATATGAAAACTGATATCTGAGATTTTTCAGGTCTCTATTTAATCTTCCTCTCATGAAATACAATAGTTCAGTCAATGTAAGAAGCATACAAAAAGTTACACTTTTCAAAACTGAAGCTAAGCTTGACATTTGTCAAAACAATGGACCAGAAAGCAGAAATCATGGATCTCACTCCACAAAAGAAAACCAAATGTTCCAAAAGCAAGCCATTAACATGTATAAAACCATGCATGCCAAAAATGTCAAGTACAAACAAAAGTCATTCAATGTGACTTGATCTGTACTGGCAGAACATAATTTCTGCAGTGTCAAAACCTTTATTCCCAAATTAAACCTTTATTCCCCAATTAAACCTTTATTCCCCAATTAAACCTTTATTCCCCAATTAAACCTTTATTCCCCAATTAATCCTTTATTCAATTAGTCGTGGCTATATTCAGTGTCAGAATGAGATTGGTACCCATTTAATTTAGGTCAATCAATGTTTTATTTAGGACCAACACTGCATCATAAGTAGTCTTCTGGAGGAAACCAAACATTGATATGATTGTCTATTTCAGAGGTGTAACTATAAAACAAGATTTTCAAATGGCTGCTATGGTGGCCTCACTGGACATTACATTCAAACCATTTTCATGTAGGACCATCTAGACATAAGAACACATTCAGTAAAAGAAACCATGTTGATATTACCATCCATTCAGGATAAAGACAATTTTCAAGATGGCTTAGACTGACATTAAACTGGCACAGTTCATGCTAATTAGACATGATAAGAAGTGTTCTGATGAAAACCTCATGTCATTGTAACTTGTCATTCTAGCAAAGTAATGATACAATGTTTAATATGACTACTATGGTGGCCATATTGGAAGTCAGATCAACTTCATTTTCTTTTAGGACCAACTATATTTCATAAGAAGTCTTAGTGAAAACCCCATGTTGAAGTGATGATCTATTCAGCAGGATTAGTGACAGTATGGTGGTCATATTCTTTTGGATGTCCAAGTGGCATCATTTTAATCAAGACCAACTTGAATATATAATTAATGTGCTTGTGAAGTTTAATGGCAATCCTTTAAGTAGTTTAGGAAGAGTAGGAATACTAAATACACTAATGGTCATTTAGACCATAGACAATAGACCATCCTATAAGATTTTTGGTCTATGAACAGAAAAGCTACACATATTTTTCAAATGTGTAAATTGCTAAAATGGTCTGAAAATCTAAATGTGTCATTTACATAATAATATAAAAATATAATATGCCCACCAAATTGTAATCATGAATCTCAAGTGACTAAAAATTTTATGTAAATGTGCTAACAATGTCTGGTCAAAAATGCCTTACAATGGTTCCAATGACTGTCTAAAAAGTTTTAAAATAGGTCACATTCAATAGAACCTAATTAGGTTTTGGAATCCAATAAAATTATTTAAATGTCCAATATGGTCTGACCAAGCTCAATAGCTTTTTATTTTCAAATATCTCAAAAAAGTGTGATGGATAGATCTCTCTCTCTCCAATTGTGTGTGTGTTGTCTGCGTGCATGCATATGTATGTGTGTGATAGACTAGCAATCCTGTGTAGCTGATCACTGTAAGCAAATGCAGCTGTTAGATGATTCTGAACCGTAAGAAAGATGTCTGACCTTTTGAACCCCATCTCCACAAGGAGTTACATTTACTCCAAAGAAGCATAAAATTTTTAAAAAAATAATAAACACAAATGTTATTCAGTGCATCAGATAACTTTTGAAACCTCTTGAGTATTTCACTCATTAAATTAAAATTAATTGAGTGAAGTCCCCTCCCTATTATAATTAGAGAAGGCATTAGAACTAAACATTTTGATTGAGATTGATTTGTATTTGAAATGGCACTTGCACATATCAAACTACTGACTGCTAAGAAAATAGGAGTAAATTGCCACTGAAGCTGGTCTAGACAGGTTTCAAACAATCAACTGACTCTGAGACTAGCTTGCTAACTATGTAGCTACAGTAGTTCCCTCTAATGGTATCTATAGTCAGCCACAGTGGCTTCCTCTAATGGTACCTAAAGTCAACCACAGTGGCTTCCTCTAATGGTATCTATAGTCAGCCACAGTGGCTTCCTCTAATGGTACCTAAAGTCAACCACAGTGGCTTCCTCTAATGGTATCTATAGTCAACCACAGTGGCTTCCTCTAATGGTACCTATAGTCAACCAAAGTGGCTTCCTCTAATGGTACATATAGTCAACCACAGTGGCTTCCTCTAATGGTACCTATAGTCAACCACAGTGGCTTCCTCTAATGGTACCTATAGTCAACCACAGTGGCTTCCTCTAATGGTACCTATAGTCAACCACAGTGGCTTCCTCTAATGGTACCTATAGTCAACCACAGTGGCTTCCTCTAATGGTACCTATAGTCAACCACAGTGGCTTCCTCTAATGGTACCTATAGTCAACCACAGTGGCTTCCTCTAATGGTACCTATAGTCAACCACAGTGGCTTCCTCTAATGGTACCTATAGTCAACCACATTGGCTTCTTCTAATGGTACCTATAGTCAGAGCCTCTAACATTAAGATAACATGTAAGAAAATATATGACCTGAAGTCATAGGTAATATATATATATATATATATATATATATATATATATATATATATATATATATATATATATATATATATATATATATAATAATTTCCAGAAGATTCTTATTACATAATTATTTGTTCAGTGAAAATGTTTACATAACTTTATGATAGGAAAATGGTTCTATATTAATTAGGCCACCTGCCAGCCCAAATTTCTGTTAGTGGCTTTAGAATTTTTATTTTCAAATATCTGAATCAAAAGTTTTAAAATTTTTCTTGCCAGAATTGTTCTTTCATTCCATTTATATCTAAAAATATGTTGCTGGATCAGAACTGTAATTTTACCTTGTTCCCTACCATATAACATTTTATTCATAGACAAGCCAGTTTTCATGTAAGCCAAACAAGTACTCTGACTATTCAAGATAAGTGCATCACTTATGATCTGACAAAACAGTACACAATTTCTTCATTTTCCAAGCTATGGATATGTATTCCTTCATTAATTAGAATATCTCTTTTAATCAGCTGTTCGGATAGAGAGGCACTAATTTTATTGTTGGAAGTAACAATGGAAGCTCCTGAGAAGACCAAAATAGACAACAAAAGGAAGACAAGTGTATCAACATTTCCTGAAGTAAATGTGTGACAAACTTTACAAAGTATAGACTATACCTACTTATTATGCAGTTAATTTCTTTTGAACTTCAAAGAGTCTAAAGAAGTAAAATCTTCAAAATGTATGATGCATGTTTTAACTATTGTCAATGGTTGAAACCAATAAACTGAATAACAACACAACCCTACCTTCTCTTCCTCCATTTTAGTTGTATCCACACCTCTTCCCTTCAAAAAGTCATATAGCTCTCTGCCTGCCATTTTGGACTGTATTGAAGAGAAATTGTAATGCTTATTTCCATTTCATAATTCCGCAAGTCTGTTCAGTTTGATGCTGACAGTTTAAGATTTGTGTAATTATCCATTTTATCTTAGGTACATGTGCTTTGTAATTTAGAGAAGCAATTAAATTAGTAAATAAAATGCATTTTTTGCACTCCCTTATAAGCCCTCTCTACAAACATGTTAAATGTTGTACAAGTTGCAATAAAAAAGCTGTAACTACAATGGGATTATTAAACTTGCACTATTGCTGATACTGGTAAAGACTTGGTACTGACATTACACAACCTATAGATGGAAGTATGAAGTGTTCATAATGTGAAACCATCTATTTTCTAGCTACACTACTGAAGTAACACTCACCTTGGCATTGATATTTCTAGTTGCTTACCAATCCTGCATGGTATTAATAACACAAAGGTGTAATCCTGCATGATTTTAATAACAAAGGTATTATCCTGCATGCTTTTCATAACACACATGTATACTCCTGCATGATTATATTAACAAATATATAATCCTGCATGATTATATTAACAAATATATACTCCTGCATGTTTATAATAACACAGGTATAATCCTGCATGTTTATAATAATAAAGGTATAATCCTGCATCATTAAAATAACACACATGTAATCCTGCATGATTTTATAACAAACACATGCTGCATGCTTATAATAATACACAGGTTTAATCCTGCATGATTATAGTTTCTAATCATTTTTTAAAATTAACTGAGGCTGAATTCTTATTTTATTTTGCTAGTCTAAATCTTCTTTAGAGCTTATGCTCTATGCTATTATATATATGTATATATATATATTTGTAATAAACCAAATTTGTTAAGTGCTGTTATCAATTTACATTATCATTTACATTATCATTTCCTCCAAAAGTAGTCACTCGGAGCAAATATATCGTAACATTCCTTATTTTGTATCATTGGTATACAATATAAATTGATTCTCACATAATCCTGCCACAAAGGACATGATTTCATTCTGCAAATCAAGACACTAAATAATTCACATTTGTATGGTTCTCTTCAGTGCACTTCATCTATTCTATATTACAAAATTTGAATCTGAAGTTAATTTCAAACTTTACATTTTGTAGAAAGTTCAATATCTCTGAATCTACATAGATCTATACATTGTCTTCTGGATGTGTCATAAAGTTGAGACTACTATTCCGTGGGCACATATACAAAAGATTTCACATTTGTATTTTTGTTCTCTATTTATATTTAAACACTGTATTATTGCGGGCTCTAAATTATCACAGCAAACAGGATTTTCCAATTAATTTTGGACACATGCCATCTAGCGGTAGTTTACTTATATAAACTGTTGCCAGTATGGATGCAAATATAGCAGAATTTTACTCCTCTAAAATGTCAATGTTTTTATATTTTACATTTTTTGTAAAGTGCATGCAATTCTGCTGTTCATCATATACAAAACTCCAATTTAACTTGCTAGACCTGCATTGGCTTTGATTAAAAAAGATATTCAGCATATCATCTGATTTTTGATGATTATAGGAGAGTATAACAAATGCACATTGTATGAAAAAGGAATAATTAATATTAGCATTATAGGTCATTTTATAAAAAAGCAATAATTAATATTAGCATTATAGGTCATTTACTGATGGTAACATACATGTCCTTACAGACCACTCATGTGGCCTAGTGTTTAGAGAGTGGCCTAGTGTTTAGAGAGTCTGTCTCGGATGCGGGTGGTCATGGGGTTGAACCCTGACCGAGCTGTACCAAAGACTTAGAAAAATGCTACTAATAGCTGCCTCGTTTGGTGCTCAGATTTGAGTGGTTAGTGTTACGACTGATCGGTCTGGTTCCAGGATAATGCGATTGGATGGGACATCATGCTACATGTCTGCAGCATGATGCCTCAGTGCTAGACATTACTACAAACTGCCACACTGCAGACATTGTAGCAATATCACTGGACATTAAAATCTAAATCACACACACGTGTCCTTACAAGGTTACGGTTATAATTTTATTTCATGGCAGCTAATATGGGCAACACTTGACAACATGCTGCTTATGATCATATTTCTCTTATATTAATAAGAAACAACAATAGTTAACTTTCTTGTAAACATTAATATTTCAATAATAACATTATTAATAATATTAATATGAATTTTTATATATTTATATTTGCTTTCCCACAATTCATATAAGATAAAAAAAATAACTGTTTTTAATGTGTAATTTTGTTATTCATAGATTTCCACATTAATTACATATGTGTGTTCCATTTGATCATTGGATCCTTTCGTTTATTGTTGACATTTTTTGCTAGTACAAACATGGACATTTGGTCTCATTGATCAGTTGCAATTTAGGTCTCACTGGATAGTTTCGCATTTTGACACCTAATATTTAAGGTAGAAGACATGGGCCTAATTATCACAATCGTAGCATTTGTCACTTCACACATAAGCTAAATCTGTAATGTGGTTTAGAATTACTTTGAGTTTGGCTTGGAAACTGGTTGACTTTTTGGTGACTGCCTGTCGCAGTTAGACTAGCATTGGAGATCAAAAGCCTAACTTGGGCTTCAAATGAGCCGCCGACTTGGCTTGCATATTTTCATGTGTCTGCTACAGAGGTAAATGTCTAAAAATCTAGATGGTTGAAGGTGATGAAAAGTATGCTAAGTTGTTACAGTACTAGTGAACTTTATTCATGTATAAGGCACATACTGATTCTTTTAGTTGTCTTATCACAGGAAAATATTCAAAACAGCTATTTCCTGTAACAAAAAAAAATGAATGTAAAAAAGAGGGGTTGGGGGCAGTGTTGATTCAGTATAAAAGCCACTTGTTGCATAAGGAACTAACTTAAATACCACGACCAGAATCTTACAAGCATCATTTCAACAAAAATCATTAGTTAATTTGTATTTGTGTCCTTAATGTAATATTATTATCACTTTTCTGCTATAGGTCATTGTCGCACCAAAAAAAATGCCAAAAAAACTGTCCAGTGAGACCGTATGTTTATTATAATACCTGATGCTATCATACCCAAGTTAGGCAAATACCATGATAATACTGTAGAGTTGTTTGTTATATTATAATACCTGTATGCTATCATACCCAAGTTAGGCAAATACCATGATAATACTGTAGAGTTGTTTATTATATTATAATACCTGTATGCTATCATACCCAAGTTAGGCAAATACCATGATAATACTGTAGAGTTGTTTGTTATATTATAATACCTGTATGCTATCATACCCAAGTTAGGCAAATACCATGATAATACTGTAGAGTTGTTTGTTATATTATAATACCTGTATGCTATCATACCCACGTTAGGCAAATACCATGATAATACTGTAGAGTTGTTTGTTATATTATAATACCTGTATGCTATCATACCCAAGTTAGGCAAATACCATGATAATACTGTATAGTTGTTAATTATATTATAATACCTGTATGCTATCATACCCAAGTTAGGCAAATACCATGATAATACTGTAGAGTTGTTTATTTTATATTATAATACCTGTATGCTATCATACCCAAGTTAGGCAAATACCATGATAATACTGTAGAGTTGTTTATTATAGTATAATACCTGCATGCTATCATACTCAAGTTAGGCAAATACCATGATAATATTGTAGAGTTGTTTATTATATTATAATACCTGCATGCTATCATACCCAAGTTAGGCAAATACCATGATACTACTGTAGGCTCAGTTTTAGGCCCTCTCCTCTTCCTTATCTATGTCAATGATCTACCATTAAATAATGAATCCACCAATACAGAATTGTTTGCAGATGATGCAACCTTGTATACATCTAGTTCTGATACTAAAGTTATCCAAACAAGATTAAACTCAGATCTTATTAGAGTCCAAAACTGGGCACAACAAAATAGGATGGTAATTAATGAAGGTAAAACAAAATGTATGATTCTGGGGACGACACAAAAGCTACACAAGTCAGGGAACCCAAAACTATCTCTTGCAATAAATAATCAGCCATTAGAAAATGTCAATCATGAAAGGCTTGTAGGTGTGTCCATAGATAATAATTTGTTATGGAATGACCATATTGATAAGCTTTGTAAAACACTGTCATCCAAAATTGCCCTTCTCAGTAGAATCAAGAAATATTTACCTATGGAAACTCGCAATCTATACTACAAGTCATATATTCTTCCAACAATGGATTACTGTTCTAATGTATGGGGAAACTGTACTAAATCTGAGCTTGACAGGATTTATAAACTCCAGAAACGAGCAGCATGTGTAATTTTAGATACATCTGTTGACCATCCCTCAAAAGCATTATTTACAGAACTCAAATGGTTCACAATATATGACAGGATAGATTTTCACAAGGCAGTTCTTTTATTTAAATGTCTACATGGAACTGCACCAGAGTATCTTCAGGACTTATTCAGGCCTTTTTCAACACAATACCAGTTGAGATCAATCTCAAATGGAAACCTTCTAGTACCAAAACCAAGAACAGAGCAATTCAAAAAGAGTTTTCAATACTCTGGTACAGTTCTGTGGAATAAGCTTCCACTACATGTAAAATCGGCTGAAAATATTAGAGTATTTAAGAAGAGATATCAGGAGCATGCATGTGTTTCTAACAGATAATGGAATTTAGTATTTTAATACGAAACATGCTAATATAAGCACTAATTATTGCTTCTTCATACAATGTGCATTTGTTATACTTTCTTTAAGAGGGCCTCAAGGGAGAATAGTCCTTGACTAATGAGTCACCCTCTATAAATAAAGCATTATTATTATTATTATTATTATTATTATTATTATTATTATTATTATTATTATTATTATTATAGAGTTGTTAATTATAGTATAATACCTGCATGCTATCATACCCAAGTTAGGAAAATACTATGATAATGCTGTAGAGTTGTTTATTATATTATAATACCTGTATGCTATCATACCCAAGTTACTGTAGAGTTGTTTATTATGTTATAATACCTGCATGCTATCATACCCAAGTTAGGCAAATACCATGATAATACTGTAGAGTTGTTTATTATATTATAATACCTGCATGCTATCATCCCCAAGTTAGGAAAACACCATGATAATACTGTAGAGTTATTTATTATATTATAATACCTGTATGCTATCATACCCAAGTTAGGCGAATACCATGATAATACTGTAGAGTTGTTTATTATATTACCTGCATGCTATCATACCCAAGTTAGGCAAATACCATGATAATACTGTAGAGTTATTTATTATATTATAATACCTGTATGCTACCATACCCAAGTTAGGCAAATACCATGATAATACTGTAGAGTTGTTTATTATATTATAATACCTGCAAGCAATCATACCCAAGTTACTGTAGAGTTGTTTATTATATTATAATACCTGTATGCTATCATACCCAAGTTAGGCAAATACCATGATAATACTGTAGAGTTGTTTATTATATTATAATACCTGCATGCTATCATACCCAAGTTAGGCAAATACCATGATAATACTGTAGAGTTGTTTATTATATTATAGTACCTGCATGCTATCATACCCAAGTTAGGCTAATACCATGATAATGCTGTAGAGTTGTTTATTATATTATAATACCTGTATGCTATCATACCCAAGTTACTGTAGAGTTGTTTATTATGTTATAATACCTGCATGCTATCATACCCAAGTTAGGCAAATACCATGATAATACTGTAGAGTTGTTTATTATATTATAATACCTGCATGCTATCATACCCAAGTTACTGTAGAGTTGTTTGTTATATTATAATACCTGCATGCTATCATACCCAAGTAAGGCGAATACCATGATAATACTGTAGAGTTGTTTATTATATTATAATACCTGCATGCTATCATACCCAAGTTACTGTAGAATTGTTTATTATATTATAATACCTGTATGCTATCATACCCAAGTTACTGTAGAATTGTTTATTATATTATAATACCTGCATGCTATCATACCCAAGTTACTGTAGAGTTGTTTGTTATATTATAATACCTGCATGCTATCATACCCAAGTTACTGTAGAATTGTTTATTATATTATAATACCTGTATGCTATCATACCCAAGTTACTGTAGAATTGTTTATTATATTATAATACCTGCATGCTATCATACCCAAGTTACTGTAGAGTTGTTTGTTATATTATAATACCTGCATGTTTCATACCCAAGTTAGGCAAATACCATGATAATACTGTAGAGTTGTTTGTTATATTATAATACCTGCATGCTATCATACCCAAGTTACTGTAGAGTTGTTTATTATATTATATTACCTGTATGCTATCATACCCAAGTTAGGCAAATACCATGATAATACTGTAGAGTTGTTTATTATATTATAATACCTGTATCCTACAATACCCAAGTTAGGCAAATACCATGATAATACTGTAAAGTTGTTAATTATATTATAATACCTGTATGCTATCATACCCAAGTTAGGCAAATACCATGATAATACTGTAGAGTTATTTATTATATTATAATACCTGTATGCTATCATACCCAAGTTACTGTAGAATTGTTTATTATATTATAATACCTGCATGCTATCATACCCAAGTTAGGCAAATACCATGATAATACTGTAGAGTTGTTTATTATATTATAATACCTGTATGCTATCATACCCAAGTTACTGTAGAGTTGTTTATTATATTATAATACCTGCATGCTATCATACCCAAGTTAGGCAAATACCATGATAATATTGTAGAGTTGTTTATTATATTATAATACCTGCATGCTATCATACCCAAGTTAGGGAAATACCATAATAATACTGTAGGGTTGTTTATTATATTATAATACCTGCATGCTATCATACCCAAGTTAGGCAAATACCATGATAATACTGTAGAGTTGTTTATTATATTATAATACCTGCATGCTCTCATACCCAAGTTAGGCAAATACCATGATAATACTGTAGAGTTGTTTATTATATTATAATACCTGCATGCTATCATACCCAAGTTAGGCAAATACCATGATAACACTGTAGAGTTGTTTATTATATTATAATACCTGTATGCTATCATACCCAAGTTACTGTAGAGTTGTTTATTATATTATAATGCCTGCATGCTATCATACCCAAGTTAGGCGAATACCATGATAATACTGTAGAGTTGTTTATTATATTACCTGCATGCTATCATACCAAAGTTAGGCAAATACCATGATAATACTGTAGAGTTATTTATTATATTATAATACCTGTATGCTATCATACCCAAGTTAAGCAAATACCATGATAATACTGTAGAGTTGTTTATTATATTATAATACCTGTATGCTATCATACCCAAGTTAGGTAAATACCATAATAATACTGTAGAGTTGTTTATTATATTAAAATACCTGCATGCTATCATACCCAAGTTAGGCAAATACCATAATAATGCTGTCGAGTTGTTTATTATATTATAATACCTGTATGCTATCATACCCAAGTTAGGCAAATACCATGATAATACTGTAGAGTTGTTAATTATATTATAGTACCTGCATGCTATCATACACAAGTTACTGTAGAATTGTTTATTATATTATAATACCTGTATGCTATCATACCCAAGTTAGGCAAATACCATGATAATACTGTAGAGTTGTTTATTATATTATAATACCTGCATGCTATCATCCCCAAGTTACTGTAGAATTGTTTATTATATTATAATACCTGTATGCTATCATACCCAAGTTAGGCAAATACCATGATAATACTGTAGAGTTGTTTATTATATTATAGTACCTGCATGCTATCATACCCAAGTTAGGCAAATACCATGATAATACTGTAGAGTTGTTTATTATATTATAATACCTGTATGCTATCATACCCAAGTTAGGCAAATACCATGATAATACTGTAGAGGTGTTTGTTATATTATAATACCTGTATGCTATCATACCCAAGTTAGGCAAATACCATGATAATACTGTAGAGTTGTTTATTATATTATAATACCTGTATGCTATCATACCCAAGTTAGGCAAATACCATGATAATACTGTAGAGTTGTTTATTATATTATAATACCTGCATGCTATCATACCCAAGTTAGGCAAATACCATGATAATACTGTAGAGTTGTTTATTATATTATAATACCTGTATGCTATCATACCCAAGTTACTGTAGAGTTGTTTATTATATTATAATACCTGCATGCTATCATACCCAAGTTAGGCAAATACCATGATAATATTGTAGAGTTGTTTATTATATTATAATACCTGCATGCTATCATACCCAAGTTAGGCAAATACCATAATAATACTGTAGAGTTGTTTATTATATTATAATACCTGCATGCTATCATACCCAAGTTAGGCAAATACCATGATAATACTGTAGAGTTGTTTATTATATTATAATACCTGCATGCTATCATACCCAAGTTACTGTAGAATTGTTTATTATATTATAATACCTGCATGCTATCATACCCAAGTTAGGCAAATACCATGATAATGCTGTAGAGTTGTTTATTATATTATAATACCTGTATGCTATCATACCCAAGTTACTGTAGAATTGTTTATTATATTATAATACCTGTTTGCTATCATACCCAAGTTACTGTAGAGTTGTTTATTATATTATAACACCTGCATGGTATCATACCCAAGTTAGGCAAATACCATGATAATACTGTAGAGTTGTTTGTTATATTATAATACCTGTATGCTATCATACCCAAGTTACTGTAGAGTTGTTTATTATATTATAATACCTGTATGCTATCATTCCCAAGTTAGGCAAATACCATGATAATACTGTAGAGTTGTTTATTATATTATAATACCTGTATGCTATCATACCCAAGTTAGGCAAATACCATGATAATACTGTAGAGTTGTTTATTATTTTTTAATACCTGTATGCTATCATACCCAAGTTAGGCAAATACCATGATAATACTGTAGAGTTGTTTATTATATTATAATACCTGCATGCTATCATACCCAAGTTAGGCTAATACCATGATAATACTGTAGAGTTATTTATTATATTATAATACCTGTATGCTATCATACCCAAGTTACTGTAGAATTGTTTATTATATTATAATACCTGCATGCTATCATACCCAAGTTAGGCAAATACCATGATAATACTGTAGAGTTGTTTATTATATTATAATACCTGTATGCTATCATACCCAAGTTACTGTAGAATTGTTTATTATATTATAATACCTGCATGCTATCATACCCAAGTTAGGCAAATACCATGATAATACTGTAGAGTTGTTTATTATATTATAATACCTGTATGCTATCATACCCAAGTTACTGTAGAGTTGTTTATTATATTATAATACCTGCATGCTATCATACCCAAGTTAGGCAAATACCATGATAATATTGTGGAGTTGTTTATTATATTATAATACCTGCATGCTATCATACCCAAGTTAGGCAAATACCATAATAATACTGTAGAGTTGTTTATTATATTATAATACCTGCATGCTATCATACCCAAGTTAGGCAAATACCATGATAATACTGTAGAGTTGTTTATTATATTATAATACCTGCATGCTATCATACCCAAGTTAGGCAAATACCATGATAATACTGTAGAGTTGTTTATTATATTATAATACCCGCATGCTATCATACCCAAGTTAGGCAAATACCATGATAATACTGTAGAGTTGTTTGTTATATTATAATACCTGCATGCTATCATACCCAAGTTACTGTAGAGTTGTTTATTATATTATAATGCCTGCATGCTATCATACCCAAGTTAGGCGAATACCATGATAATACTGTAGAGTTGTTTATTATATTACCTGCATGCTATCATACCAAAGTTAGGCAAATACCATGATAATACTGTAGAGTTGTTTATTATATTATAATACCTGTATGCTATCATACCCAAGTTAGGTAAATACCATAATAATACTGTAGAGTTGTTTATTATATTAAAATACCTGCATGCTATCATACCCAAGTTAGGCAAATACCATAATAATGCTGTAGAGTTGTTTATTATATTATAATACCTGTATGCTATCATACCCAAGTTAGGCAAATACCATGATAATACTGTAGAGTTGTTAATTATATTATAGTACCTGCATGCTATCATACACAAGTTACTGTAGAATTGTTTATTATATTATAATACCTGTATGCTATCATACCCAAGTTAGGCAAATACCATGATAATACTGTAGAGTTGTTTATTATATTATAATACCTGCATGCTATCATCCCCAAGTTACTGTAGAATTGTTTATTATGTTATAATACCTGTATGCTATCATACCCAAGTTAGGCAAATACCATGATAATACTGTAGAGTTGTTTATTATATTATAATACCTGTATGCTATCATACCCAAGTTAGGCAAATACCATGATAATACTGTAGAGTTGTTTATTATATTATAGTACCTGCATGCTATCATACCCAAGTTAGGCAAATACCATGATAATACTGTAGAGTTGTTTATTATATTATAATACCTGTATGCTATCATACCCAAGTTAGGCAAATACCATGATAATACTGTAGAGTTGTTTGTTATATTATAATACCTGTATGCTATCATACCCAAGTTAGGCAAATACCATGATAATACTGTAGAGTTCTTTATTATATTATAATACCTGTATGCTATCATACCCAAGTTAGGCAAATACCATGATAATACTGTAGAGTTGTTTATTATATTATAATACCTGTATGCTATCATACCCAAGTTAGGCAAATACCATGATAATACTGTAGAGTTATTTATTATATTATAATACCTGTATGCTATCATACCCAAGTTACTGTAGAGTTGTTTATTATATTATAATACCTGCATGCTATCATACCTAAGTTAGGCAAATACCATGATAATACTGTAGAGTTGTTTATTATATTATAATACCTGTATGCTATCATACCCAAGTTACTGTAGAGTTGTTTATTATATTATAATACCTGCATGCTATCATACCCAAGTTAGGCAAATACCATGATAATATTGTAGAGTTGTTTATTATATTATAATACCTGCATGCTATCATACCCAAGTTAGGCAAATACCATAATAATACTGTAGAGTTGTTTATTATATTATAATACCTGCATGCTATCATACCCAAGTTAGGCAAATACCATGATAATACTGTAGAGTTGTTTATTATATTATAATACCTGCATGCTATCATACCCAAGTTAGGCAAATACCATGATAATACTGTAGAGTTGTTTATTATATTATAATACCTGCATGCTATCATACCCAAGTTAGGCAAATACCATGATAATACTGTAGAGTTGTTTATTATATTATAATACCTGTATGCTATCATACCCAAGTTACTGTAGAATTGTTTATTATATTATAATACCTGTTTGCTATCATACCCAAGTTACTGTAGAGTTGTTTATTATATTATAACACCTGCATGGTATCATACCCAAGTTAGGCAAATACCATGATAATACTGTAGAGTTGTTTGTTATATTATAATACCTGTATGCTATCATACCCAAGTTACTGCAGAGTTGTTTATTATATTATAATACCTGTATGCTATCATTCCCAAGTTAGGCAAATACCATGATAATACTGTAGAGTTATTTATTATATTATAATACCTGTATGCTATCATACCCAAGTTAGGCAAATACCATGATAATACTGTAGAGTTGTTTATTATATTTTAATACCTGTATGCTATCATACCCAAGTTAGGCAAATACCATGATAATACTGTAGAGTTGTTTATTATATTATAATACCTGCATGCTATCATACCAAAGTTAGGCTAATACCATGATAATACTGTAGAGTTGTTTATTATAATGCCTGCATGCTATCATACCCAAGTTAGGCGAATACCATGATAATACTGTAGAGTTGTTTATTATAATACCTGTATGCTATCATACCCAAGTTAGGCGAATACCATGATAATACTGTAGAGTTGTTTATTATATTATAATACCTGCATGCTATCATTCTCAAGTTAAGCGAATACCATGAAAATACTGTAGAGTTATTTCCCGTGTTAGGTCAATCTGGGACAGATACCACATGCTGTTTTATTCGAATTTACGAGCTTTGATTGACAAATATTTTTTTCTTTCTAAAAAAGATATAGAAAGAGGGAAAGTTATTGAAACTTTAAAAATTATAAGTAAGCAGCAATAGGAAAACAGATTTAATATGTACCGATAAGAACATTAAGGACGGCGATAATACATAGCGTTCCGGGCTACTGTATATTATTTGTCAGGCGAAAGTCTCTTTCGTATAAGGTATTTGACGATTAATTTAAATTCATATTCAATCTACAATAAAAAATAAATCGATAGTTCAGACATTTTAAAGAAAAGAACATTTCAATTCAAAACAACAACACAAAAATCCAATCCTCAATGGGCCTCTCGAATTCATCGTACATCATTAGTGTACAGTACAACTCCAATTCTGACATGTAAAAGTGAAGGCATGAAGTAACCATTGAAGAACATTTATCACAAAATATCATATTATAATTACATATCTAACATAAAATGGCATTCATCATCTAAACTAAATAGTAACCTGAACAAACCTTGCTGACACGGGTCTCTCTATTGCGCTGCAGACAAATTTAATGTTTCTATTTATAGAATATTAATTTGAGGGAACAAGTTAATAACTTGAGGGAATGAAATAATAATTTGAGGGAACGAAATATTAATTTGAGGGAACAAATTATTATTTTTAGGTAACGAAATAGTAATTTGAGGGAACGAATTAATTGTTTGAGGGAACGAAATGATAACTTGAGGGAACAAATAATTAATTTGAGGGAACGAAATGTGAATTTGAGGGTACAAACTATTATCTTGAGGGAACAAAATAGTAACTTGAGGGAACAAATTATTGATTTCAGGGAACGAATTATTATTCTGAGGGAACTAAAAGTAGTTATAGGAGATACCGTATGGTCTATGGGAAAATAAATTACAGAGATCCAAACCCCACCCCATCCCACCCCACCCCGAGTACGTTTAAGGTCAAAATAAAAACTAACTGGTAGAGAGATTTGGGGACGACGAGAAACTCTTATTAATGCCCTGGACGGTACAAAGTCAGGGATTCCTGTTCTCCGCAGTAAGGACATTGCAGAAAGAGACGACGAAGACACACCGCCAGAGGCCTTCACACTCATATATGTATATATATATATATATATATATATATATATATATATATATATATATATATATAGAAAGACTAAGGAAGAACCGTTCGAGACTTAGATGTTCTTTTAAAATAACCAGAGACAGAAGAATGATTCATTGAGTCTTGCGCCTGTTCCAAGTCGGAAATGGATACTTTTCCACCAACACCAATACCCCCCCCCCCCCCCCCCCCTCCGCAACTAGCCATCAGCATCGTAAGAACACTGCTCTTAACATGGGCTCGTTGAAGAGCAATACACATCATATGGGTTCATTGAAGGTGTTTAATGTGTTTAATTCAGATGCATGGACTCCAGTTATATAAAAATTAAAGTTATAAAAACAAATTTCTCTCCTCTACATACCTGATCTATACTAACCAACTATAACCCTACTACCAAATTAGTGACTTAGATAATTAATAATAACCCATTCACCCATTTAATTTTTAAAAAAAACCACCTTATTTATATAAGGTAGTCTTACCCAGGACCAACAGGCCCGGCCGCACAAAGCGATACCATAAACAAATAAACAACTTATGAACTAAACACTTTAATTAGTCACTAGCAGTCACTGGCGTTGTAATAATCTCTTCTTAAAACAGCACAGAATATTTTCTCAAAATTCTTACTTTCGGAAACCAATCTATTTAACCAAAAATTAAAAATTCGTGCATAACGCCACCTTAGACCAAATCACCTGGAAACAGCGGACACCTCTACTTTGGACAGTCATCTGCCTTCACGTACCCTTCATCCTTTGCCTCAGCTGGAAACCATATATCAGTGCGCTGGGTCCATTCCCAATCATGATAGCCCACCATTCAGGTCATAAAGGGCCTATATGGATCCAAAACTTCTGGAGATGAAGCACTGATTCCTTCCCATATGAACAATAAACAGACCGCTGTGCAGTCATAAATTCGAGGTACATGTACGTAATGTGCGCACACCTTGTTAATTCCAATAAAGAAGTCTGACCATCCATTCTTGATCCATCATCCTATGAAGATGTGTTCAAGACCAGCTAAAGCTGAACGAAGTTTACGCTAATTTACACCGTGTCAGACAAAGTCCGATACGGAAACCTGAAGAGGTAAAGTCAGAATGTTAAAAGTGACCTAATACATGATAGAAGACCTCTCCAGAGAGGAAATTAAGGAGATAGAAGAATGGACGAAGATGTACAGACTTAAGAAGCAGCTAAGAGAATTGAGAGAGAGAGAGAGAGAGAGAGAGAGAGAGAGAGAGAGAGAGAGAGAGAGAGAGAGAGAGAGAGAGAAGAGAGAGAGAGAGAGAGAGAGAGAGAGAGAGAGAGAGAGAGAGAGAGAGAGAGAGAGAGAGAGAGCTGCAGTAACAACAGCAGGAACCGGACAGAGGATTTGTGGTCTTCCGTATCGACAAAAAAAGCGTTCTCCTTCTCTTTCCGAAGAAGCAGGCCCTATCCTGTGGGAAAGCCTACCGTCAGAATGGGACGAAATCTTAGACGATAAAAGATTGTCATAACTCCTCATATTCAACAGCTGCCCTTTTCAGGGCTACGCCATTATTCTAGAAAAGAGGTACTAATTCAATTGCCAAACATTGTATGTTTATGCTTAAAAAAATAGAAGTGTGTCTATAAGAACTTAATTTGTTTGATATAGTTAGAAGTGTCTCTATAAGCTCTTCCTTGCCCCAGCTTTTCAAATAGTCTCTATGTGTTTGTAACTTGTGTTTGAAGCTATAACAAAATGTGATCGACATTTATGAATTTTGAATTTATGAATTTTGGTATATTGGGGATGTTTTCGTTCGCGTTTATAGTATGTAAAGGAAGAGCTCGTCAGTCTGGCTACCAATCTTTGACCTGTCAACTGTAAAAATGAGCAGTAGAATTTTAAAATGTCTCTAACTTCAGATGTACCTGGAATATATCACGCGTATCCTGGATGAACTGGCTACGTAGACTATAGCCAAATCAGACAGAAAAGAGGAGGAGGAGGAGAAGGATAAAAAGAAAGTAGGGGAAATGTTAAAGCCTATCCTGCCTCACCTCATGATGTTCCCTGTCTGTCAGGTCAAGCCTGAGGTGAGGACACCTCCACATCAAGCACTAGCAGTACGACATCCACAGCCACAACATCCTGTACCAGCACCACAATCAGTACCAGTAATGCATCCAAAAAAGTGGAATTGAAGAAGACAGGGGGAAGTCTTCACTATCATCCAAAGAAAAGACTGCGAGAATGAAGCCAGTTAACTCCCATCTGCACTGTGAATTGAGACAAGATTGGAGCAGACGCAGTGTGTGTAGGGCACGGCCTGGGAGATAACCGGGTGCATCTGAAATTCTAAAGAAAATCCCAGCCCTTCTCATTTCAAACCAAATCTCTAGAAAAGAGACTATCCAAATTGCCAATTGGTGTATAAGTGGAGTAGTGTGATTAAAACACTTTACTGGTGTGTGTGTGTGTGTGTGTGTGTGTGTAGTCGAATATATTGTTTTATGCGTTGGCGTAACATTTGTGGGAATAGTAGATATTGGGGTTTGTTTTCCCTCCCTTCTGTGGTGATAGTATATTTGTGTTTTTTGATAGTATATTGTGGTTATTTTCTCCTTGCTGTGTGTGGATAGTATTTTTTGGGGGTTTGCTGTTTGCTCTTCACCTCAAAGTTGATAGTATATTTGTGGCTTTTGATAGTATATTGTGGTTATTGTTTCCTTTCTCAATGTGTAGAGTATATATTGGGGTGTTTGATAATATGATGTGGTTGTTTTTTTTACTATTCAACGTGTGTGGAAAGTAGATTTTTAAAAATGATATATAATAATATTTATCTTTTGTTCTCTATGGATCGTACATAAAATGTAAAGTGAGTGCGAGGCTTGTTTTCCTTCACGTCCGTGCTTGACATTATTAACTCAAGCGCTCCGTCATAGTTATACTATTGATTGGTACATATGTTCTCCTATTAAAACTAAATTGGTCTAATTGGAAAAACTCTTCGCATTCTGATTGGAAAAACTATATTACTCCTCGCCGGGTGCCTTTCTGCTTTGTTGCGACCAGACATGTATCAAATGCGACATCCGCAATGTTTAACATGGCTTGCTGCAGTGGTTCTATTCACTACAGCACCAACCAATTAATTAGTCCGACATTCGGACATTAACCAGTCGAAAAAGCACTTAGTTTGCGTAAGCGACTTTAATCCATTAATTTCATTTAATCCAACAACAAATTCGCGCCATTCAACATTAAATAGTCTAAGAAGATGGCAATCGATTTGTTTAGTAATTTAAGACACAGTTTGTTTTTATTGATGGATGTAGAATATGTGGTAGAACAGCTTGAGAAATTGAAGTATCCAGGTAGCTGAGACTTTGTAACCAGTTTAAAATTAGCGACATATTTGCTAGACGGTATGACAGAGGAGTAAGTAAAGTAATTGAATACATTTATTAGACCCAAATATGTGAGAGTGGGAAACTTGAAGGAGCCACCACTTGACAGTGTCACAAAAGTCTAGAAGATACATTGTATTGGACAGAATGGTCATATTTGAAGTGGGGGAGTATACCAGCTAAAGAAAGCGGAAGAAATGATGAGAAAACTGTTGGATGTAGAGGTGAAAAAGATTAGATACCTGGACAATGGAGAGAAAAGAACAAGACAACATAAAGGAAAAAGACATCATAAAAAAGAGGAGTTTGAAAGACTGAATAACAACCGGATGAAGCTAAAGAAACAAGTTAGATCAATGGGACATCCTGACTGTATTCCAGAGACTGAAAGGAAGACGAAGAAAGGAATCATTTAGAAAGTCAGGAACTGATGGAACAACAGAAGAAGAAGAAGAAGAAGAAGAAGAAGAAGAAGAAGAAGAAGAAGAAGAAGAAGAAGAAGAAGAAGAAGAAGAAGAAAAAGAAGAAGAAGAAGAAGAGAAAAGAAGAAGAAGGAAATGAAGAAGAAGAAAGAGACAATGGTCATTTTCAGGACCACTCATATGCCTCGAAAAGAATTGCTTTCTTGCCTAAACCAATGTTGTTTTTTTCAGTCCTTTATAAAATTGTGAATTGTTTGTGACGGTATATTGCATGTCGTATATGTTATATAAGTCTGCGCATATGTCCACTCTCTCTTCCCTGTGTTGTAGCATTGTTACCCATGTTCAGTACCGTGACATCACCACACCTGTTCCATTCCTATTGTCCCTATACAACAACGCAACTTTCCCTAGTCGCGATACAGTCCTAATATTCTCCTTGATAAATTTCCACTGACCCTAAACTCTCCCAGCGCGATTTAAAAAGTGTTGACCCAAAAAGTTCCGGGGTGGGGCTGGGAGGGGGGGGGGCTGTAATGTATTTTTCCATATAGCATACGGTATCCCCTATAAATACTACGAAACGCTAATCTGAAGGAACAAACTAATATTTTGTGGGAACAAATTATTAATTTGAGGGAACGAATTATTAATTTGTGGGAACGAACTGCTAACTTGAAGGAACAAATTATTCATTTGAGAGAACGAATTATTAATTTGAGGGAACGAAATGCGAACTTGAGGGAACAAATTATTGATTTGAGGGAACGAAATGCTAACCTGAGGGAACAAATTATTAATTTGAGAGAACGAATTATTAATTTGAGGGTACGAATGATAACTTGAGGGAACAAAATAATAACTTGTGCAAATGAATTGGCAATTTGAGGGAGCGAATTATTATTTTGAGGGAACGAAATAATAATTTGAAGGAAAGAATATTAACTTGAGGGAACAAATTAATAATTTGAGGGAATGAAATGCTAACTTGAGGGAACAAATTATCAATTTGAGGGAACGAAATGCTAACTTGAGGGAACAAATTATTAATTTGAGGGAACGAAATCAGGGCCGGACCTAAGTTTTTCAGGGGGGGGGGGGGCCAAACTTGTTATTGGGTTAAGCGAAGGCGCGCAGCGCCGAGCCTTCTAGGGGGGTCCGGGGGGTCCGGAATTTTTTTTTTTCAAGGATGCAAAATGGTGCAATTTGGTGCTATCTGAACCTTGAAAAAGGGATCTAAAAAAAGTGACTAAAAACTTCAATGTTTTAAAAACACTAAAGAAAATATTTTTAAAAAATAAATAAATAATAAAAAAACAACAAATTCGGAACCCCCTTTGCATCTTTTATCAAAAGCAGTGAATAGGCTTTTTTTGTTTTTTTTAAAGGAGGGGGCAGGGCCCCTTGGGCCCCTATAGCAGGTCCGGACCTGCACATCAACATTCCTGACCTGGTATTGTTCTAGTGATGCTAACATAAACAGCATTGGGGGGTGGGTGGGGTGGATACACCAATGTCTAGCTAATTGGGACAGATGTAAAAGAAACAAATATTATTCTATGTTGGGACATTGATGTGAGGAACCTTGCTGAACTTACATCAACATATCAGATAAAGTCAGTGACGGCCTTTGAAATGAACCATTCTCAAGCCCAAAATACAAAATAAATACACAGTCCATACAGTTCACCCAAATATTCTCAGAATCCCATCCACTCACAGCTGACTTTTAGCAATTGCAAGGATATAGAGAATGAGAGGAAATAGAAAGAAAAGCTACAAGAAAATATTAACAAGAAGAAAACTCAGTACAAAAAGGGACATGTTGTAACTTCTATTACTTTAAATAAGGACCTACCAGAAAATAAAAGTCATGATGAAGCCAAGTCAGTCTTTCATAATCAATCTTTAGTGCATTTGGATCATAATGAATACATGCTTCAAACTAGTGCTTCTACCACTATGACTGAGACAACAGATCCTAACATCATTCCATCCAAATTGAGACCTGCCAAAAGGAAAACAACTGACATTATTATTCATTCTGTACTCAGTAAAAAATGTGGCTACCAGTATGCCAGAAGAAAACTGTGTTGTCAACATCAATAAACTTTCAGAACTAATCAGGGTATTTCTGCCACATCAATTTAAGAATGCTTTTCCAGTTGTTACGGTACACAAAAGACAGGGTTTGTACATTACTGTTTGTGTGCAATGCAATAACTGTAAGTTTAAATCCTATATGGTGGAACTGTTCACAAAAGTACTAAAAGTTTTAATTCTTTTTCCTAGAAACATTGTCTGCAATATGCCATATCCATCACTATTTGCAACACCATTCCATTGATGACATTCACCATTTATAACAGTATGTCTACTTATGATTTCTTGAAAGTGCATTTGCTCTTGTGGAGTGAAATTACTTAGAAGAATGTGTGATGTCATGTCATGTAATGTTTTTGTGTGTCTGCAATGGAATATGAATAACTTTCATTAAAATTGGAGTACAGAGCTTGCTACCTACATGAAAATTAAGTAAACACATTTTAAACCCCCATTTTCTCTCAAAGCAACATAGTTAAGCTCAAAATATGCTAACTTGTCCTGATACCATTAGGTATAATTTTTATAGGTGCAAAAAAGAAATTACCTCCCTTGAATCTCCTATAGAGCTGAGAGATTCGAAATAAGGAGACAAATAGAGGTACTATGATAAGGCTAATGTATAAAAATTAATTGCATATGAATAAAGAACAAGAAAATAAGACAAAATGTGGTTCATAGCACAATTTGTTTTTAGCATTTTTCTCTTAAGGGGGGCAGGGTCCAGTTTTTATGTACAAATTTTATGTCGCATGCACCTGCCTAATATAAAAATTCATTAAAAATATAATACTATACATGCATTTTTCACATCTAAAGGCCATTTTTGACAGCATGTGGTGCTCACAGTGCAAACGCAAGGCCTTTCCCTGGATGAAAATTTTGAAAAACATTGTCTACTAAATAGCTTGATGCAATTCATAATAGTTGTCATCCATGCCGTTTTTGAGATATTCTACTTGCCTTGAACCCACGTGTCTACTGCTATGGGAGGCTAGCTCTTCTTCCTAGCTGACTATTGGTATTTTACAATCAACATACTGCAGAGTAACTATGGAAAGTGTACATGTCTGACATCAATTTCAAGAACAACACAAGCCTGAAACACCTAGTCCACAAATTTATCCATATCTTTAATTATTACACAATAGTAGCTCAAAAACTCACACCATACCCTTAAGTTAAGAAGTTTCGTAAATTGGCCCCTGCCACCCTAGCGAAGCATATATCATTGGGAACTGACTAAGGCTTGAGTGGGAGCTGTGTCGTTACGGCATATCAGAAATAGAGTGAATGATAAATAAATTGTATAAAGACCACACTGTATTCAGATGTGAAAATATGTTATATAATATATATATATATATATATATATATATATATATATATATATATATATATATATATATATATATATATATATATATATATATATATATATATATAAATGTGGGGGCCCCGAGTGGTCTAAAGTGCTGTCCATCTGTCCATTACAGATCACTGCCATCTCACCTCTGTCTGTGTGGGTTTGAGTCTAAGATTCGGCTAATGTAGTTATGTGAGAAAGCTTGCCAGTAGCTTCTCGTGGGTCGGAGGCTTTTTCCGGGGTTTTCCGGGTTCTTCCTCCACCATTAATACTGGCCGCCATGTATAGCCTATATTGTGCTGAAAAATGGTGTTAAACCATAAAAAACAAAACAAAACATAAAATGTGTATTTGAAATGTACTAAAGATCTAAAGAAACTGTTGATACCCCCAAAACATATTTTATAGTCATGAAGCTTTTTCTAAGTTGTTTGCATGATGTATGCATGGCACTTTTGGAAATTTAATCATTTAAAAGTATGGATTACTTGTATTACTATTATTAATATTATGAGTATTATTTGTATTGTTATTTGTGTTATTATTATTATTATTGTATTTTTTCACATTATTATTATTATTATTAGTAGTAGCAGTAGTAATAGTATTGTAGTTTTTCAAAAACATTATTATTATTATTATATTATTATTAATAGTATTATTATTAGTAGTAGTAGTATCAGTAATATTGTATTTTTTAACATTGTTATTATTGTTATTACTTTATTATTATTATTATTATTATTATTATTATTATTATTATTATTATTATTATTATTATTAATTTTTATTTCAGTTTCCAGATTAAAGTAGGATATGTAAATGTTAGACACAGTTTGAAATTATTGGCAATTAATGACTTTGTACAAATGGAGGGTGGATTATTTAAGACTGGAGATAACCAATTACAGGAGGAATGTCGTCAGTGCTTTCATAATAAAACAGGTATGGTAAAATATGGCAACTCAAAGCAACAACTTTTCTGTCTTTCACTTCCCCAAAGTACTTGCTTATCTTTTTCCACTCTCTCACTGGTGGATGATTTTGGCATAATATTCCAATTCTTGTATTTTGTTAGTTTCCCCAGTGACATGTCCTTTTATACATATATCAGACCTAATATGATAGCCCTCATAAACTTGGCTTTAAAAATATCCAGCTATTGTGTATGGATAGGTGGATTGGTAGGTGAGGATGGTGGTGTATATGACATTTATTGCAGTTGTTAAAACAATAGGGTATTGGTAGACATTGTCATTAATTTATAATTAATTTGTTGTCTCCCCCATAAATACCTGACTGAGTGAGATACTGAAAAGAAACACTGTATTTATATTTGTAGTACATGTATGATCAAGCTTAGGGTCACTAGACAAAGGACCATGCACTTTCAGATGCTAAATATTTAAAACATTAAGATTGAATAAAATCAAATGTTGATGCATTCATGTCATTGGAATATATCTTTAGTTTAATGTACTGCTTTGGAGATTAATGGTTTTCAGGTACATGTATTTTATTTCCAGATATTGTAAATTCATACTATAGAACTGTATATGTCATAATCTTTCAGTATACAAGACTGATAGTTGTTTCCTGGTTGCAGTGTCTTAAATAAAACCCAACCATCACTAACTATAAACCATTCATGCCAATGTTATTACATATACTTAATATCATGAAATCAGATATTGGGGATTTTTTATAACAATATTGACTTTTTCATTTTTCATGCACATTTATATTAGTATATAAACTGTTAGCATTTATTCGGTGTAAATATATGCATATTTATTTTTTGGTTTCATTCATTGGCTTTATAATCAGTAACATAATTGCTAGCCAGGGTTTCAGTGTGAGCCCTATCTATTGACAGATAGAACATATATATCAGTGCTTTGTCCTAGCAATATCTATTGGATGTCATGACTTGTCTCCCTTAGTATGTAATGGCAACTAATGGAAAGAACAATCAGGTACAAAATAGAATGGAATATATCCTACTGGTTGTAAAAGGTACAAAATGGGAATGGAATATATCCTACTGGTTGTAAAAGGTACAAAATGGGAATGGAATATATCCTACTGGTTGTAAAAGGTACAAAATGGGAATGGAATATATCTACTGGTTGTAAAAGGTACAAAATGGGAATGGAATATATCTACTGGTTGTAAAAGGTACAAAATGGGAATGGAATATATCTACTGGTTGTAAAAGGTACAAAATGGGAATGGAATATATCTACTGGTTGTAAAAGGTACAAAATGGGAATGGAATATATCCTACTGGTTGTAAAAGGTACAAAATGGGAATGGAATATATCCTACTGGTTGTAAAAGGTACAAAATGGGAATAGAATATACCCTACTGGTACAAAATGGGATCTTCCCCAAATTCTAATTCAGCTTACATGTCTATTTAAAATTAATTGCCACATTAAAACTCATCAAATTTATCCAGGGGAATGGGGAGGGGGCTATGATTTGTATAGGGGACAAATGCAACCATTGTTTACAGACTGCCAACACTCCCCCCATAAGACACCTCACTGTAACACATTCCTATTTTATCATCTTTAAGTATTATGCATTCCCTCTTGTTATTGAGTATTAGTGGTATAATATTATGTTTAGAGGGGTGTGTGTGTGTGTGTGTGTGTGTGTGTATATATATATATATATATATATATATATATATATATATATATATATATATATATGTATCTTTTCCTTTTTATGTATGATGCAGTAGAAATCCAAAAGAGGACTCTGCATTGGAAAAGAAAGAGTAATGGAGTTCTGGAAAGATGGCATAATTAAGGAAGGTGTTGGAGAATAACTGCATGAGTTCAGATGAGGAAAGAGCAGATGGTGAGTATCCTTCATGGGATTCCAGAGAGAGGAAGATATTGGACCAAAAGTACATTAACACACGTTCAACATTATGCAAATTACTTCTGTTAAAAAGAACCAGGAACATCAAAATAGGTCAAAGAAGCCCCTATCTCCCAGAAGAATGAAGTAGATAAAAACTAAAAGCATTCAGGTTGATGGTGAAGACAGTGCTGAACATTGGGGGTGGGGGATTTTCCCTCAAAGAATTATGCTGTACATTAACAATGAACTGAACTTGAATATTATGTCTTCATGATAACTACTTGTGTATTTTTATTTATGTGAATAACTTTTAGCTCACAAATTTTTGCTTGCTTATTTTTGGATTTGTCTATAAAAAATTATTTGTATGCTTGTTGCACCTTGTTTTATATATATCTCTGACTCAATTTACTAGTCAGGACATCAGTATTGTTTTCACATTAGAATTTTTTTAATGCAAATATTATTGCAATATTGATTGGATTGGTGTAAAACTATGTATGTACAATTGATATCATTAGAATATATGACTGATTATTGTATTCACCCAATCTATACAAGAGTTGTCTTTCTTTAGGCAATAGACATTTCCATCATGAGGTAGGGTCCATTTATATGGTTTAAATCAGAGCTAGAGTTGGTGTTACATAACTGTCTGGTTTAAAAGTAGATCATCATAGACAAATGTAAATTAACTAGATCTTATGAAGTAATATTGTTAGTGTGTACTTGAATTGGATAATTACATAGCAAATGTAAATTAACTAGATCTTATGAAGTAATATTTTTAGTTTGTACTTGAATTGGATAATTACATAGCAAATGTAAATTAACTAGGTCTTATGAAGTAATATTTTTAGTTTGTACTTGAATTGGATAATTACATAGCAAATGTAAATTAACTAGATCTTATGAAGTAATATTGTTAGTTTATACTTGAATTGGATAATTACATAGCAAATGTAAATTAACTAGGTCTTATGAAGTAATATTATTAGTTTATACTTGAATTGGATAATTACATAGCAAATGTAAATTAACTAGGTCTTATGAAGTAATATTATTAGTTTATACTTGAATTGGATAATTACATAGCAAATGTAAATTAACTAGGTCTTATGAAGTAATATTTTTAGTTTGTACTTGAATTGGATAATTACATAGCAAATGTAAATTAACTAGATCTTATGAAGTAATATTGTTAGTTTATACTTGAATTGGATAATTACATAGCAAATGTAAATTAACTAGATCTTATGAAGTAATATTTTTAGTTTGTACTTGAGTTGGATAATTACATAGGCAAATGTAAATTAACTAGATCTTATGAAGTAATATTATTAGTTTGTACTTGAGTTGGATAATTACATAGCAAATGTAAATTAACTAGATCTTATAAAGTAATATTATTAGTTTGTACTTGAGTTGGATAATTACATAGACAAATGTAAATTAACTAGATCTTATGAAGTAATATTGTTAGTTTATACTTGAATTGGATAATTACATAGCAAATGTAAATTAACTAGATCTTATGAAGTAATATTATTAGTTTGTACTTGAGTTGGATAATTACATAGACAAATGTAAATTAACTAGATCTTATGAAGTAATATTGTTAGTTTTTGTACTTGAGTTGGATAATTACAGAGCAAATGTAAATTGACTAGATCTTATGAAGTAATATTTTTAGTTTGTACTTGAATTGGATAATTACATAGCAAATGTAAATTAACTAGATCTTATGAAGTAATATTTTTAGTTTGTACTTGAATTGGATAATTACATAGCAAATGTAAATTAACTAGGTCTTATGAAGTAATATTATTAGTTTATACTTGAATTGGATAATTACATAGACAAATGTAAATTAACTAGATCTTATGAAGTAATATTGTTAGTTAGTACTTGAGTTGGATAATTACATAATGGATGTAGCTAATCAAGTAATTCATTTTTTTGTTTATATATGTCTTTGTTTTTGGGGGGCTTGTAACTCCTAGTACATGAATTGTCTGTAAGCTTTACTGATTATCCTTAGTTTTCCCTAACTGACCTGAATCTGTTAAAAGCACAAGATTGCATAAGATCTATTAATATATGCTTGTGTTGACAATTAATACTTGTAAGCTTAATACTAATATGTGAATTAATTTCTCAGTGACTAGTGTGGATTCAACATTTCTAGAATAAATTTGTAACTTCCCATTGGTTGGGTTAGGTCACATGAATAAACCCAATTGAAACAAAACGAGTAGTGTTTTCATTTCCATGGAATCTATTGTGAAATACAGTTGTAATATAGGACACATGGTAGTAACTATATTAAATAACTGTGGTGAACCAGTCTAGAAATATATAAACAAATAATAGAGTATATATGGGTTTGTTGGTCCATAATTGATTAATTAATGAAAAGTAAAATTTTAGTATGAATATCTTTTGAGAACTTATCCTATCTGTATTTTTTATAAAAATATAGACAATATTCAATTGATGCAATTTTAGTATTTTTACAGAATTGACTTAAGAGTACTAAAATGACAGTGCCACCTGATTTATTTGATGCAGAATCAATAATATATATTTCAAGCAGAAAAAAAATGCTGGACATATTTGGTGTTTTCCATATAGAAGCTTGCACCACGGATACCCGGTAGTTGTGCATGCAGAAACATAGATCTGATAATTAGCACCCAGAAATTTTGAGTTAATGCAATTTGAATATGATGGTATTCCCATATGTTTACCATGGGAGTTAAATTAGTTCCATGACTCCGATATGCAACCTATTCCATAAAAGGAGCCTGTTTCCATGGTTACCACATGCATCCAGGGTATCATTTTGGCTGTTTTTGCATCTGACAATCATAATGGAGTCTTTTCTTTTCTTCCTGGTTTCCATGTGATTTTGAGAAAACATCTATACAAAACATAGATGGGAAGGATTGTATACACTGGAGAGGGGCAGTATATAGCTCATACTTTGGAAAAAAGAGAATAGACTCATTAGACTGCTTAGGACAAAGACTATGCTCACCTTGATAGCACTTAACTATTGCATCTGCTGCATAAGATAAATTACTTATTAATTTTGGAGTACATGTATCATATTTGTAAATGATTTTTCAAACTCAGCCTGGTACCTCTTAGTCAAGTCAAGTATAGAGTTGTTCTGCATCTTTTCCCTCATTTTTTAGTTCATCCTGGCATCAAATCAATCATTATGCTCTGTCTTTTAATGAACTTTCTATGATTTTGAGCTAAATGGCATGTATCAATATGATTTAGAGGGACTGTTTCAGTTATTCCTTCCCTCCTAAGGTCCAGGCTAGCCTGATAACTGGCAGTGTCTGGATCAGTTGTAATGTTGCGTACCTCTAGATTGTCTGTTTTCTACAAATGTATAAGCCCGTCCTTACAAAATGTGTATTCATATCCAATATTTGTTTGTAAACTTGCATTTGCTGAGCAGTATCACAATTGGGCTTCATAATCAGATGCATGCATTTTACCCAATGTGCATAGTTGTTTTCTTTGTAGTTATATAGCATTTTGTCAGGAGTAATGTCCTTAACTAGAATGTGTGTGCACTGTGTAGCTGTAACTAGAATGTGTGTGCACTGTGTAGCTGTAACTAGAACGTGTGTGCACTGTGTAGCTGTAACTAGAATGTGTGTGCACTGTGTAGCTGTAACTAGAACGTGTGTGCACTGTGTAGCTGTAACTAGAATGTGTGTGCTCTGTGTAGCTGTAACTAGAATGTGTGTGCACTGTGTAGCTGGTTGAAAGGGTGTCTATACATTGCATGTTGAGTCCCATTGAATATCAATTATATCTGTCCTATTTCCTATCATATAATTAAACTCATTGACATCTTTTATATGGTCTGCCATGTCTCTCATATTGCTACATTCAATATTTTGGCAAACAGTATTGGAACTTTTTCTGCATTCATTTTGTTGAGGGGGGGGGTGGGCATAGACATTCACACTAAAATAATATTTCTCAACCTTTCCTGTTCATTAAAACTCCATGAAAGTCCTATCTGCATCACATTATTCACTACACACAGTTTTTCTTCCACAACCTCTCCTTGGCATTTCTTCATACAGTTGAAACATTCTTGATGTATATCTGTATGTTGAACATATTACTCTTTCCTGCCACACCAGATCTCTCTTTTCTCTTCAAGTCCCATGACAGAAAATCTTGACAGTCAGGATGTTGAAACTGGTGCTTTCTGAACACAGCAATCCACATCTTAGCATTTGTACATGTGTGCACTAAGCGATATGTGTTTTGTTCACCAAATTTGTTGATGTGAATAGATGAAAACAAGCTTCATGTCAGAAATGTGGTTTCAGATTTGAAACAAAATCTATTTATAAAGGGATCATTGCTCTGTACTTATTATCAAGAAATCACATAGAATCATTGAGCTGGAAATAAAGCTTGGTATGCCAAATCAAGGTATATTACCTCCCCTTGGTATGCCAAATCAAGGTATATTACCTCCCCTTGGTATGCCAAATCAAGATATATTACCTCCCCTTGGTATGCCAAATCAAGGTATATTACCATCCCCTTTGTCTGTAATTGCGTGTTTGCAATGTTTGCTTTGTTTCGGTTTTTTCTTTCTTTTTTTTAATTTAGGCATTTTATTCAGCTTTATATTGCAGGGTAAAACATTTAACATTTAGCTTTTATTGGAAAGTAGCCACAATAATTTTTTTGAGGATTTCTCTTAACTTTCTATGAGTTTTGGTATTATGTATGTATTAGACAATTAATATACAATTCAGTTCTATTACATTTAGCAAGTAGTTTATGTTAAGTTATATCAGTGTCTGAATATTGCATGGAAACATGGACTTGCATTGGCATCGCAAAGTGTTGCACCTATTTCCTGACCTTTAGCTTACTTCTTAGCTTGGGCCGAAGCAGTTTGAGAGCAGGCTTTTCTCTCCAACATCAATGTCAGTATTATAGGAACTTTGGATAGCTTTCTCAAATTTGTGTCTTGTTGTCTTTATGTAAGAGACCTCAATAGACTAGGTCTTTTGCACTGATGCACATTATCTCCCCTTGTCTTTGGTAACATTACCAGGCTTGAAGAAATTACTAGTCTATTCTTTGCTGCCTAATAATTCCCAATAGTTTTATACTAAAAAACGTAGCACTGTTATTTATTTTTCTGTATATTAAATCTTATAGAACTTTTAATTGGCTCTTATACTGTTTTGTTAAGATTTTGGGGTGATGAATCAATGTTGATAGTTTTAATAATTTTGGAATGTCTACATCTCTTGATGCTTCATAGGTTTTTATTTTAGTCACAGAAGGGCAATGACCTCTTATCAATTAGACCAATCATGTATCATAGGTATGTGTTTTTGTTTTAGTCACAGAAGGGCAATGACCTCTTATCAATTAGACCAATCATGTATCATAGGTATGTGTTTTTGTTTTAGTCACAGAAGGGCAATGACCTCTTATCAATTAGACCAATCATGTATCATAGGTATGTGTTTTTGTTTTAGTCACAGAAGGGCAATTACCTCTTATCAATTTGACCAATCATGTATCATAGGTATGTGTTTTTGTTTTAGTCACAGAAGGGCAATGACCTCTTATCAATTTGACCAATCATGTATCATAGGTATGTGTTTTTGTTTTAGTCACAGAAGGGCAATGACCTCTTATCAATTTGACCAATCATGTAGCACACTTATTTGTTTGGTTTGATCGATATGAATAGGCATGTACTGCATCTTATTTCTGTGAGAGTAAGCAAGTAAAGAAATGCAGTTTTGAAATTTAAAACATTTAAAACTTGTATTATAACGAGTGAGATATGAAAAAACAAGGCATCATGTAATTTGATACCTTAAGATGTCATACATGCTAATGTCACAATGTTTGTGTTTCTTTTGTGTAGCATGCATGCCGTAGAAAGATAATATGAAGAGACAAATGCAGAAAACAATTTTTTTAATAACAAGAATAACCCACTAAAAAGTATAAGACAACACAGCCATATATAATGCAGATGCAATTTAGCTATATGCTGTGGTATCACATAAAATGCCATTACAATATTAACCTTGCGTAATCATGGCTAATTCTTTCTTACAATTATGCTATAATATCACCGAGTAGAATAAATACTTTACTAATAGAATTAAATCTGGTTAAAGAAACAGTATTGATTGTATGGTAGAAATGTGAACAAGTCTAGAAATGGGTGAACAAATAGAGTATATACAGGTTTGGTGTCCATAATTGCTTAATAAATGAAAAGTAAAATATCTTTTGAGAGCTTATCCTATCTGTAATTTAAAAAAGATATAGCACCCAGAAATTTTAAGTTGAATTAGTACAGTGACTGCTATATGGTGTACCCATATGTTTATTATGATGGAGTTGAATTAGTCAGTGACTGCTATATGGTGTATTCATATGTTTATTATGATGGAGTTGAATTAGTACACTGACTGCTATATGGTGTATTGATATGTTTATTATGGGAGTCAAATTAGTATAGTGACTGCAATATGGTGTATTGATATGTTTATTATGGGAGTCAAATTATTACAGTGACTGCTATATGGTGTATCCATATGTTTATTATGGGAGTTGAATTAGTACAATGACTGCTATATGGTGTATCCATATGTTTATTATGGGAGTTGAATTAGTACAGTGACTGCAATATGGTGTATCCATATGTTTATTATGGGAGTTGAATTAGTACAGTGACTGCTATATGGTGTATCCATATGTTTATTATGGGAGATGAATTAGTTCGGGGACTGCTATATGGTGTATCCATATCTTTATTATGGGAGTTGAATTAGTACAGTGGCTGCTATATGGTGTATCCATATGTTAATTATGATGGAGTTGAATTAGTACAGTGACTGCTATATGGTGTATTGATATGTTTATTATGGGAGTTGAATTAGTACAGTGACTGCTATATGGCATATCCATATGTTTATTATGGGAGTTGAATTAGTACAGTGACTGCTATATGGTGTATCCATATGTTTATTATGGGAGTTGAATTAGTACAGTGACTGCTATATGGTGTATTGATATGTTTATTATGATGGAGTTGAATTAGTACAGTGACTGCTATATGGTATTTAAATATGTTTATTATGGGAGATGAATTAGTACAGTGACTGCTATATGGTGTATCCATATGTTTATTATGATGGAGTTGAATTAGGACAGTGACTGCTATATGGTGTATCCATATGTTTATTATGGGAGTTGAATTAGTACAGTGACTGCTATATGGTATATCCATATGTTTATTATGATGGAGTTGAATTAGTACAGTGAAAGCTATATGGTGTATCCATATGTTTATTATGGGAGTTGAATTAGTACAGTGACTGCTATATGGTGTATCCATATGTTTATTATGGGAGTTGAATTAGTACAGTGACTGCTATATGGTGTATTGATATGTTTATTATGATGGAGTTGAATTAGTACAGTGACTGCTATATGGTATTTCCATATGTTTATTATGGGAGTTGAATTAGTACAGTGACTGCTATATGGTGTATCCATATGTTTATTATGATGGAGTTGAATTACTACAGTGACTGCTATATGGTGTATTGATATGTTTATTATGGGAGTTGAATTAGTACAGTGACTGCTGTATGGTGTATCCATATGTTTATTGTGATGGAGTGGAATTAGTACAGTGACTGCTATATGGTGTAATGATATGTTTATTTTGGGAGTTGAATTAGTACAGTGACTGCTATATGGTGTATCCATGTTTATTATGATGGAGTTGAATTAGTACAGTGACTGCTATATGGTGTATTGATATGTTTATTATGGGAGTTGAATTAGTACAGTGACTGCTGTATGGTGTATCCATATGTTTATTATGATGGAGTTGAATTAGTACAGTGACTGCTATATGGTGTATTGTTATGTTTATTATGGGAGTTGAATTAGTACAGTGACTGCAATATGGTATATCCATATCTTTATTATGGAAGTTGAATTAGTACAGTGACTGCTATATGGTGTATCCATATGTTTATTATGATGGAGTTGAATTAGTACAGTGACTGCTATATGGTGTATTGACATGTTTATTATGGGAGTTGAATTAGTACAGTGACTGCTATATGGTGTATCCATATGTTTAATATGATGGTGTTGAATTAGTACAGTAACAGCTATATGGTGTATTGATATGTTTATTATGGGAGTTGAATTAGTACAGTGACTGCTGTATGGCGTATCCATATGTTTATTGTGATGGAGTGGAATTAGTACAGTGACTGCTATATGGTGTATTGATATGTTTATTACGGGAGTTGAATTAGTACTGTGACTGCTATATGGTGTATCCATGTTTATTATGATGGAGTTGAATTAGTACAGTGACTACTATATGGTGTATTGATATTTTTATTTTGGGAGTCAAATTAGTATAGTGACTGCAATATGGTGCATTGATATGTTTATTATGGGAGTCAAATTATTGCAGTGACTGCTATATGGTGTATCCATATGTTTATTATGGAAGTTGAATTAGTACAATGACTGCTATATGGTGTATCCATATGTTTATTATGGGAGTTGAATTAGTACAGTGACTGCAATATGGTGTATCCATATGTTTATTATGTGAGTTGAATTAGTACAGTGACTGCTATATGGTGTATCCATATGTTCATTATGGGAGCTGAATTAGTTCAGTGACTGCTATATGGTGTATCCATATCTTTATTATGGGAGTTGAATTAGTACAGTGGCTGCTATATGGTGTATCCATATGTTAATTATGATGGAGTTGAATTACTACAGTGACTGCTATATGGTGTATTGATATGTTTATTATGGGAGTTGAATTAGTACAGTGACTGCTATAAGGTGTATCCATATGTTTATTATGGGAGTTGAATTAGTACAGTAACTGCTATATGGTGTATTGATATGTTTATTATGATGGAGATGAATTAGTACAGTGACTGCTATATTGTATTTAAATATGTTTATTATGGGAGTTGAATTAGTACAGTGACTGCTATATGGTGTATCCATATGTTTATTATGATGGAGTTGAATTAGTACAGTGACTGCTATATGGTGTATCCATATGTTTATTATGGGAGTTGAATTAGTACAGTGACTGCTATATGGTATATCCATATGTTTATTATGATGGAGTTGAATTAGTACAGTGAAAGCTATATGGTGTATCCATATGTTTATTATGGGAGTTGAATTAGTACAGTGACTGCTATATGGTGTATCCATATGTTTATTATGGGAGTTGAATTAGTACAGTGACTGCTATATGGTGTATTGATATGTATATTATGATGGAGTTGAATTAGTACAGTGACTGCTATATATTATTTCCATATGTTTATTATGGGAATTGAATTAGTACAGTGACTGCTATATGGTGTATCCATATGTTTATTATGATGGAGTTGAATTACTACAGTGACTGCTATATGGTGTATTGATATGTTTATTATGGGAGTTGATTTAGTACAGTGACTGCTGTATGGTGTATCCATATGTTTATTTTGATGGAGTGGAATTAGTACAGTGACTGCTATATGGTGTATTGATATGTTTATTTTGGGAGTTGAATTAGTACAGTGACTGCTATATGGTGTATCCATGTTTATTATGATGGAGTTGAATTAGTACAGTGACTGCTATATGGTGTATTGATATGTTTATTATGGGAGTTGAATTAGTACAGTGACTGCTGTATGGTGTATCATTATGTTTATTATGATTGAGTTGAATTAGAACAGTGACTGCTATATGGTGTATCCATATGTTTGTTATGTGAGTTGAATTAGTACAGTGACTGCTGTATGGTGTATCCATCTGTTTATTATGGGAGTTGAATTAGTACAGTGACTGCTATATGGTATATCCATATGTTTTTTTGGGAGTTGAATTAGTACAGTGACTGCTATATGATGTATTTGTATGTTTATTATGGGAGTTGAATTAGCAAAGTGACTGCTATATGGTATATCCATATCTTTATTATGGGAGTTGAATTAGTACAGTGACTGCTATATGGTGTATCCATATGTTTATTATGATGGAGTTGAATTAGTACAGTGACTGCTATATGGTGTATTGATATGTTTATTATTGGAGTTGAATTAGTACAGTGACTGCTATATGTTGTATCCATATGTTTAATATGATGGAGTTGAATTAGTACAGTAACAGCTATATGGTGTATTGATATGTTTATTATGGGAGTTGAATTAGTACAGTGACTGCTGTATGGTGTATCCATATGTTTATTGTGATGGAGTGGAATTAGTACAGTGACTGCTATATGGTGTATTGATATGTTTATTACGGGAGTTGAATTAGTACTGTGACTGCTATATGGTATATCCATGTTTATTATGATGGAGTTCATTTAGTACAGTGACTACTATATGGTGTATTGATATGTTTATTATGGGATTTGAATTAGTACAGTGACTGCAATATGGTATATCCATATGTTTATTATGGGAGTTGAATTAGTACAGTGACTGCTGTTTGGTGTATCCATATGTTTATTCTGGGAGTTGAATTAGTACAGTGACTGCTATATGGTGTATCCATATGTTTATTATGATGGAGTTGAATTAGTACAGTGACTGCTATATGGTGTATCCATATGTTTATTATGGGAGTTGAATTAGTACAGTGACTGCTGTATGGTGTATCCATATGTTTATTTTGGGAGTTGAATTAGTACAGTGACTGATATATGGTGTATCCATATGTTTATTATGATGGAGTGGAATTAGTACAGTGACTGCTATATGGTGTATTGATATTTTTATTTTGGGAATTGAATTAGTACAGTGACAGCTGTTTGGTGTATCCATATGTTTATTCTGGGAGTTGAATTAGTACAGTGACTGCTATATGGTGTATCCATATGTTTATTATGATGGAGTTGAATTAGTACAGTGACTGCTATATGGTGTATCCATATGTTTATTATGGGAGTTGAATTAGTACAGTGACTGCTGTATGGTGTATCCATATGTTTATTTTGGGAGTTGAATTAGTACAGTGACTGCTGTATGGTGTATCCATATGTTTATTGTGATGGAGTGGAATTAGTACAGTGACTGCTATATGGTGTATTGATATTTTTATTTTGGGAGTTGAATTAGTACAGTGACAGCTATATGGTGTATCCATGTTTATTATGATGGAGTTGAATTAGTACAGTGACTGCTATATGGTGTATTGATATGTTTATTATGGGAGTTGAATTAGAACAGTGACTGCTGTATGGTGTATCTTTATGTTTATTATGATGGAGTTGAATTAGAACAGTGACTGCTATATGGTGTATCCATATGTTTATTATGGGAGTTGAATTAGTACAGTGACTGCTATATGGTATATCCATATGTTTGTTATGTGAGTTGAATTAGTACAGTGACTGCTGTATGGTGTATCCATATGTTTATTATGGGAGTTGAATTAGTACAGTGACTGCTATATGGTATATCCATATGTTTTTTTGGGAGTTGAATTAGTACAGTGACTGCTATATGGTGTATTTGTATGTTTATTATGGGAGTTGAATTAGCAAAGTGACTGCTATATGGTATATCCATATCTTTATTATGGGAGTTGAATTAGTACAGTGACTGCTATATGGTGTATTGATATGTTTATTATTGGAGTTGAATTAGTACAGTGACTGCTATATGGTGTATCCAGATGTTTAATATGATGGAGTTGAATTAGTACAGTAACAGCTATATGGTGTATTGATATGTTTATTATGGGAGTTGAATTAGTACGGTGACTGCTGTATGGTGTATCCATATGTTTATTGTGATGGAGTGGAATTAGTACAGTGACTGATATATGGTGTATTGATATGTTTATTACGGGAGTTGAATTAGTACTGTGACTGCTATATGGTATATCCATGTTTATTATGATGGAGTTCAATTAGTACAGTGACTACTATTTGGTGTATTGATATGTTTCTTATGGGATTTGAATTAGTACAGTGACTGCAATATGGTATATCGATATGTTTATTATGGGAGTTGAATTAGTACAGTGACTGCTGTATGGTGTATCCATATGTTTATTATGGGAGTTGAATTAGTACAGTGACTGCTATATGGTGTATCCATATGTTTATTATGATGGAGTTGAATTAGTACAGTGACTGCTATATGGTGTATCCATATGTTTATTATGGGAGTTGAATTAGTACAGTGACTGCTGTATAGTGTATCCATTTGTTTATTATGGGAGTTGAATTAGTACATTGACTGCTATATGGTGTATCCATATGTTTATTCTGATGGAGTGGAATTAGTACAGTGACTGCTATATGGTGTATTCATATGTTTATTATGATGGAGATGAATTAGTTCAGTGACTGCTATATGATGTATTGATATGTTTATTATGGGAGTCAAATTAGTATAGTTACTGCTATATGGTGTATTGATATGTTTATTATGGGAGTCAAATATTACAGTGACTACTATGTGATGTATCAAATATGTTTATTATGGGAGTTGAATTAGTACAATGACTGCTATATGGTTTATCCATATGTTTATTATTGGAGTTGAATTAGTAAAGTGACTGCAATATGGTGTATCCATATGTTTATTATGGGAGTTGAATTAGTACAGAGACTGCTATATGGTGTATCCATATGTTTATTATGGGAGTTGAATTAGTTCAGGGACTGCTATATGGTGTATCCATATGTTTATTATGGGAGTTGAATTAGTACAGTGGCAGCTATATGGTGTATCCATATGTTAATTATGATGGAGTTGAATTAGTATAGTGACTGCTATATGGTGGATCCATATGTTTTTTATGGGAGTTGAATTAGTACAGTGACTGCTTTATGGTATATCCATATGTTTATTATGATGGAGTTGAATTAGTACAGTGACAGCTGTATGGTGTATCCATGTGTTTATTATGGGAGTTGAATTAGTACAGTGACTGCTATATGGTGTATTGATATGTTTATTATGAGAGTTGAATTAGTACAGTGACCGCTATATGGTGTATCCATGTTTATTATGATGGAGTTGAATTATTACAGTGACTGATACGGTGTATTGATATGTTTATTATGGGAGTTGAATTAGTACAGTGACTGCTGTATGGTGTATCCGTATGTTTATTATGATGGAGTTGAATTAGTACAGTGACTGCTATATGGTGTATTAATATGTTTATTATATGAGTTGAATTAGTACAGTGACTACTGTATGGTGTATCCATATGTTTATTATGTGAGTTGAATTACTACAGTGACTGCTATTTGGTATATACATCTTTTTTTGGGAGTTGAATTAGTACAGTGACTTCTATATGGTGTATTCATATGTTTATCATGAGAGTTGAATTACTACAGTGACTGCTATATGGTGTATCCATATGTTTATTATGGGAGTTGAATTAGTACAGTGACTGCTGTATGGTATATCCATATTTTTATAATGACAGTTGAATTAGTACAGTGACTGCTATATGTTGTATCCATATAATTGTTATGGGAGTTGAATTAGTACAGTGACTGCTATTTGGTGTATCCATGTTTATTATGATGGAGTTGAATTAGTACAGTGACTGCTATATGGTGTATCCATATGTTTATTATGGGAGTTGAATTAGTACAGTGACTGCTGTATGGTGTATCCATATGTTTATTTTGGGAGTTGAATTAGTACAGTGACTGCTATATGGTGTAACCATATGTTTATTCTGATGGAGTTAAATTAGTACAGTGACTGCTATATGGTGTATTGATATGTTTATTATGGGAGTTGAATTAGTACAGTGACTGCAGTATGGTGTATCCATATGTTTATTATGATGGAGTGGAATTAGTACAGTGACTGCTATATGGTGTATTGATATTTTTATTTTGGGAGTTGAATTAGTACAGTGACAGCTATATGGTGTATTAATGTTTATTATGATGGAGTTGAATTAGTACAGTGACTGCTATATGGTGTATTGATATGTTTATTATGGGAGTTGAATTAGTACAGTGACTGCTGTATGGTGTATCTTTATGTTTATTATGATGGAGTTGAATTAGAACAGTGACTGCTATATGGAGTATCCATATGTTTGTTATGTGAGTTGAATTAGTACAGTGACTGCTGTATGGTGTATCCATATGTTTATTATAGGAGTTGAATTAGTACAGTGACTGCTATATGGTATATCCATATGTTTTTTTGGGAGTTGAATTAGTACAGTGACTGCTATATGGTGTATTTGTATGTTTATTATGAGAGTTGAATTAGCAAAGTGACTGCTATATGGTATATCCATATCTTTATTATGGGAGTTGAATTAGTACAGTGACTGCTATATGGTGTATCCATATGTTTATTATGATGGAGTTGAATTAGTACAGTGACTGCTATATGGTGTATTGATATGTTTATTATTGGAGTTGAATTAGTACAGTGACTGCTATATGGTGTATCCAGATGTTTAATATGATGGAGTTGAATTAGTACAGTAACAGCTATATGATGTATTGATATGTTTATTATGGGAGTTTAATTAGTACGGTGACTGCTGTATGGTGTATCCATATGTTTATTGTGATGGAGTGGAATTAGTACAGTGACTGATATATGGTGTATTGATATGTTTATTACGGGAGTTGAATTAGTTCTGTGACTGCTATATGGTATATCCATGTTTATTATGATGGAGTTCAATTAGTACAGTGACTACTATATGGTGTATTGATATGTTTATTATGGGATTTGAATTAGTACAGTGACTGCAATATGGTATATCCATATGTTTATTATGGGAGTTGAATTAGTACAGTGACTGCTGTATGGTGTATCCATATGTTTATTATGGGAGTTGAATTAGTACAGTGACTGATATATGGTTTATCCATATTTTTATTATGATGGAGTTGAATTAGTACAGTGACTGCTATATGGTGTATCCATATGTTTATTATGGGAGTTGAATTAGTACAGTGACTGCTGTATAGTGTATCCATTTGTTTATTATGGGAGTTGAATTAGTACAGTGACTGCTATATGGTGTATCCATATGTTTATTCTGATGGAGTGGAATTAGTACAGTGACTGCTATATGGTGTATTCATATGTTTATTATGAAGGAGATGAATTAGTTCAGTGACTGCTATATGATGTATTGATATGTTTATTATGGGAGTCAAATTAGTATAGTGACTGCTATATGGTGTATTGATATGTTTATTATGGGAGTCAAATATTACAGTGACTACTATGTGATGTATCAAATATGTTTATTATGGGAGTTGAATTAGTACAATGACTGCTATATGGTTTATCCATATGTTTATTATTGGAGTTGAATTAGTACAGTGACTGCAATATGGTGTATCCATATGTTTATTATGGGAGTTGAATTAGTACAGAGACTGCTATATGGTGTATCCATATGTTTATTATGGGAGTTGAATTAGTTCAGGGACTGCTATATGGTGTATCCATATGTTTATTATGGGAGTTGAATTAGTACAGTGGCAGCTATATGGTGTATCCATATGTTAATTATGATGGAGTTGAATTAGTATAGTGACTGCTATATGGTGTATCCATATGTTTTTTATGGGAGTTGAATTAGTACAGTGACTGCTATATGGTATATCCATATGTTTATTATGATGGAGTTGAATTAGTACAGTGACAGCTGTATGGTGTATCCATATGTTTATTATGGGAGTTGAATTAGTACAGTGACTGCTATATGGTGTATTGATATGTTTATTATGAGAGTTGAATGAGTACAGTGACCGCTATATGGTGTATCCATGTTTATTATGATGGAGTTGAATTAGTACAGTGACTGCTATGGTGTATTGATATGTTTATTATGGGAGTTGAATTAGTACAGTGACTGCTGTATGGTGTATCCGTATGTTTATTATGATGGAGTTGAATTAGTACAGTGACTGCTATATGGTGTATTGATATGTTTATTATATGAGTTGAATTAGTACAGTGACTACTGTATGGTGTATCCATATGTTTATTATATGAGTTGAATTAGTACAGTGACTGCTATTTGGTATATACATCTTTTTTTGGGAGTTGAATTAGTACAGTGACTTCTATATGGTGTATTCATATATTTATCATGAGAGTTGAATTACTACAGTGACTGCTATATGGTGTATCCATATGTTTATTATGGGAGTTGAATTAGTACAGTGACTGCTGTATGGTATATCCATATGTTTATAATGACAGTTGAATTAGTACAGTGACTGCTATATGTTGTATCCATATAATTGTTATGGGAGTTGAATTAGTACAGTGACTGCTATTTGGTGTATCTATGTTTATTATGATGGAGTTGAATTAGTACAGTGACTGCTATATGGTGTATCCATATGTTTATTATGGGAGTTGAATTAGTACAGTGACTGCTGTATGGTGTATCCATATGTTTATTTTGGGAGTTGAATTAGTACAGTGACTGCTATATGGTGTATTGATATGTTTATTCTGATGGAGTTAAATTAGTACAGTGACTGCGGTATGGTGTGTCCATATGTTTATTGTGATGGAGTGGAATTAGTACAGTGACTGCTATATGGTGTATTGATATGTTTATTACGTGAGTTGAATTAGTACTGTGACTGCTATATGGTGTATCCATGTTTATTATGATGGAGTTGAATTAGTACAGTGACTACTAAATGGTGAATTGATATGTTTATTATGGGAGTTGCATTAGTACAGTGACTGCTATATGGTATATCCATATGTTTATTATGGGTGTTGAATTAGTACAGTGACTGCTGTATGGTGTATCCATATGTCTATTATGGGAGTTAAATTAGTACAGGCACTGCTATATGGTGTATCCATATGTTTATTATGATGGAGATGAATTAGTACAGTGACTGCTGTATGGTGTATCTATATGTTTATGATGGGAGTTGAATTAGTACAGTGACAGCTGTATGGTGTATCCATATGTTTATTATGGAAATTGAATTAGTACAGTGACTGCTATATGGTATATCCATATGTTTATTAGGGGAGTTGAATTAGTACAGTGACTGCTGTATGGTGTATCCATATGTTTATTATGAGAGTTGAATTGGTACAGTGACTGCTATATGGTGTATCCATATGTTTATTATGGGAGTTGAATTAGTACAGTGACTGCTATATGGTATATCCATATGTTTATTATGGGAGTTGAATTACTACAGTGACTGCTATATGGTGTATCCTTATGTTTATCATGGGAGTTAAATTAGACAGTGACTGCTGTATGGTGTATCCATATGTTTATTATGATGGAGTTGAATTAGTACAGTGACTGCTATATGGTGTATTGATATGTTTATTAGGGGAGTTGAATAAGTACAGTGACTGCTATATGGTATATCCATATGTTTATCATGGGTGTTGAATTAGTACAGTGTCTGCTATATGGTGTATCCATATGTTTATTATGATGGAGTTGAATTAGTACAGTGACTGCTGTATGGTGTATCCATATGTTCATTATGATGGAGTTCAATTAGTACAGTCTGCTATATGGTGTATTGATATGTTTATTATGGGAGTTGAATAAGTACGGTGAGTGCTATTTGGTATATCCATATGTTTATTATGGGAGTTGAATTAGTACAGTGACTGCTATTTGGTGTATAAATATGTTGATTATGATGTAGTTGAATTAGTACAGTGACTGCTATATAGTATATCCATATGTTTATTATGGGAGTTGAATTAGTACAGTGACTGCTGTATGGTGTATCCATATGTTTATAATGGGAGTTGAATTAGTACAGTGACTGATATATGTTGTATCCATATGATTGTTATGGGAGTTGAGTTAGTACAGAGAATGCTATATGGTGTATCCATATGTTTATTATGGGAGTTGAATTAATACAGTGACTGCTATATGTTATATCCATATGTTTATTATGGGAGTTGAATTAGTAAAGTGACTGCTATATGGTGTATCCATATTTTTATTATGATGGAGATGAATTAGTACAGTGACTGCTATATGGTGTATCCATATGTTTTTTTATGGGAGTTGAATTAGTACAGTGACTGCTATATGGTATATCCATATGTTTATTATCATGGAGTTGAATTAGAACAGTGACTGCAATATGGTGTATCCATATGTTTATTATGGGAGTTGAATTAGTACAGTGACTGCTATATGGTGTATCCATATGTTTATTATGGGAGTTGAATTAGTACAGTGGCTGCTATATGGTGTATCCAAATGTTAATTATGATGGAGTTGAATTATTACAGTGACTGCTATATGGTGTATCCATATGTTTTTTATGGGAGTTAAATTAGTACAGTGACTGCTATATGGTATATCCATATGTTTATTATGATGGAGTTGAATTAGTACAGTGACAGCTGTATGGTGTATCCATATGTTTATTATGGGAGTTGAATTAGTACAGTGACTGCTATATGGTGTATTCATATGTTTATTATGGGAGTTGAATTAGTACAGTGACTGCTGTATGGTGTATCCATATGTTTATTGTGATGGAGTGGAATTAGTACAGTGACTGCTATATGGTGTATTGATATGTTTATTATGGGAGTTCAATTAGTACAGTGACCGCTATATGGTGTATCCATGTTTATTATGATGGAGTTGAATTAGTAAAGTGACTGCTATATTGTGTATTCGTATGTTTATTACGATAGTTGAATTAGTACAGTGACTGCTATATGGTGTATCCATATGTTTATAATGATGGAGTTGAATTAGTACAGTGACTGATATATGGTGTATTGATATGTTTATTATGGGAGTTGAATTAGTACAGTGACTGCTATTTGGTATATCCATATGTTTATTGTGGGAATTGAATTAGTTCAGTGACTGCTATTTGGTATATCCATATGTTTATAATGATGGAGTTGAATTAGTACAGTGACTGTTATATGTTGTATCCAGATATCTATTATGGAAGTTGAGTTAGTACAGTGACTGCTATATGGTGTATCCATTTGTTTATTATTTGAGTTGAATTAGTACAGTGACTGCTATATGTTATATTCATATGTTTATTATGGGAGTTGAATTAATACAGTGACTGCTTTATGTTATATCCATATGTTTTTTATGGGAGTTGAATTAGTACAGTGACTGCAATATGGTGTATCCATATGTTTATTATGATGGAGTTGAATTAGTACAGTGACTGATATATGGTGTATTGATATGTTTATTATGGGAGTTGACTTAGTACAGTGACTGCTGTATGGTGTGTTGATATGTTTATTGTGATGTAGTGGAATTAGTACAGTTACTGCTATATGCTGTATTGATATGTTTATTACGGGAGTTAAATTAGTACTGTGACTGCTATATGGTGTATCCATGTTTATTTTGATGGAGTTGAATTAGTACAGTAACTACTATATGGAGTATTGATATTTTTATTACGGGAGTTGAATTACTACAGTGACTGCTATATGATATATCCATATGTTTATTATGGTTGTTGAATTAGTACAGTGACTGCTATATGTTATATTCATATGTTTATTATGATGGAGTTGAATTAGTACAGTGACTGCTGTATGGTGTATCCATATGTTTATTATGGGAGTTGAATTAGTACAGGGACTGCTAAATGGTGTATCCAAATGTTTATTATGATGGAGTTGAATTAGACAGTGACTGCTGTATGGTGTATCCATATGTTTATTATGATGGAATTGAAATCGTTCAGTGACTACTATATGGTGTATTGATATGTTTATTATGGGAGTTGAATAAGTACAGTGACTGCTATATGGTATATCTATATGGTTATTATGGGAGTTGAATTAGTACAGTGACTGCTATATGGTATATCCATATGTTTATTATGATGGAGTTGAATTAGTACAGTGACTGCTGTATCGAGTATCCATATGTTTATTATGGGAGTTGAATTAGCACAGTGACTGCTGTATGGTGTATCCATATGTTTATTATGATGGAGTTGAATTAGTACAGTGACTGCTATATGTTGTATTAATATGTTTATTATGGGAGTTGAATAAGAACAGTGACTGCTATATGGTATATCCATATGTTTATTATGGGAGTTGAATTAGTACAGTGACTGCTATATGGTGTATCCGTATGTTTATTATGGGAGTTGAATTAGTACAGTGACTGCTATATGGTGTATCCATATGTTTTTTATGGGAGTTGAATTAGTACAGTCACTGCTATATGGTGTATCCGTATGTTTATTATGGGAGTTGAATTAGACAGTGACTGCTCTATGGTGTATCCATATGTTTATTATGATGGAGTTGAATTAGTACAGTGACTACTAAGTGGTGTATCCATATGTTTATTATGGGAGTTGAATAAGTACAGTGACTGCTATATGGTATATCGATATGTTTATTTTGGGAGTTGAATTAGTAGAGTGACTGCTATATGGTGTATCCATATGTTTATTATGATGGAGTTGAATTAGTACAGTGACTGCTATATGGTATATCCATATGTTTTATTTGATGGAATTGAATTAGTACAGTGACTGCTGTATCATGTATCCATATGTTTATTATGGGAGTTGAATTAGTACAGTGACTGCTGTATGGTGTATCCATATGTTTATTATGATGGTGTTGAATTAGTACAGTGACTGCTATATGGTGTATTGATATGTTTATTATGGGAGTTGAATTAGTACAGTGACTGCTATTTGGTGTATCCATATGTTTATTATGATGTAGTTGAATTAGTACAGTGACTGCTATATAGTATATCCATATGTTTCTTATGGGAGTTGAATTAGTACAGTGTCTGCTATATTGTGTATCCATATGTTTATTATGGGAGTTGAATTAGTACAGTGACTGCTATATGGTGTATCCATATGTTTATTATGGGAGTTAAATTAGTTCAGTGACTGCTATATGGTGTATCCATATGTTTATTATGGGAGTTGAATTAATACAGTGACTGCTATATGTTATATCCATATGTTTATTATGGGAGTTGAATTAGTAAAGTGACTGCTATATGGTGTATCCATATGTTTATTATGATGGAGATGAATTAGTACAGTGACTGCTATATGGTGTATCCATATGTTTTTTTATGGGAGTTGAATTAGTACAGTATCTGCTATATGGTATATCCATATGTTTATTATGGGAGTTGATTTAGACAGTGACTGCTCTATGGTGTATCCATATGTTTATTATGATGGAGTTGAATTAGTACAGTGACTGCTAAGTGGTGTATCCATATGTTTATTATGGGAGTTGAATAAGTACAGTGACTGCTATATGGTATATCGATATGTTTATTTTGGGAGTTGAATTAGTAGAGTGACTGCTATATGGTGTATCCATATGTTTATTATGATGGAGTTGAATTAGTACAGTGACTGCTATATGGTATATCCATATGTTTTATTTGATGGAGTTGAATTAGTACAGTGACTGCTGTATCATGTATCCATATGTTTATTATGGGAGTTGAATTAGTACAGTGACTGCTGTATGGTGTATCCATATGTTTATTATGATGGTGTTGAATTAGTACAGTGACTGCTATATGGTGTATTGATATGTTTATTATGGGAGTTGAATTAGTACAGTGACTGCTATTTGGTGAATCCATATGTTTATTATGATGTAGTTGAATTAGTACAGTGACTGCTATATAGTATATCCATATGTTTCTTATGGGAGGTGAATTAGTACAGTGTCTGCTATATTGTGTATCCATATGTTTATTATGGGAGTTGAATTAGTACAGTGACTGCTATATGGTGTATCCATATGTTTATTATGGGAGTTAAATTAGTACAGTGACTGCTATATGGTGTATCCATATGTTTATTATGGGAGTTGAATTAATACAGTGACTGCTATATGTTATATCCATATGTTTATTATGGGAGTTGAATTAGTAAAGTGACTGCTATATGGTGTATCCATATGTTTATTATGATGGAGATGAATTAGTACAGTGACTGCTATATGGTGTATCCATATGTTTTTTATGGGAGTTGAATTAGTACAGTGACTGCTATATGGTATATCCATATGTTTATTATCATGGAGTTGAATTAGTACAGTGACAGCTGTATGGTGTATCAATATGTTTATTATGGGAGTTGAATTAGTACAGTGACTGCTATATGGTATATCCATATGTTTATTTTGATGGAGTTGAATTAGTACAGTGACTGCTGTATCATGTATCGATATGTTTATTATGGGAGTTGAATTAGTACAGTGACTGCTGTATGGTGTATCCATATGTTTATTATGATGGTGTTGAATTAGTACAGTGACTGCTATATGGTGTATTGATATGTTTATTATGGGAGTTGAATAAGTACAGTGACTGCTATATGGTATATCCATATGTTTATTATGGGAGTTGAATTAGTACAGTGACTGCTATTTGGTGTATCCATATGTTTATTATGATGTAGTTGAATTAGTACAGTGACTGCTATATAGTATATCCATATGTTTCTTATAGGAGTTGAATTAGTACAGTGTCTGCTATATTGTGTATCCATATGTTTATTATGGGAGTTGAATTAGTACAGTGACTGCTATATGGTGTATCCATATGTTTATTATGGGAGTTGAATTAGTACAGTGACTGCTATATTATGTATTCGTATGTTTATTACGGGAGTTGAATTAGTACAGTGACTGCTATATGGTGTATCCATATGCTTGTAATGATGGAGTTGAATTCGTACAGTGACTGATATATGGTGTATTGATATGTTTATTATGGGAGTTGAATCAGTACAGTGACTGCTATATGGTGTATTGGTATTTTTATTATGGGATTTGAATTACTACAGTTACTGCTATATGGTGTATCCATATGTTATTATGATGGATTTGAATTAGGAGAGTAACTGCTATATGGTGTATTGATATGTTTATTATGGGAGTTAAATTAGTACAGTGACTGCTGTATGGTGTATCCATATGTTTAATATGATGGAGTTGAATTAGTACAGTAACTGCTATATGGTGTATTGATATGTTTATTATCGGAGTTGAATTAGTACAATGACTGCTATATGGTGTATCCATGTTTATTATGATGGAGTTAAATTAGTACAGTGACTACTGTATGTTGTATTGATATGTTTATTATGGAATTTGAATTAGTACTGTGACTGCTATATGGTGTATCCATGTTTATTATGATGGAGTTGAATTAGTAGAGTGACTGCTATATGGTGTATTTTTATGTTTATTATGGGAGTCAAATTAGTATAGTGACTGCTATATCGTGTATTGATATGTTTATTATGGGAGTTGAATTAGTACAGTGTCTGCTATATTGTGTATCCATATGTTTATTATGGGAGTTGAATTAGTACAGTGACTGCTATATGGTGTATCCATATGTTTATTATGGGAGTTAAATTAGTACAGTGACTGCTATATGGTGTATCCATATGTTTATTATGGGAGTTGAATTAATACAGTGACTGCTATATGGTTTATCCATATTTTTATTATGGGAGTTGAATTAGTAAAGTGACTGCTATATGGTGTATCCATATGTTTATTATGATGGAGTTGAATTAGTACAGTGACTGCTATATGGTGTATTGGTATTTTTATTATGGGATTTGAATTACTACAGTTACTGCTATATGGTGTATCCATATGTTATTATGATGGATTTGAATTAGGAGAGTAACTGCTATATGGTGTATTGATATGTTTATTATGGGAGTTAAATTAGTACAGTGACTGCTGTATGGTGTATCGATATGTTTTTTGTGATGGAGCTGAATTAGTACAGTGACTGCTATATGGTGTATCCATATGTTTAATATGATGGAGTTGAATTAGTACAGTAACTGCTATATGGTGTATTAATATGTTTATTATGGGAGTTGAATTAGTACAATGACTGCTATATGGTGTATCCATGTTTATTATGATGGAGTTAAATTAGTACAGTGACTACTGTATGTTGTATTGATATGTTTATTATGGAATTTGAATTAGTACTGTGACTGCTATATGGTGTATCCATGTTTATTATGATGGAGTTGAATTAGTAGAGTGACTGCTATATGGTGTATTTTTATGTTTATTATGGGAGTCAAATTAGTATAGTGACTGCTATATCGTGTATTGATATGTTTATTATGGGAGTCAAATTATTACAGTGACTGTTATATGATGTATCCATATTTTTATTAAGGGAGTTGAATTAGTAGAATGACTGCTATGTGGTGTAACCATATGTTTATTATGGGAGTTGAATTAGTACAGTGACTGCAATATGGTGTATCCATATGTTTATTATGGGAGTTGAATTAGTACAGTGACTGCTATATGGTGTTTCCATATGTTCATTATGGGAGTTGAATTAGTGCAGTGACTGCTATATTGTGTATCCATATGTTTATTATGGGAGTTGATTTAGTACAGTGGCTGCTATATGGTATATCCATATGTTAATTATGATGGAGTTGAATTAGTACAGTGACTGCTATATGGTATATCCATATGTTTATTATGGGAGTTGAATTAGTACAGTGACTGATATATGGTATATCCATGTGTTTATTATGGAAGTTGAATTAGTTCAATGACTGCTATATGGTGTATCCATATGTTTATTATGGGAGTTGAATTAGTACAGTGACTGCTATATGGTGCATCCATGTTTATTATGATGGGGTTGAATTAGTACAGTGACTGCTATATGGTGTATGCATATGTTGATTATGGGAGTTGAATTAGTTCTGTGACTGCTATATGGTATATCCATATGTTTATTATGATGGAGTTGAATTAGTACAGTGACAGCGACATGGTATATCCATATGTTTATTATGGGAGTTGAATTAGTACAGTGACTGCTATATGGTGTATCCATATGTTTATTATGGGAGTTGAATTAATACAGTGAATGCTGTATGGTGTATCCATATGTTTATTGTGTTGGAGTGGAATTAGTACAGTGACTGCTATATGGTGTATTGTTATGTTTATTATGGGAGTTGAATTAGTACAGTGACCACTATATGGTGTATCCATGTTTATTATGATGGAGTTGAATTAGTACAGTGACTGCTATATGGTGATTGATATGTTTTTTATGGGAGTTGAATTAGTACAGTGACTGCTGTATGGTGTATCCATATGTTTATTATGATGGAGTTGAATTAGTACAGTGACTGCTATATGGTGTATCCATATGTTTATTATGGGAGTTGAATTAGTACAGTGACTACTGTATGGTGTATCCATATGTTTATTATGTGAGTTGAATTAGTACAGTGACTGCTATATGGTATATCGATGTTTTTTTGGGAGTTAAATTAGTACAGTGACTGCTATATGGTGTATTCATATGTTTATTATGGGAGTTGAATTAGTACAGTGACTGCTATATGATGTATCCATATGTTTATTATGATAGAGTTTAATTAGTACAGTGACTGCTATATGGTTTATTGGTATTTTTATTATGGGAGTTGAATTAGTACAGTTACTGCTATATGGTGTATCCATATGTTTAATATGATGGAGTTGAATTAGTACAGTGACTGCTATATGGTGTATTGATATGTTTCTTATGGGAGTTGAATTAGTACAGTGACTGCTATATGGTGTATCCATATGTTTAATATGATGGAGTTGAATTAGTACAGTAACTGCTATATGGTGTATTGATATGTTTATTATGGTAGTTGAATTAGTACAGTGAATGCTGTATGGTGTGTCCATATGTTTATTGTGATGGAGTGGAATTAGTACAGTGACTGCTATATGGTGTATTGATATGTTTATTACCTGAGTTGAATTAGTACTGTGACTGCTATATGGTGTATCAATGTTTATTATGATGGAGTTGAATTAGTACAGTGACTACTAAATGGTGTATTGATATGTTTATTATGGGAGGTGAATTAGTACAGTGACTGCTATATGGTATATCCATATGTTTATTATGGGTGTTGAATTAGTACAGTGACTGCTGTATGGTGTATCCATATGTCTATTATGGGAGTTAAATTAGTACAGGCACTGCTATATGGTGTATCCATATGTTTATTATGATGGAGATGAATTAGTACAGTGACTGCTCTATGGTGTATCTATATGTTTATGGTGGGAGTTGAATTAGTACAGTGACAGCTGTATGGTGTATCCATATGTTTATTATGGAAATTGAATTAGTACAGTGACTGCTATATGGTATATCCATATGTTTATTAGGGGAGTTGAATTAGTACAGTGACTGCTGTATTGTGTATCCATATGTTTATTATGGGAGTTGAATTAGTACAGTGACTGCTATATGGTGTATCCATATGTTTATTATGGGAGTTGAATTAGTACAGTGACTGCTATATGGTATATCCATATGTTTATTATGGGAGTTGAATTACTACAGTGACTGTTATATGCTGTATCCTTATGTTTATCATGGGAGTTAAATTAGACAGTGACTGCTGTATGGTGTATCCATATGTTTATTATGATGGAGTTGAATTAGTACAGTGACTGCTATATGGTGTATTGATATGTTTATCAGGGGAGTTGAATAAGTACAGTGACTGCTATATGGTATATCCATATGTTTATTATGGGAGTTGAATTAGTACAGTGTCTGCTATATGGTGTATCCATATGTTTATTATGATGGAGTTGAATTAGTACAGTGACTGCTGTATGGTGTATCCATATGTTTATTATGATGGAGTTCAATTAGTACAGTCTGCTATATGGTGTATTGATATGTTTATTATGGGAGTTGAATAAGTACGGTGAGTGCTATTTGGTATATCCATATGTTTATTATGGGAGTTGAATTAGTACAGTGACTGCTATTTGGTGTATAAATATGTTTATTATGATGTAGTTGAACTAGTACAGTGACTGCCATATAGTATATCCATATGTTTCTTATGGGAGTTGAATTAGTACAGTGTCTGCTATATTGTGTATCCATATGTTTATTATGGGAGTTGAATTAGTACAGTGACTGCTATATGGTGTATCCATATGTTTATTATGGGAGTTAAATTAGTACAGTGACTTCTATATGGTGTATCCATATGTTTATTATTGGAGTTGAATTAATACAGTGACTGCTATATGTTATATCCATATGTTTATTATGGGAGTTGAATTAGTAAAGTGACTGCTATATGGTGTATCCATATGTTTATTATGATGGAGTTGAATTAGTACAGTGACTGGTATATGGTGTATCCATAAGTTTATTATGGGAGTTGAATTAGTACAGTGACTGCTATATGGTGTATCCATATGTTTATTATGATATAGTTGAATTAGTACATGGACTGCTATATGGTGTATTGGTATTTTTATTATGGGAGTTGAATTAGTACAGTTACTGCTATTTGGTGTATCAATATGTTTAATATGATGGAGTTGAATTAGTACAGTGACTGCTATATGGTGTATTGATATGTTTCTTATGGGAGTTGAATTAGTACAGTGACTGATATATGGTATATCCATGTGTTTATTATGGAAGTTGAATTAGTTCAATGACTGCTATATGGTGTATCCATATGTTTATTATGGGAGTTGAATTAGTACAGTGACTGCTATATGGTGCATCCATGTTTATTATGATGGGGTTGAATTAGTACAGTGACTGGTATATGGTGTATGCATATGTTGATTATGGGAGTTGAATTAGTTCTGTGACTGCTATATGGTATATCCATATGTTTATTATGATGGAGTTGAATTAGTACAGTGACAGCGACATGGTATATCCATATGTTTATTATGGGAGTTGAATTAGTACAGTGACTGCTATATGGTGTATCCATATGTTTATTATGGGAGTTGAATTAATACAGTGAATGCTGTATGGTGTATCCATATGTTTATTGTGTTGGAGTGGAATTAGTACAGTGACTGCTATATGGTGTATTGTTATGTTTATTATGGGAGTTGAATTAGTACAGTGACCACTATATGGTGTATCCATGTTTATTATGATGGAGTTGAATTAGTACAGTGACTGCTATATGGTGTATTGATATGTTTTTTATGGGAGTTGAATTAGTACAGTGACTGCTGTATGGTGTATCCATATGTTTATTATGATGGAGTTGAATTAGTACAGTGACTGCTATATGGTGTATCCATATGTTTATTATGGGAGTTGAATTAGTACAGTGACTGCTATATGGTATATCGATGTTTTTTTGGGAGTTAAATTAGTACAGTGACTGCTATATGGTGTATTCATATGTTTATTATGGGAGTTGAATTAGTACAGTGACTGCTATATGGTGTATCCATATGTTTATTATGATAGAGTTTAATTAGTACAGTGACTGCTATATGGTTTATTGGTATTTTTATTATGGGAGTTGAATTAGTACAGTTACTGCTATATGGTGTATCCATATGTTTAATATGATGGAGTTGAATTAGTACAGTGACTGCTATATGGTGTATTGATATGTTTCTTATGGGAGTTGAATTAGTACAGTGACTGCTATATGGTGTATCCATATGTTTAATATGATGGAGTTGAATTAGTACAGTAACTGCTATATGGTGTATTGATATGTTTATTATGGTAGTTGAATTAGTACAGTGTCTGCTGTTTGGTGTGTCCATATGTTTATTGTGATGGAGTGGAATTAGTACAGTGACTGCTATATGGTGTATTGATATGTTTATTACCTGAGTTGAATTAGTACTGTGACTGCTATATGGTGTATCCATGTTTATTATGATGGAGTTGAATTAGTACAGTGACTACTAAATGGTGTATTGATATGTTTATTATGGGAGTTGAATTAGTACAGTGACTGCTATATGGTATATCCATATGTTTATTATGGGTGTTGAATTAGTACAGTGACTGCTGTATGGTGTATCCATATGTCTATTATGGGAGTTAAATTAGTACAGGCACTGCTATATGGTGTATCCATATGTTTATTATGATGGAGATGAATTAGTACAGTGACTGCTGTATGGTGTATCTATATGTTTATGATGGGAGTTGAATTAGTACAGTGACAGCTGTATGGTGTATCCATATGTTTATTATGGAAATTGAATTAGTACAGTGACTGCTATATGGTATATCCATATGTTTATTAGGGGAGTTGAATTAGTACAGTGACTGCTGTATGGTGTATCCATATGTTTATTATGGGAGTTGAATTAGTACAGTGACTGCTATATGGTGTATCCATATGTTTATTATGGGAGTTGAATTAGTACAGTGACTGCTATATGGTATATCCATATGTTTATTATGGGAGTTGAATTACTACAGTGACTGTTATATGCTGTATCCTTATGTTTATCATGGGAGTTAAATAAGACAGTGACTGCTGTATGGTGTATCCATATGTTTATTATGATGGAGTTGAATTAGTACAGTGACTGCTATATGGTGTATTGATATGTTTATCAGGGGAGTTGAATAAGTACAGTGACTGCTATATGGTATATCCATATGTTTATTATGGGAGTTGAATTAGTACAGTGTCTGCTATATGGTGTATCCATATGTTTATTATGATGGAGTTGAATTAGTACAGTGACTGCTGTATGGTGTATCCATATGTTTATTATGATGGAGTTCAATTAGTACAGTCTGCTATATGGTGTATTGATATGTTTATTATGGGAGTTGAATAAGTACGGTGAGTGCTATTTGGTATATCCATATGTTTATTATGGGAGTTGAATTAGTACAGTGACTGCTATTTGGTGTATAAATATGTTTATTATGATGTAGTTGAATTAGTACAGTGACTGCTATATAGTATATCCATATGTTTCTTATGGGAGTTGAATTAGTACAGTGTCTGCTATATTGTGTATCCATATGTTTATTATGGGAGTTGAATTAGTACAGTGACTGCTATATGGTGTATCCATATGTTTATTATGGAAGTTAAATTAGTACAGTGACTTCTATATGGTGTATCCATATGTTTATTATGGGAGTTGAATTAATACAGTGACTGCTATATGTTATATCCATATGTTTATTATGGGAGTTGAATTAGTAAAGTGACTGCTATATGGTGTATCCATATGTTTATTATGATGGAGTTGAATTAGTACAGTGACTGCTATATGGTGTATCCATAAGTTTATTATGGGAGTTGAATTAGTACAGTGACTGCTATATGGTGTATCCATATGTTTATTATGATATAGTTGAATTAGTACAGTGACTGCTATATGGTGTATTGGTATTTTTATTATGGGAGTTGAATTAGTACAGTTACTGCTATTTGGTGTATCCATATGTTTAATATGATGGAGTTGAATTAGTACAGTGACTGCTATATGGTGTATTGATATGTTTCTTATGGGAGTTGAATTAGTACAGTGACTGCTATATGGTGTATCCATATGTTTAATATGATGGAGTTGAATTAGTACAGTAACTGCTATATGGTGTATTGATATGTTTATTATGGGAGTTGAATTAGTACAGTGACTGCTGTATGGTGTGTCCATATGTTTATTGTGATGGGGTGGAATTAGTACAGTGACTGCTATATGGTGTATTGATATGTTTTTTACGTGAGTTGAATTAGTACTGTGACTGCTATATGGTGTATCCATGTTTATTATGATGGAGTTGAATTAGTACAGTGACTACTAAATGGTGTATTGATATGTTTATTATGGGAGTTGAATTAGTACAGTGACTGCTATATGGTATATCCATATGTTTATTATGGGTGTTGAATTAGTACAGTGACTGCTGTATGGTGTATCCATATGTTTATTATGGGAGTTAAATTAGTACAGGCACTGCTATATGGTGTATCCATATGTTTATTATTATGGAGATGAATTAGTGCAGTGACTGCTGTATGGTGTATCTATATGTTTATTATGGGAGTTGAATTAGTACAGCGACAGCTGTATGGTGTATCCATATGTTTATTATGGGAATTGAATTAGTACAGTGACTGCTATATGTTATATCCGTATGTTTATTAGGGGAGTTGAATTAGTACAGTGACTGCTGTATGGTGTATCCATATGTTTATTTTGGGAGTTGAATTAGTACAGTGACTGCTATATGGTGTATCCATATGTTTATTATGGGAGTTGAATTAGTACAGTGACTGCTATATGGTATATCCATATGTTTATTATGATGGAGTTGAATTAGTACAGTGACTGCTATATGGTATATCCATATGTTTATTATGGGAGTTGAATTAGTACAGTGACTGCTATATGGTGTATCCATATGTTTATTATGATGGAGTTGAATTAGTACAGTGACTGCTATATGGTGTATCCATATGTTTGTTATGATGGAGTTGAATTAGTACAGTGACTGCTATATGGTATATTGATATGTTTATTATGGGAGTTGAATAAGTACAGTGACTGCTATATGGTATATCCATATGTTTATTATGGGAGTTGAATTAGTACAGTGACTGCTATATGGTGTATCCATATGTTTATTATGATGGAGTTGAATTAGTACAGTGACTGCTATATGGTATATCCATATGTTTATTATGATGGAGTTGAATTAGTACAGTGACTACTGTATCGTATATCCATATGTTTATTATGGGAGTTGAATTAGTACAGTGACTGCTGTATGGTGTATCCATATGTTTGTTATGATGGAGTTGAATTAGTACAGTGACTGCTATATGGTGTATTGATATGTTTATTATGGGAGTTGAATAAGTACAGTGAGTGCTATTTGGTAAATCCATATGTTTATTATGGGAGTTGAATTGGTACAGTGTCTGCTATATCGTGTATCCATAGGTTTATTATGGGAGTTGAATTAGTACAGTGACTGCTATATGGTGTATTGATATGTTTATTATGGGAGTTGAATTAGTACAGTGACTGCTATATGGTGTATCCATATGTTTATTATGGGAGTTGAATTAATACAGTGACTGCTATATGTTATATCCATTTGTCTATTATGGGAGTTGAATTAGTAAAGTGACTGCTATATGGTGTATCCATATGTTTATTATGATTGAGTTGAATTAGTACAGTGACTGCTATATGGTGTATTGATATTTTTATTATGGGAGTTGAATTAGTACAGTGACTGCTGTATGGTGTATCCATATGTTATTTTGATGGAGTTGAATTAGGACAGTAACTGCTATATGGTGTATTGATATGTTTATTATGGGAGTTGAATTAGTACAGTGACTGCTATATGGTTTTATCCATGTTTATTATGATGGAGTTGAATTAGTACAGTGACTGCTGTATGGTGTATCCGTGTTTTTTTTGATGGAGTGGAATTAGTACAGTGACTGCTAAGTGGTGTATTGTTATGTTTATTATGGGATTTGAATTAGTACAGTGACTGCTATATGGTTTTATCCATGTTTATTATGATGGAGTTGAATTTGTACAGTGACTGCTGTATGGTGTATCCATGTTTTTTTTTGATGGAGTGGAATTAGTACAGTGACTGCTAAATGGTGTATTGTTATGTTTATTATGGGGTTTGAATTAGTAGAGTGACTGCTATATGGTTTTATCCATGTTTATTATGATGGAGTTGAATTAGTACAGTGACTGCTATATGGAGTATTGATATGTTTATTATGGGAGTTGAATTAGTACAGTGACTGCTGTATGGTGTATCCATATGTTTATTATGATGGAGTTGAATTAGTGCAGTGACTGATATATGGTGTATCCATGTTTATTATGGGAGTTGAATTAATACAATGACTGCTATATGGTGTATTGATATGTTTATTATGGGAGTTGAATTAGTACAGTGACTTCTATATGGTGTAATCCATATGTTTATTATGATGGAGTTGAATTAGTACAGTGACTGCTATATGGTGTATCCATGTTTATTATGGGAGTTCAATTAGTACAGTGACTGCTATATGGTGTATCCATTTGTTTATTATGATGGAGCTGAATTAGTACAGTGACTGCTATATGGTGTATCCATATGTTTATTATTATGGAGATGAATTAGTGCAGTGACTGCTGTATGGTGTATCTATATGTTTATTATGGGAGTTGAATTAGTACAGCGACAGCTGTATGGTGTATCCATATGTTTATTATGGGAATTGAATTAGTACAGTGACTGTTATATGTTATATCCGTATGTTTATTAGGGGAGTTGAATTAGTACAGTGACTGCTGTATGGTGTATCCATATGTTTATTTTGGGAGTTGAATTAGTACAGTGACTGCTATATGGTGTATCCATATGTTTATTATGGGAGTTGAATTAGTACAGTGACTGCTATATGGTATATCCATATGTTTATTATGGGAGTTGAATTAGTACAGTGACTGCTATATGGTGTATCCTTATGTTTATTATGGGAGTTAAATTAGACAATGACTGCTGTATGGTGTATCCATATGTTTGTTATGATGGAGTTGAATTAGTACAGTGACTGCTATATGGTGTATTGATATGTTTATTATGGGAGTTGAATAAGTACAGTGATTGCTATATGGTATATCCATATGTTTATTATGGGAGTTGAATTAGTACAGTGACTGCTATATGGTGTATCCTTATGTTTATTATGGGAGTTAAATTAGACAATGACTGCTGTATGGTGTATCCATATGTTTGTTATGATGGAGTTGAATTAGTACAGTGACTGCTATATGGTGTATTGATATGTTTATTATGGGAGTTGAATAAGTACAGTGACTGCTATATGGTATATCCATATGTTTATTATGATGGAGTTGAATTAGTACAGTGACTGCTATATGGTATATCCATATGTTTATTATGGGAGTTGAATTAGTACAGTGACTGCTATATGGTGTATCCATATGTTTATTATGATGGAGTTGAATTAGTACAGTGACTGCTATATGGTGTATCCATATGTTTGTTATGATGGAGTTGAATTAGTACAGTGACTGCTATATGGTATATTGATATGTTTATTATGGGAGTTGAATAAGTACAGTGACTGCTATATGGTATATCCATATGTTTATTATGGGAGTTGAATTAGTACAGTGACTGCTATATGGTGTATCCATATGTTTATTATGATGGAGTTGAATTAGTACAGTGACTGCTATATGGTATATCCATATGTTTATTATGATGGAGTTGAATTAGTACAGTGACTACTGTATCGTATATCCATATGTTTATTATGGGAGTTGAATTAGTACAGTGACTGCTGTATGGTGTATCCATATGTTTGTTATGATGGAGTTGAATTAGTACAGTGACTGCTATATGGTGTATTGATATGTTTATTATGGGAGTTGAATAAGTACAGTGAGTGCTATTTGGTAAATCCATATGTTTATTATGGGAGTTGAATTGGTACAGTGTCTGCTATATCGTGTATCCATAGGTTTATTATGGGAGTTGAATTAGTACAGTGACTGCTATATGGTGTATTGATATGTTTATTATGGGAGTTGAATTAGTACAGTGACTGCTATATGGTGTATCCATATGTTTATTATGGGAGTTGAATTAATACAGTGACTGCTATATGTTATATCCATTTGTCTATTATGGGAGTTGAATTAGTAAAGTGACTGCTATATGGTGTATCCATATGTTTATTATGATTGAGTTGAATTAGTACAGTGACTGCTATATGGTGTATTGATATTTTTATTATGGGAGTTGAATTAGTACAGTGACTGCTGTATGGTGTATCCATATGTTATTTTGATGGAGTTGAATTAGGACAGTAACTGCTATATGGTGTATTGATATGTTTATTATGGGAGTTGAATTAGTACAGTGACTGCTATATGGTTTTATCCATGTTTATTATGATGGAGTTGAATTAGTACAGTGACTGCTGTATGGTGTATCCGTGTTTTTTTTGATGGAGTGGAATTAGTACAGTGACTGCTAAGTGGTGTATTGTTATGTTTATTATGGGATTTGAATTAGTACAGTGACTGCTATATGGTTTTATCCATGTTTATTATGATGGAGTTGAATTTGTACAGTGACTGCTGTATGGTGTATCCATGTTTTTTTTTGATGGAGTGGAATTAGTACAGTGACTGCTAAATGGTGTATTGTTATGTTTATTATGGGGTTTGAATTAGTAGAGTGACTGCTATATGGTTTTATCCATGTTTATTATGATGGAGTTGAATTAGTACAGTGACTGCTATATGGAGTATTGATATGTTTATTATGGGAGTTGAATTAGTACAGTGACTGCTGTATGGTGTATCCATATGTTTATTATGATGGAGTTGAATTAGTGCAGTGACTGATATATGGTGTATCCATGTTTATTATGGGAGTTGAATTAATACAATGACTGCTATATGGTGTATTGATATGTTTATTATGGGAGTTGAATTAGTACAGTGACTTCTATATGGTGTAATCCATATGTTTATTATGATGGAGTTGAATTAGTACAGTGACTGCTATATGGTGTATCCATGTTTATTATGGGAGTTCAATTAGTACAGTGACTGCTATATGGTGTATCCATTTGTTTATTATGATGGAGCTGAATTAGTACAGTGACTGCTATATGGTGTATCCATATGTTTATTATTATGGAGATGAATTAGTGCAGTGACTGCTGTATGGTGTATCTATATGTTTATTATGGGAGTTGAATTAGTACAGCGACAGCTGTATGGTGTATCCATATGTTTATTATGGGAATTGAATTAGTACAGTGACTGTTATATGTTATATCCGTATGTTTATTAGGGGAGTTGAATTAGTACAGTGACTGCTGTATGGTGTATCCATATGTTTATTTTGGGAGTTGAATTAGTACAGTGACTGCTATATGGTGTATCCATATGTTTATTATGGGAGTTGAATTAGTACAGTGACTGCTATATGGTATATCCATATGTTTATTATGGGAGTTGAATTAGTACAGTGACTGCTATATGGTGTATCCTTATGTTTATTATGGGAGTTAAATTAGACAATGACTGCTGTATGGTGTATCCATATGTTTGTTATGATGGAGTTGAATTAGTACAGTGACTGCTATATGGTGTATTGATATGTTTATTATGGGAGTTGAATAAGTACAGTGATTGCTATATGGTATATCCATATGTTTATTATGGGAGTTGAATTAGTACAGTGACTGCTATATGGTGTATCCATATGTTTATTATGATGGAGTTGAATTAGTACAGTGACTGCTATATGGTATATCCATATGTTTATTATGATGGAGTTGAATTAGTACAGTGACTACTGTATCGTATATCCATATGTTTATTATGGGAGTTGAATTAGTACAGTGACTGCTGTATGGTGTATCCATATGTTTGTTATGATGGAGTTGAATTAGTACAGTGACTGCTATATGGTGTATTGATATGTTTATTATGGGAGTTGAATAAGTACAGTGAGTGCTATTTGGTATATCCATATGTTTATTATGGGAGTTGAATTGGTACAGTGTCTGCTATATCGTGTATCCATAGGTTTATTATGGGAGTTGAATTAGTACAGTGACTGCTGTATGGTGTATCGATGTTTTTTTTTGATGGAGTGGAATTAGTACAGTGACTGCTAAATGGTGTATTGTTATGTTTATTATGGGATTTGAATTAGTAGAGTGACTGCTATATGGTTTTATCCATGTTTATTATGATGGAGTTGAATTAGTACAGTGACTGCTATATGGAGTATTGATATGTTTATTATGGGAGTTGAATTAGTACAGTGACTGCTGTATGGTGTATCCATATGTTTATTATGATGGAGTTGAATTAGTGCAGTGACTGATATATGGTGTCTCCATGTTTATTATGGGAGTTGAATTAATACAATGACTGCTATATGGTGTATTGATATGTTTATTATGGGAGTTGAATTAGTACAGTGACTTCTATATGGTGTAATCCATATGTTTATTATGATGGAGTTGAATTAGTACAGTGACTGCTATATGGTGTATCCATGTTTATTATGGGAGTTCAATTAGTACAGTGACTGCTATATGGTGTATCCATTTGTTTATTATGATGGAGCTGAATTAGTACATTGACTGCTATATGGTGTATCCATATGTTTATTATTATGGAGATGAATTAGTGCAGTGACTGCTGTATGGTGTATCTATATGTTTATTATGGGAGTTGAATTAGTACAGCGACAGCTGTATGGTGTATCCATATGTTTATTATGGGAATTGAATTAGTACAGTGACTGCTATATGTTATATCCGTATGTTTATTAGGGGAGTTGAATTAGTACAGTGACTGCTGTATGGTGTATCCATATGTTTATTTTGGGAGTTGAATTAGTACAGTGACTGCTATATGGTGTATCCATATGTTTATTATGGGAGTTGAATTAGTACAGTGACTGCTATATGGTATATCCATATGTTTATTATGGGAGTTGAATTAGTACAGTGACTGCTATATGGTGTATCCTTATGTTTATTATGGGAGTTAAATTAGACAGTGACTGCTGTATGGTGTATCCATATGTTTGTTATGATGGAGTTGAATTAGTACAGTGACTGCTATATGGTGTATTGATATGTTTATTATGGGAGTTGAATAAGTACAGTGACTGCTATATGGTATATCCATATGTTTATTATGGGAGTTGAATTAGTACAGTGTCTGCTATATGGTGTATCCATATGTTTATTATGATGGAGTTGAATTAGTACAGTGACTGCTATATGGTATATCCATATGTTTATTATGATGGAGTTGAATTAGTACAGTGACTACTGTATCGTATATCCATATGTTTATTATGGGAGTTGAATTAGTACAGTGACTGCTGTATGGTGTATCCATATGTTTCTTATGATGGAGTTGAATTAGTACAGTGACTGCTATATGGTGTATTGATATGTTTATTATGGGAGTTGAATAAGTACAGTGAGTGCTATTTGGTATATCCATATGTTTATTATGGGAGTTGAATTGGTACAGTGTCTGCTATATCGTGTATCCATAGGTTTATTATGGGAGTTGAATTAGTACAGTGACTGCTATATGGTGTATTGATATGTTTATTATGGGAGTTGAATTAGTACAGTGACTGCTATATGGTGTATCCATATGTTTATTATGGGAGTTGAATTAATACAGTGACTGCTATATGTTATATCCATTTGTCTATTATGGGAGTTGAATTAGTAAAGTGACTGCTATATGGTGTATCCATATGTTTATTATGATTGAGTTGAATAAGTACAGTGACTGCTATATGGTGTATTGATATTTTTATTATGGGAGTTGAATTAGTATAGTGACTGCTGTATGGTGTATCCATATGTTATTTTGATGGAGTTGAATTAGGACAGTAACTGCTATATGGTGTATTGATATGTTTATTATGGGAGTTGAATTAGTACAGTGACTGCTATATGGTTTTATCCATGTTTATTATGATGGAGTTGAATTAGTACAGTGACTGCTGTATGGTGTATCCATGTTTTTTTTGATGGAGTGGAATTAGTACAGTGACTGCTAAGTGGTGTATTGTTATGTTTATTATGGGATTTGAATTAGTACAGTGACTGCTATATGGTTTTATCCATGTTTATTATGTTGGAGTTGAATTAGTACAGTGACTGCTGTATGGTGTATCCATGTTTTTTTTGATGGAGTGGAATTAGTACAGTGACTGCTAAATGGTGTATTGTTATGTTTATTATGGGATTTGAATTAGTACAGTGACTGCTATATGGTTTTATCCATGTTTATTATGATGGAGTTGAATTAGTACAGTGACTGCTATATGGAGTATTGATATGTTTATTATGGGAGTTGAATTAGTACAGTGACTGCTGTATGGTGTATCCATATGTTTATTATGATGGAGTTGAATTAGTGCAGTGACTGATATATGGTGTATCCATGTTTATTATGGGAGTTGAATTAATACAATGACTGCTATATGGTGTATTGATATGTTTATTATGGGAGTTGAATTAGTACAGTGACTTCTATATGGTGTAATCCATATGTTTATTATGATGGAGTTGAATTAGTACAGTGACTGCTATATGGTGTATCCATATGTTCATTATGATGGAGTTGAATTAGTACAGTGACTGCTATATGGTGTATCCATGTTTATTATGGGAGTTCAATTAGTACAGTGACTGCTATATGGTGTATCCATTTGTTTATTATGATGGAGCTGAATTAGTACAGTGACTGCTATATGGTGTATCCATATGTTTATTATGGGAGTTGAATTAGTACAGTGACTGCTATATGGTGAATCCATTTGTTTATTATGATGGAGTTGAAATAGTTCAGTGACTGCTATATGGTGTATCCATATGTTTATTATTTGAGTTGAATTAGTACAGTGACTTCTGTATGGTGTATCCATATGTTTATTATTGGAGTTGAATTAGTACAGTCACTGCTGTATGGTGTATCCATATGTTTTTTATGGGAGTTGAATTAGTACAGTGACTGCTGTATGGTGTGTCCATATGTTTATTATGGGAGTTTAATTAGTACAGGGACTGCTATATGGTGTATCCATATGTTTATTATGATGGAGTTGAATTAGTACAGTGACTGCTATATGGTGTATCCATGTTTATTATGGGAGTTGAATTAGTACAGTGACTGCTATATGGTGTATCCATATGTTTATTATGATGGAGTTGAATTAGTACAGTGACTGCTATATGGTGTATCCATATGTTTATTATGGGAGTTGAATTAGTAGAGTGACTGCTATATGGTGTATCCATTTGTTTCTTATGATGGAGTTGAAATAGTTCAGTGACTGCTATATGGTGTATCCATATGTTTATTATTTGAGTTGAATTAGTACAGTGACTTCTGTATGGTGTATCCATATGTTTATTATTGGAGTTGAATTAGTACAGTCACTGCTGTATGGTGTATCCATATGTTTATTATGATGGAGTTCAATTAGTACAGTGACTGCTATATGGTGTATTGATATGTTTATTATGGGAGTTGAATAAGTACAGTGAGTGCTATTTGGTATATCCATATGTTTATTATGGGAGTTGAATTGGTACAGTGTCTGCTATATCGTGTATCCATAGGTTTATTATGGGAGTTGAATTAGTACAGTGACTGCTATATGGTGTATTGATATGTTTATTATGGGAGATGAATTAGTACAGTGACTGCTATATGGTGTATCCATATGTTTATTATGGGAGTTGAATTAATACAGTGACTGCTATATGTTATATCCATTTGTCTATTATGGGAGTTGAATTAGTAAAGTGACTGCTATATGGTGTATCCATATGTTTATTATGATTGAGTTGAATTAGTACAGTGACTGCTATATGGTGTATTGATATTTTTATTATGGGAGTTGAATTAGTACAGTGACTGCTGTATGGTGTATCCATATGTTATTTTGATGGAGTTGAAATAGGACAGTAACTGCTATATGGTGTATTGATATGTTTATTATGGGAGTTGAATTAGTACAGTGACTGCTATATGGTTTTATCCATGTTTATTATGATGGAGTTGAATTAGTACAGTGACTGCTGTATGGTGTATCCATGTTTTTTTTGATGGAGTGGAATTAGTACAGTGACTGCTAAGTGGTGTATTGTTATGTTTATTATGGGATTTGAATTAGTACAGTGACTGCTATATGGTTTTATCCATGTTTATTATGATGGAGTTGAATTAGTACAGTGACTGCTGTATGGTGTATCCATATGTTTATTATGATCGAGTTGAATTAGTGCAGTGACTGATATATGGTGTATCCATGTTTATTATGGGAGTTGAATTAATACAATGACTGCTATATGGAGTATTGATATGTTTATTATGGGAGTTGAATTAGTACAGTGACTGCTGTATGGTGTATCCATATGTTTATTATGATGGAGTTGAATTAGTGCAGTGACTGATATATGGTGTATCCATGTTTATTATGGGAGTTGAATTAATACAATGACTGCTATATGGTGTATTGATATGTTTATTATGGGAGTTGAATTAGTACAGTGACTTCTATATGGTGTATCCATATGTTTATTATGATGGAGTTGAATTAGTACAGTGACTGCTATATGGTGTATCCATATGTTCATTATGATGGAGTTGAATTGGTACAGTGACTGCTATATGGTGTATCCATGTTTATTATGGGAGTTCAATTAGTACAGTGACTGCTATATGGTGTATCCATTTGTTTATTATGATGGAGCTGAATTAGTACAGTGACTGCTATATGGTGTATCCATATGTTTATTATGGGAGTTGAATTAGTACTGTGACTGCTATATGGTGAATCCATTTGTTTATTATGATGGAGTTGAAATAGTTCAGTGACTGCTATATGGTGTATCCATATGTTTATTATTTGAGTTGAATTAGTACAGTGACTTCTGTATGGTGTATCCATATGTTTATTATTGGAGTTGAATTAGTACAGTCACTGCTGTATGGTGTATCCATATGTTTTTTATGGGAGTTGAATTAGTACAGTGACTGCTGTATGGTGTGTCCATATGTTTATTATGGGAGTTTAATTAGTACAGGGACTGCTATATGGTGTATCCATATGTTTATTATGATGGAGTTGAATTAGTACAGTGACTGCTATATGGTGTATCCATGTTTATTATGGGAGTTGAATTAGTACAGTGACTGCTATATGGTGTATCCATATGTTTATTATGATGGAGTTGAATTAGTACAGTGACTGCTATATGGTGTATCCATATGTTTATTATGGGAGTTGAATTAGTAGAGTGACTGCTATATGGTGTATCCATTTGTTTCTTATGATGGAGTTGAAATAGTTCATTGACTGCTATATGGTGTATCCATATGTTTATTATTTGAGCTGAATTAGTACAGTGACTTCTGTATGGTGTATCCATATGTTTATTATTGGAGTTGAATTAGTACAGTCACTGCTGTATGGTATATCCATATGTTTATTATGGGAGTTGAATTGGTACAGTGTCTGCTATATCGTGTATCCATAGGTTTATTATGGGAGTTGAATTAGTACAGTGACTGCTATATGGTGTATTGATATGTTTATTATGGGAGATGAATTAGTACAGTGACTGCTATATGGTGTATCCATATGTTTATTATGGGAGTTGAATTAATACAGTGACTGCTATATGTTATATCCATTTGTCTATTATGGGAGTTGAATTAGTAAAGTGACTGCTATATGGTGTATCCATATGTTTATTATGATTGAGTTGAATTAGTACAGTGACTGCTATATGGTGTATTGATATTTTTATTATGGGAGTTGAATTAGTACAGTGACTGCTGTATGGTGTATCCATATGTTATTTTGATGGAGTTGAAATAGGACAGTAACTGCTATATGGTGTATTGATATGTTTATTATGGGAGTTGAATTAGTACAGTGACTGCTATATGGTTTTATCCATGTTTATTATGATGGAGTTGAATTAGTACAGTGACTGCTGTATGGTGTATCCATGTTTTTTTTGATGGAGTGGAATTAGTACAGTGACTGCTAAGTGGTGTATTGTTATGTTTATTATGGGATTTGAATTAGTACAGTGACTGCTATATGGTTTTATCCATGTTTATTATGATGGAGTTGAATTAGTACAGTGACTGCTGTATGGTGTATCCATATGTTTATTATGATCGAGTTGAATTAGTGCAGTGACTGATATATGGTGTATCCATGTTTATTATGGGAGTTGAATTAATACAATGACTGCTATATGGAGTATTGATATGTTTATTATGGGAGTTGAATTAGTACAGTGACTGCTGTATGGTGTATCCATATGTTTATTATGATGGAGTTGAATTAGTGCAGTGACTGATATATGGTGTATCCATGTTTATTATGGGAGTTGAATTAATACAATGACTGCTATATGGTGTATTGATATGTTTATTATGGGAGTTGAATTAGTACAGTGACTTCTATATGGTGTATCCATATGTTTATTATGATGGAGTTGAATTAGTACAGTGACTGCTATATGGTGTATCCATATGTTCATTATGATGGAGTTGAATTGGTACAGTGACTGCTATATGGTGTATCCATGTTTATTATGGGAGTTCAATTAGTACAGTGACTGCTATATGGTGTATCCATTTGTTTATTATGATGGAGCTGAATTAGTACAGTGACTGCTATATGGTGTATCCATATGTTTATTATGGGAGTTGAATTAGTACAGTGACTGCTATATGGTGAATCCATTTGTTTATTATGATGGAGTTGAAATAGTTCAGTGACTGCTATATGGTGTATCCATATGTTTATTATTTGAGTTGAATTAGTACAGTGACTTCTGTATGGTGTATCCATATGTTTATTATTGGAGTTGAATTAGTACAGTCACTGCTGTATGGTGTATCCATATGTTTTTTATGGGAGTTGAATTAGTACAGTGACTGCTGTATGGTGTGTCCATATGTTTATTATGGGAGTTTAATTAGTACAGGGACTGCTATATGGTGTATCCATATGTTTATTATGATGGAGTTGAATTAGTACAGTGACTGCTATATGGTGTATCCATGTTTATTATGGGAGTTGAATTAGTACAGTGACTGCTATATGGTGTATCCATATGTTTATTATGATGGAGTTGAATTAGTACAGTGACTGCTATATGGTGTATCCATATGTTTATTATGGGAGTTGAATTAGTAGAGTGACTGCTATATGGTGTATCCATTTGTTTCTTATGATGGAGTTGAAATAGTTCATTGACTGCTATATGGTGTATCCATATGTTTATTATTTGAGCTGAATTAGTACAGTGACTTCTGTATGGTGTATCCATATGTTTATTATTGGAGTTGAATTAGTACAGTCACTGCTGTATGGTGTATCCATATGTTTATTATGGGAGTTGAATTAGTACAGTGACTGCTGTATGGTGTGTCCATATGTTTATTATGGGAGTTGAATTAGTACAGGGACTGCTATATGGTGTATCCATATGTTTATTAAGATGGAGTTGAATTAGTACAGTGACTGCTATATGATGTATCCATGTTTATTATGGGAGTTGAATTAGTACAGTGACTGCTATATGGTGTATCTATATGTTTATTATGATGGAGTTGAATTAGTAGTGACTGCTATATGGTGTATCCATATGTTTATTATTTGAGTTGAATTAGTACAGTGACTGCTATATGGTGTAACCATTTGTTTATTATGGGAGCTGAATTAGTACAGTGACTGCTATATGGTGTATATAAGAAGAGACATAAGTAATCAATTTCATTTCAACATTGGCGACTTTCACACTTATTTTCTTCATGTTGTAAATCTGAAGATGTGTTTTATTATGTACTTAGATCAATAATTTCAGTGATATTGCTATGATGCCTGCAGAGTAGTAGTTTATAAGTGTCTTACTCTGGGACATCATGCTGCAGACATGTAGCATCATGTCCCACCCAGTCACATTATTTTCCGTAAAGCCTTCAGCATCACATGTATACATAGCATATTACTCTGTCATTGGCGGAAACGGCGCTCTTCAAAGAAAAAAACACTTTTTTCCTAAAACACGTGCTTTCACCCGAGGTAGCCCATATAAACAAGCCACCCGCACCAGATATTCATATTTTATTCTGGCGTTGTAGCGGAGCGGTAAGTACTACATAGTAAGTTAAAATAGTCGCGTGTCTATGTTTGTTGTAGCCAGCTTAGGACGTAGTCCAAGCTATACGTGCTCACAGCTTTTAGTTTATTTTTATTTAGTAGTAATGGCTACTGACGAGGACGAAGTCCTCTTAATTACTGACCTCGAAGCCGACTCGGAATTTTCGGGTTTTGGGCCTGAAGATATTGCAACCTTTTGTGACGCTGAGTCAAGTTCCTCACGAGGGAAAGGAATTATGAAGCCACAAAAACAGAAAACTAGAGGCAAAAAATTAAAGTCTGTTGTGACTAGAGTTCAGAAAGTGGCAAAACGCAAGCCTGTTATGGCGACAAAACAAGTAAACAATGTCGGACAGTCGAAGACGTCCAATCTCATAGATATAAATAATCTGTCGGAAACCGATATTGAGTTGTTGAAGACAAAATTGGGTCTAAATAATATGCAGCCTGTTGTGGCAGATGTCAATGAAATTAATGCCCTGTTTGGCGAACCGTTACCGGAGTTACATGTAGAAGTTGAAAACGAAGGACCATATAGCGATGTTTATGTTACCCCAGCAGAGGGTAATGCAGGTAGACCACTCGAGCAAATTAATGTGAGTGGGAAAATCAATGGGGCCTTATTTGACACTTTGCAGCCTGATTACAACTGTCTTTCTACCAACTATGCTGATATGTGGCAGTTACCCAAACTGAAAGCTCCCCAGAAAGGAGAGCCCATACCAAATTCCTTAGCAATGCTGATTAACACGGCATGCACTTCCTTATGTGCAACAGATGAAATTGTACAGAAGTACAAGATCCCAGAAAACTGTGATAGGTTAGGCCCACCACTTGTTAATCAGGAAATTTGGAATGACCTTAATAAACGAGTTCACTCTTATGACAAAGCCTTTAGGGATATCCAAAATCTTGTTGCTGCAAGCATTATGCCAATGGTCCAATTAGCAGAATTATTAAAGCCTCAGATTGCTACTAATGAAAAGGCAAAGACCTTAATTTCAGATGGTGTTACCCTTATGGGTCAGGTACAATATCACGTCTCCCTCAGAAGAAGGTACATGATTCGACCACATTTGAAACGGAAATATTCCAATCTGTGTAATATGCATACCCCCATAACATCCATGCTTTTTGGGGATGATGTGGCCAAGGAGGTTAAAAGATGTGACACTGGCTTTGCACTTGCTAAAGAAAATTTTGCCCATATTCATAGAGATTTTACTAGAGGCCGTGGTGTTCGAGGTGGTGGACCCATGCGAGGTTCAGAGTTATATCCAAGGGCAAGATTTCGATCTCAACCTTATAGTTCTAAATATTCGTACAGGTATCAATACCAAAATTCCAATCGAGGAAGGAAACCTGCCTCTACTAGTTCCCCAAACGGGCTCATAAATTAAAATTGGTTGAGGTAAGTTCAGTTGGAAAACTGAAACAATGTTTTGCTGTATGGTGTGGTTTTACTCGTGATCCGAGGATTTTGCAAACAGTTTTGGGTTACAAAATTGAATTTGATTCCATGCCTTTTCAGTCTTTTTTGCCTAAGGAAATTCCAGTCTCAGCTGAGCAGAAAACAATTTTATCTAATGAAATCACTGAACTTCTACATAAAGGAGCAATAGTTCCATCCCATTGTGAGGAAAATCAATTTATTTCGAACATTTTTATTGTTCCCAAATCAAATGGAAACTTTCGGCCAGTTATTAACCTGAAACAATTGAATAAATTCGTTCATTATGAACATTTTAAGCAAGAAACATTTCAAATTGTTTTAGATCTCATCCAGAAAAATGATTCCTTTACTTCCATTGATCTAAAAGATGCTTATTTTAGTATTCCAATACATAGAGATTATCAGAAGTTTTTAAAGTTTGTTTGTAATGGTCAGCTTTTTCAGTTTGTATGTTTACCTTTTGGGCTTTCTTCTGCTCCAAGAGTTTTCACTAAGATCCTAAAACCCATTTATGCATGGTTTAGACAGCAGAGCATTAGGTGTTCATATTATATTGATGACTGAATTTGGATGGTGAGAATCACATTTGCTTGCAAAATACTTGGACTATGATTGAGACATTGAAATCTCTTGGTTTCACAATCAATCTAGAAAAATCTATGCTTATTCCATCTCAACGAATTCTCTTTTTTGGTTTTGTGTTGGACTCTGTTCAGTTTAAAGTTTTTCTTTCTGAGCATAAAGTGGAAAAAATCAAGGTTTTTGCCAAGAAACTCTTGGATATAAAGTATGTTAAAATACAAGAGTTGGCTTCATTTATTGGTATGCTCATTAATGCCTTTTATGCAATACTGGAAGCTCCATTGCACTACACGTATTTGGAACGTGATAAGATAAAAGGTCTGAGTGAAAATAAAACTTATGATAGTACAGTTCAGTTATCCTCTCTAAGTATACAGGAACTTAAATGGTGGTACCTAAATGTGGCTGCCAGGAATGGGAAATCTATTGGACAAGACAACATTGCTTTTACTATTCAAACTGATGCATCATTCTCAGGGTGGGGAGCTTATGCATTGGATTCAAACAGGTCGGTCTCTGGTAGATGGGACAAGAGTGAGACTATTTTTTCAATAAATTACCTAGAGTTATTAGCAATTTCTTTTGCTTTACAAGCTTTTCATTTAGATCACAACAATGTACATATTGAGATTCAGTCTGACAACATATGTGCGGTCTCTTATATTAATAAGATGGGTGGAATGGCATCAATTCAAATGGATCAGCTAGCTAAACAGATTTGGGAATGGTGTTTGGAAAGGAAAATTTTCATATCTGCAGTCTATATTGCAGGCAAAGATAATGTACAGGCAGATTATCTGTCGAGGAACTTTTCTGACTCCACTGAATGGATGCTAAAGAAAGAAATTTTTCACAGAGTGTGTGCACAGACATTTGTTCCATAGATCTATTTGCATCTAGATTAAATTGTCAGTTGAAGAAGTTCACTTCGTGGTTCCCAGAACCAGGTGCATTTAAAGTTGATGCTTTTTCATTCTCATGGCATGATTAAACCCCTTATATTTTCCCCCCGTTTAATCTTGTTGGGAAAATATTGAATAAAATTATTGCCGATAAGGTTAGTAAAGCACTATTAATTGTTCCCCATTGGACATCACAATCATGGTTTCCTTTGCTCTTGTCATGTTTAATTTCTCTTCCAATTAGACTTCCAAGACACAAAAATATACTGACTCTTCCACACAATGGTCAAATTCATCCTCTAGGGAAGGCCCTATCCTTAACCATGGTGACTGTATCAGGAGATTACTCCAAAACCAAGGACTTCCAAGAACAGCTGTGGACATCATTATTAATTCATGGAGATCTGGGACAACTAAACAGTATAACTTGGCATGGAAAAAATGGTGTTTTTGGTGTAAAATCAGGAAAATTAATCCCTTTTGTGTCTCTGAGGTAACAGTTATTTCTTACTTAGATTCTTTGGTAACTGAAGGTAAGTCATATAGTGTTGTCAATACTCACAAGGCAATGTTAGTTACTACTTTGAGACTGTTTCATACTGCATGGTGTTCAAATCCATTGTTGATTAATAGATACTTGAAGGGATTGTTTACCAAAAGTCCGCCAAAACCAAGATATATGGATACTTGGGATGTAAACATTGTCTTAAAATACCTGTGTACCCTTTTTCCTTTGGAAACTGTATCTTTAAGGTTATTAACAATGAAGCTCGTTGCTCTTATTGCATTATCTACAGCTCCAAGAGCACAAACTCTAAAATCTTTGAATTTACATAACATGACTTGTATGACAAATAAAATAGTATTCAATTTTTCGGATCTGTTGAAAACTTCAAGGCAAGGTAAGAAATTCCAGTTGGAACTAATATATTATGATGATGAAAAGCTTTGTGCTATGCATACCTTGCTGCATTATCTTGACAGAACTAAAAATCTTCGGAAATCTACTCAAGTTCTGGTATCTTATTGTTCATATAGAGCTGTGACATCAAGTACCATTGCAAGATGGTTAAAAATGGTTTTAGAACAATCAGGAATTGATACTTCTAAATTTAAAGCACATTCTTATAGAACTGCTGCAGCATCAGCTGCTTTCAGACAAGGCTGTTCCTTGCACACTATATTAGAAACAGCAGACTGGGCATCAGTAAAAACTTATCACAAATTTTATCTAAGGGATATTCAGACTAATAGTATGGGTTTTGCTGAAGCAGTTATTAATAGCAAATAATTTTCGATTTATGATTTACAACTTAACAGAAATAGGCTTACTTTTACTATTGATGTTTTAGCAAATGTTTTGTTGTCAATCTTTAAAAATGTTATGTATACATGTGATGCTGAAGGCTTTACGGAAAATAATGGACCCCTCATCCAAGCATTTGTGAAGGATGAGGGGCATTATTGGAGTAAAGCCGGAGGCTGAGCATGTATACACCCATCCATTTTGTTGTAAGTTTGAGTTTCATCAGAATGAGGTTTTTCCCTCCCTGTCTTATTTAGACAACAAAATCATTTCTCTTTAAACTATGAATATCTCGTGCGGGTGGCTTGTTTATATAGGCTACCTCGGGTGAAAGCACGTGTTTTAGGAAAAAAGTGTTTTTTCTTTGAAGAGCGCTGTTTCCGCCAATGACAGAGTAATATGCTATGTATACATGTTCAGCCTCCGGCTTTACTCCAATAATGCCCCTCATCCTTCACAAATGCTTGGATGAAGGGTCCATTTTCCTGACACCAGGTTGACCAGTCCAAACACTAGTGTCTTAATGCATAGCACCTAGTGAAGCAGCTCAGCTATTAGTAACTTAAGTCTTAGAGATGACTTGGTTGGGATTCAAACCCATGACTACCTGCATCTGTAACTGTTACTCTAACCACTGTGACCAGAGTGGTCCCATTTGTTTGGACTGTTCAGTCAAAGTAGAAAGTCCTTTCTGCTTTGAACTGTAATATTATTCTTGAACGGCTACAAACGAGTTAATTCTTGACATTGTCACAATTCCTGTGAGAACTAGTACATTTCCAGCTTTGAATTTCATAAGGAACTTTACATTCATCTAGGACTTTCATAGACCTTTATAAGAACCAATTTAGATTAATACTGTAAGTTGTTCTCAGTTTCATTTATAACTTTGATATTTAATTTCTTTGTTGAGTGTTACAAAACTTGGTTTACTTGGAATTTTTTTTCTGTTTTTAAGTTTGTGACCATATCGTTGTAACATCAAAGTTCAACGAGTTGAAATGTATCAAGTGTAATGTGAAGCATTATTGCAAGATATATTCTGATGCATGAAAATTGGATTTGCTTGTTATTAAATTTACCGTTAAAATTTTAATTTTCTTGTCAGTAAAGTCCATTAAAAGATAATACTTCCTGCAACTTTTATTGGTGAAACCTATTTACTTCTTGGTAAATAGCAACATGTTGTAATTAATACTTTAAAGGTCAAGAGCAGCATGTGCTAATTAATATAAACATGTAATGTAAAATTTGAATCAGATTTTATGGCGTAAATGCAGCCTTTTTCCGCTTTTTAGAAAATGTAAGTTTATTGAATTATTTGTTTTCATTTCATTTGTAAATATCATCTTTACGACATTTAACTTTTATAAAAATTCATATTAATATCAAGTAAAGGTGTTTGTGATTTGAATTATTAATGTAGCTTTAGCAATATTTCATTCATATTATGTAAGCAGTGTGGAAGTTTTCTAGTGATGTCTAGCTCTGAGGCATCAGGCAGCAGACATTGAGATTTCCAGAAAGATGGCCACCATCACTTAACTACTTCAGATAGGCTCTTCCGATTTTGTGCTTATATTTATGATATTTGTGCTTGCTCTCTATCATCGTGTACATTATTGTGTTTCATCATGCATTGGTTGTTCCATTCGTATGTGTTAATTCATCGCCTAGTTTTGGAAACGAGAACAATTAGATTTTTTCTCAGCTGTTTTGTCCCAATGTTAAGACGTCATTTGTTTTTTTAATAAATCGCCATCATGTGACCGCTTACAATACGACGGACCGTCATTAATTGGATTAAATGACCACACCTTGGTTCTAGATACTACATTGTGCTCAAGCCTAAACGAACTGGGAATACATTCATATTTTTTAATGTAAAGGGAGGCAAAAAAAGAAACCTTCTTTCAAAGCTGGCCGGCGTAGAACAGAAAGAAGAATTCCAGTTATCTCCCCTTTGCCCGTAACGGATAAACAACTTAAAAATTCTGTCATTAATGTTAACAACCTGGTTCAAATTCCTCTTAAATCGTCAACCGTTGTGTCAACTGTCCCAGGGATACCACTACGTATTACATTATTCAACACTCAATCAGTAGGATCAAAGGAAAAGCGCACAGAAATTGTTAATTTTATCAACGACCAGAATATTAACGTTTTCTTCCTGACAGAAACTTGGTTACATTCCTCAGGTGATGAATCTAAGTGTGCGGATTTAACACCCAGTGATTACTCCATCAAGTCGTTCCCCCGCAACTCTCGTGGAGATGGAATTGCTGTAATTACAAAAAAATTCCATGTTCAAATGCCTTTAGTACAACACAACCTTCAATTTCTGCCACACATCGTTTGAACTAGTCCAAACAACGCTGACACTGGAACAAAGGTCAGTCCATTTTTTTCTGTCTCTACCGTCCTCCTCCTAGTAGAAAAAACAAGCTGACTGAATCTCTCTTTTTGGAGCAGTTTCCAAATCTTCTAGAGTATGGAAATTCGATAGGTATTAACGTAATTTTTCTTGGAGATTTCAACTTTTACTTTGACTGTCCTGGTAAACCATACATGTCAAAACTCCTAGATACCATTCATGTTTTCAATCTTAAACAGTCAGTTAACCAATCTACCCATAAACATGGTCACATTTTAGACTGGTTTCCTTATAGACCTGATGATAATATTCTGCAATCCACCCTTGTATCCCATGAACTTGCATCAGATCACCTCTGCATTGTATGCCATCTAGACGTATCAGTCCCTAACCCTCCACCTCTGCTTGCTACTAAGAGAAACCTCCGTATGATAAATAGAACCAAATTCATGCATGACATCCAAGAAAACCTCACAACTTTCTTACATTCAACTGCCTGCGTTCATTGCTTGAAAAACATGCCCCAGCCCCCAAATGCGGAGTATCAATAAAAAAAAGTGTTCTCCATGGTACAGCAGTGTTAGGGACCAGCTTCGCACTGCTAAAAGACATCGCCGAAAAGCAGAGAGGCTTTGGCTTTCCACCAGACTCAATATTCATAAACAAATCTACGAAGCCGCTAAGAAGAACGTCACAAACATAGTCCATTTAGCCAAATCATCCCACTACAGTACTAAGATCATGGAGAGTTCCAGCTGCAAAGAGTTCTTCGAGTTAACTAACAAACTAATGTCAAGGAACAAATGTACACCACTTCCAACAACCTTCTCTCCACTAGACCTACCAGACCAACTTGCAAATTTCTTCGATGACAAAGTATAAACCATTAGAGATTCGCCTGACAGCACAATTTAAACTGATTCGTCACCATACAGTTATGATGCAGAATTTCAGCGACAACCGTTAGGAGCATTTTAACCTGTTTCTATTGATTTAGTACGGACAATCGTGATGAAAAGTGCACCAAAGTCTTGTGAACTTGATCCAATTCCGACATCACTACTGCTTGAGTGCTTAGACCCAATATTGCCTTCACTAACTGATGTTATTAATATCTCTCTCTCATCAGGCGAATTCCCATCATTTTTCAAAACTGCCATCGTAAAGCCACTGCTGAAGAAACCAAAACTGGACCATAACGATTAAAAGAACAACCACCAAGTTTCTAATCTCCCATTCATATAAAAAATCTTAGAAAAGATTGTTCTAACTCAACTTGTATCTCATTTGAGTTTAAACAGTCTTTTTAGCAATGTACAGCCTGCATATCGCCCTTGCCACAGTACGGAAACTACTCTTCTGAAAGTATTTAGTGACATTCTCTCTGCTTTGGATAGTGGAAAGATTACAGTCCTCACTCTCCTAGATTTATCTGCAGCATTTGACACAATAGACCATGATATATTACTTCACCATCTCCAGCATCTATTTGGCATTCAGACTATAGCCTTACAGTGGTTCAAGTCCTACTTAGCGAACAGGACACACATTATATCTGCAAATGGAATACACTCCAGCCCAGTTGACGTATGTTGTGGTGTTCCACAGGGTTCTGTACACTCAGCTGCTCTCAAGTGTAATAGATCATCACCCAGTGTCGCACCAATTGTATGCTGATGACACCCAAATATACAAGTCTAGCCACCCAAATGAAGTTGATGCTACCAATCCATGGAGTAGAGAAGTGCATTTCTGATGTGAAATCATGAATGACATGTAACAAGCTGCAGATGAATGATGATAAAACTGAGGATATTCTGATCACAACACAAAGACATTCTCATTCACATCCTTTACCTCAGACAATAAATATCAGCAACACCAACATTAAATTCTCACAGTCAGTACGGAACCTAGGCGTTGCTGTAGACAGTACTCTCACATTGCACCAACATGTCATGAACATATGCAAGGCTGCATATCTTGAACTGAGATGCATCAGTTCCATTCGTAAATATCTTTCAGTTGATGCCACTAATACACTTGTGTGTTCATTAGTACTTTCAAGACTGGACTATTGTAACTCAATTCTGTCTCGTTCGTCACAATATTTACTCCAGAAACTTCAAAAAGTTCAAAACACAGCTGCACGGATCATCTTTAGAGTACCTCGATCAGAGCACACCTCACCACTGCTCTGTACCCTACATTGGCTATCAATTCGATACAAAATCAAACACAAAATTTGTTCTCTGTGCTATGTTTCAATGACAGACTCCAGTCCAACATACCTATCCAGCCTCACCCATGTGTATACACCAGGTAGGTCCTTACGCTCTTCTTCTGATAATCGTATACTCATTGTTCCCAAGGTGAAACCAAAGTCGTATGGACAATGTTCGTTTGCACACCAGGGCCCGGCAACATGGAACGAATTGCCCATTGAAATTAGACACAAAGACACAGTGGTCTCTTTTAAGACTCACCTGTTTCGACTGCAGGGACAAACTTAACGACCTAATCATGTTTTGTATCTTATATGTTTTCAGCATGTTTTTATGTTTTCCAGTTTCATTGTTTTTGTCATTTGTTTTTCTGTAGTGTAGTCATATCATTATTGATGGTGTAAAGCGCTTAGAGCTTCGAAAGATTAGGAGCTATACAAAGTCCTCATTATTATTATTATTATATGTAGCATGATGTCCCGCCCAGTCATATTATGCTGACAGTCCTAACACTAACCTCTTAATACTAAGCACCTGGCAACTGAAGGCAGTTGTTAGTACCATTTCTGTATAAGTCTTTACTATGACTTTACCTGTTCTGGTTTGAACCCTTGACTTCCTGCATCCGTGGTGGATCCTCTAGCAGTAGACCACCATAGTGGTTCAAGCAAAGGTCAAGCAAAATCTGTCTTGTTCATCTTACAAGTGCTAGTAAACGTATTTTGTTCAAAAAGTGGTTTTTAGTTACAAAGTTAGAGAAAGATTTGACTTGGATTTGATATATAGTTTGTATCAGTGTTTTAAATGGATTGGGTGCGAGAGCGAACAATAACCCCACAACCACTTTGTCAAGGTATGACAGTCGGATCATACTATGCCAGTCTTGGAGTGTTGGTCATTTAACATTTTAGTGACACATCCTGCTTCACTCGCTTTGTAATTACCATATAAAAATCTTGCTGCCTACTCAATTCCATTGATATCCCTGGTGTAGTAGGGATCCCGAATGACACGACCATGCTCTAACACAGAGCTGACTACTGCTGGATAGGCGATTGGCCTGCCTGTCTGTGGACAGTGTCTGAGGATTATTTTGAAAAATAGCAATGAAGAGTCTGGTTTACTGGTCGCTTTGATGTTAAGAGATTTTTACTTGACAGTGAAAGAAGGCTCCTAAACAAATGAACATCACCAAGCTGCAATGCACCAGGACCAAAGAGTCTCTCATGGATGCCCCGTACAAACATGTGAAATCCAACCCTCTTGACAATCAGAATGTGGAGACCGACTGGGCAGCATTCAGAGAGCTGGTTTTCAGCACAGCTTCGGAAATCCTAAGACCCTCAACCAGAAAGCATAAAGACTGGTTTGATGAGACCTGTGAAAATATCAAGATGTTGCTAGATAAGAAACACCGCCTTCTTCAAACCTACCTCAGCAATCCAAACTCCACCTCTAGGAAAGATGCGTACAACAACATATGCAGAACTGTACAGCAGAACCTCTGCAAGATGTGTGACACATGGCTGAACAACAAAGCTATGCATACCATCATGAAATGAAGAACTTCTACAATGCCCTGAACGAAGTGTATAGACCTACATCATCTGGATCATCCTCCTCCCTTCTCAGCAAAGATGGGAACACACTATTTGCTGACAAAGAGACAAATCTTCAACCGTGGGCTGAACACTTTGACAAAGTCCTGATTCCCCCTTCATTCATCAATGATAAAGCCATCAGTTGTCTCCCACAATTACCCAGCAAAGAAGCACTGGATAACCCTCCAACCTTGCTGGAGACACATTTAGTGATGCATCTGATCTCTAGTGGCAAATCACATGCTTCAAACACCATCCCAGCTGAAGTCTACAAGGAAGGGGGCACAGTCCTGATAGAAAGGCTCCACAAACTGTTTTTACTGATGTCAAGAGACAATCACTCAGGAATTCAAAGACACTTGCATAATCCATTTGTATCAGCACAAAGGGAACTGCCAGCCTTGCGACAACTACCTGGGTATATCATTACTCTCAGTTGCAGGAAAGATACTCGCCAGAATCCTACTAAACCGCCTCACTCTGCACCTTGACCAGGGACTTCTGCCAAAAAGACAGTGTGGATTCCGAAAAGAATGTGGGGCTAGCGACATGGTGTTTTGTGTGAGACAGCTACAAGAGAAATGCCAAGAGCAAAACACCAACATTGTCTCCAATTACGTCAACTTGACAAAAGCCTTTGATACTGTCAGCAGAGAAGGAAAGTGGAAGGTAATGGCCAAGTACGGATGCCCAAGAAAATGTATATTCCATTATGGCATGCAGGCACGAGTCCAGGACAATGGATATACATCTGAGCCATTCCCAGTAACAAATGGCGTCAAGCAGGGCTGTGTTCTGGCACTGACACTGTTCAGTTTATTGTTCTCTGCCATGCTGACTAATGCTATCAGAGACTGAGAGGTTCTGCATCAAGTACCGTACTGTTGCAAAACTATTAGATCCCAGGAAGCTTCAAGTGAAAACCAAGGTCATGACAGACACCATCCGGGATCTCTTATTTGCTGCTGACTGCACCCTCAATGCTGGCTCAGACGCCAACCTGCAATGAATGTTAACAAGTTATCCAGCTCCTACACAAGCTTTGGTCTCACCATCAGTTCCAAGAAGACTGAAGTCCTGCATCAGCCAGCTCCTGGAAAGCCCCATGTTGAGGTCATTAGAAGCTAATTGCAAGCTTTCTCACATACCCACATACAGACAGACATGAGATGGCAGTGATTCATAACGTATAGCACTAAGCTAAGTAATGATGGACTCCAGTCCAGCATACCTATCCGGTCTCATCCATGTGTAAACATCAGCAAGATACTTATGCTCCTCTTCTGACAATCATATTCTCATTATTCCCACTATGAAAATGAAGGCATATGGACAACGTTCTTTTGCATACCAGGGCCAAGCAATGTGGAATAAATTGCCCATTGAAATTGGAAACAAAGACCCTCTTCAAGAGTGCTCTTAAAATTCACCTTTTTTGACTGCAAGAACAAACCTATAAGACCTAAAAATGTTTCCTACCTTACATATTTTCAGCATTTTTTTGGTTTTCTAATTTGATGGTGATTTTTGTTTTATTCATATCATTATAGATGCTGCAAAGTGCTTAGAGCTTCTAAATATTAGGTGCTATACAAAGTCCTTATTATTATTATTACTATATTGGCAGGTTTCAAGTCAAATGTATAAGATGACAAGTATAAACCTGAACAAGAGGCATCCACCTTCTCTTCTTCCACCTCTTCCTCTTCTTCCACCTCTTCCTCTTCCACCTCCTCCTCTTCTTCCTCCTCATTCTCTTCTAGATAGCTCTCTACTGGGAAGAGACTACGTACTAATCCCTGTTGGAATAGTTTGTTACTGATGCTGATCATTGGGTCTGACACTAAGCACAGGTCTAGATCACAAGTTTCATCTGAAATGTTCCAGTGTAATCCGTATCATAGCAATATATAAAAAAGTGCAAATCACACAGCTGATCTATAATAAAATATTTAATCTCTGACTTTTCTTTGAAATATTGGGAACAAGTAATATTTGCTGGATAATTGGAGTTATAGATCAACTGCATACCAAAGCCAAATCTGTTCTTTTGATTCAGTATGTAGGAATAAGGCAACAGAAACAACAGACATACAACAGAAACAGACAGACAAAAATACAGACAGGGAGATAGATAGATAGATATAGATATTTGTGAGTCTACATAATAATATTAATTTATTGTTAATGATATAAATTAATGGATGTTACACAATAAAACAAATGCTTGTGACCAAATTAAAAGTTTTGAGAGATTTCTATTACTCACCATAATGTGTTTTAGTAACAGCCATGAGTAGCACGTCTTTAACTATCTTTGCAAAAGCTTCAGCTGAGGCACTACTCCACCGTATCTCAGTCTATAAATTAAAATAATTTATAATTAGTTACAACATTAATAAATAAATTTAAAAACATAAATAATCTGAAAACAAACAAATCTGATTAAAGTCAGATCTCCACTGTCATATGTGAAGATATGAGAGCGACCACTTAGTGGTCATGTTTTGGTGACCTTTGAACTAGCCTATGGAAATACGGATTTCAGAAATTTTCAAGTGAATCAAATTGTTTGGCTCAAACTGAAGCTCTTCAGCTGTATTACTCAGTTTCCCAAATGTGAAGATACAGAAGACTTTGTCTGACTGGCTTATAAAATTAGCAATTAAGGTAATAACATAGGTCACCAGAATATGACCCCTAAGCAGTTGCTGGTAATAACTCAGGTCACTAGAATATGACCCCTAAGCAGTTGCTGGTAATAACTCAGGTCACCAGAATATGACCCCTAAGCAGTTGCTGGTATTAACATAGATCACCAGAATATGACCCCTAAGCAGTTGCTGGTAATAACATAGGTCACCAGAATATGACCCCTAAGCAGTTGCTGGTAATAACATAGGTCACCAGAATATGACCCCTAAGCAGTTGCTGTTAATAACATAGGTCACCAGAATATGACCCTTAAGCAGTTGCTGGTAATAACCTAGGTCACCAGAATATGACAACTAAGCAGTTGCTGTCAATAACATAGGTCACTAGAATATGACCCCTAAGTGGTTGCTGTCAAACCTTCACATAGGACAGTGGAAATCTGACTTTAATCTCACTGAGATAGAAAAATGCTTATGCTACTAAATGCCCAAACCAGCCCCATTTTGTATAACCACCTAAAGAACTATGCATCCAGAACAAAACTAAATGCAAACTATTCCAAAGATCCAAAAGAGTTAGTACAAGTCAAAGTGACCTACTTTGCTTGTATGGTGTTGTTCTAACCGGGATACATCAATATACAAAGTTGATTACAAAGACTGAGAAACAGACAGAAATATAAAAGAACAACTGAACTGGGGTCAAATGGACATGAAATATATGTGACTCATGATGTCATTATGAAAGGGAGTAATCAGTCAAAATTACACACAAGAAGATTGCTAGCCTCTGTGGCTAGTAAAGCTCAAGAGACCACAAAATTAGGTCACAGTGACCTAGTGACTGGTGTTTACAAAACAGAACCATATAAACATTTCATATATAAACATAATTATTGGCTATATTTCATGCTGGATAGAAGCAAAAATAATGAGTTACAAGAAGATACCATAGTCTGCTTTCTTAAGAAATGTACTGTATTTATATTTGGTTGATACAGTAAAACCTGTCTTGAAAGACCACTCCTTCTGCCAACAAATAATGGTCTCTCAAGACAGGTGGTCTCTTATAATAGGTCATAACATTATATAATCAATAAGTATGTGAATGGAAATTCTGGTCTCTCAAAACAGCTGGTCTCTCATAGCAGTGGTCTCTCAAGATAGTTTTTACTGTATTTATATTTGGTTAATACTTATATTTGGTTAATTGATAAGTAAAAACATCACAATATCCAAAATTTCAATGTAAACATGAGAAAATAATTATTAGAATTAGATTTACATTAGTGATGTTTTACATTTTTCTTGGTGTTTTGATAATGTAAACATGAGAAAATAATTATTAGAATTAGAGTTAAATTAGTGATGTTTTATATTTTTCTTGGTGTTTTGATAATGTTGTTGCTATTACTGCTGGTGTTGCTGTGATAGTTCTTATTTGTCTTGTTGCAACTACCTCTAGTGTTTGGATCCCATGTAAACTACATTTAATACACTGTGCTGAAGCTGCTGCAGTTTTCTTGTACAACCAGCGGATATCTTTGCTTAAAACTCTCTCAACATCACCATAGTCCACAAAAAGTAATTCTATTATGGGCTGGAAATGGAAAAAAGACACAAATTAAAACCCACAACTCCATAAGTCACTTTTTTTGTTCTTCTTATCTAAATAAACACTAGATGTGAATGTGACATTTTGCATGTAACTAAGAAAGTGAGTTGTTAAATAACAGAAGCTTTTAAATTATAGCAGAAATACCATATTTCACCATATACGAACATAATGCAATCATCAGAATGTCCCTTGGTTTTATCATGAGAGAGATATCATATTTCAGTGTATTGATATATGATGAGAGAGATATTATATTTCAGTGTATAGATATATCATGAGAGATATCATATTTCAGTGTATAGATATATCATGAGAGAGATCATATTTCAGTGTATAGATATATCATGAGAGAGATATCATATTTCAGTGTATAGATATATCATGAGAGAGATATCATATTTCAGTGTATAGATATATCATGAGAGAGATATCATATTTCAGTGTATAGATATATCATGAGAGAGATATCATATTTCAGTGTATAGATATATCATGAGAGAGATAGCATATTTCAGTGTATAGATATATCATGAGAGAGATATCATATTTCAGTGTATAGATATATGATACCATCATTAGGCACCTTGTTTGATCAAAAAGTAATTCTAACCTTCAAACAGGACTTCAAAATTTCACTCATGCACTTATTCTGTCAAGTGGTAGGTAACAAAAACAATTTTTTAGAACTAACTTTTTTTGCATTCAAATAAAAACAAAACAGTTTCTCTTTTGAATTCTGATTATTCTTAACAGTGAAGACATTCTTTTTTTAATTTAAATTCTATCTTTTTCATGGTCAGTTTGATTTTTCAGCTTCCGGAGCAATTAAATCTTTATTTTACTATCTTATGATTGGATTGCCTATCATTAAAGTGGAGTACACAACCGAAAAATTAGAGATGTTCAAGAATTAAATGGTAAGGTGGGAGATATAGGAAGCCACACATTTTAAGAATCAATGACCAATGACCATCAATATAAGATAAAGTGGACAGGTCACCATAAATCAATGACCATCAATATAGGTCACCACTTCATTACCACCATGACCATTAAATTAAGTACTTTCTGAGGGCCCCGAGTGGTCTAAAGCGCTGTCCGTTACGGATCACTGCCATCTCACCTCTGTCTGCGTGGGGTCGAGTCTCAGATTCGGCCAATATGGGTATGTAAGAAAGCTTGCCAGTAGCTTCTCGTGGGTTGGTGGTTCTTACTGGGGGGTTTTCCGGATTCTTCCTCAACCATTTATACTGGCTGCCATATAGCTTATATTGTGCTGAAAAATGGCGTTAAACCATAAAAAATAGGACTTTCTGACCTTTCATAACCTAAGTTATAGAACACTCTATAATATTATATGCATAGCTCTGAAACACCCTTTATTATAGCTACTTGTATATAAATACATTGTCACCATATCTTGCACACACTGTATGCATCCATTAAAAGACTGCAAGCATTCTGTTTACCTCTGAATCTTTAATATCGTTGATCTTTGCCCTTGTCCAGCATTTATCAGCACTAAAAAGCCCAGCACAAAACTGTCCAGTCTTCAGTAGCTCCATGTTAGGGGCTGATCTTGTCTGAAAAAAAATAATAAGCATATTATCTTGAGTTAATTTTGCAGTAAAATGAAATTTATATACCAAGTTATGACACCAAATATTGCAATACTGCAATATTTTATGAGTGGCCAATAAGAGTGCATGTCAACCAATTAAAAAGAACGCTCTTCGGGACATATCAATCAAAAATATAGAAACCTATAGTTTATTTGCCAAAAGATCACATTATATTTACATGCAAGTTTGGAAAGTACTTGACACACTCATTTCATTTTTGAATCCTACTTTAAAAATTACTTTGTCTCAGGAAATGAAAATTTGCAATATTAAAGCTCTGTCACCTTACAGTCCTTTCAGAGTTCTTCTGTGATCTGGTCTATACAACTATCTTCCTTTTGTACACAGAAATAGCCACAGTTGTAAATCTATGTTAAATAGACTGTTATCTTCTCACTGAAAAGACATCAAATATAAAAAAAAAACAAGTTATTTCATTGCATTACATGATTTCTGCCCATTAACCCAACACCAGGATTGTGTTAAGAGTCCTGGGGTGCCTCACCATCCCCTCAGTTGTAGAACATAAGTAAAGGTCATATAAGTATGAAATGTAAGGCACATTGACTTAATTTGTGTAGAAGAATTTTACATACTAGGAGGCATAAACAAACAGCTGTAGAACCCTGCAGTCAAAATAAGAAACGGACCATTACACAAAACTTAATGACATTGCAGTCAAAATTCAAAACTGACCTTTACACAAAACAAAACTATGACCCTGTAGTCAAAACCACATGTAAAACTGACCCTATCACAAAACCTGAAAATACATAAAGTTGGTCATGCTGACCTAATTTTGGTGTACTGTTGTATCTAACAGGAGGTCAATATTACATAAACAACCAATTGCCATGCAAAACTAGACAAGGCGTGATGACAAAAACATATGGAATGAAGGATGTATGTATGAATCTACTAACAAACAGAATGACTGATGTAAAACAAAACTGTGGAATGAAGGATGTAAGTATGAATCTATGAACGTATATGATCAACAAGGATGTTGTTGTTGTTGTTGTTGTTATACAGTTTAATGTCATTTTTCAGCACAATATAGGCTATAAATGTTGGCCAGTATTAATAGTGGAGGAAGAAACCATGCAGACAGAGGTGAGATGGCAGTGATCTGTAATATTGAGTGCTTTAGACCAATCAGCCACTCAGGGCCCCTGATCAACAAGGATAACATTGCCTTTTGTATAAAAAAAAACCCACAATTAAAAAAACTTGACTTTGATTCAAACTGCTACTCTTTTAATACATTTGAGATGTTGAAGCTGCCATGAGTAATGTCCTCTCATTCCATGGTTGTATTTGAAAAGCGATTAAATAATGATGAGGGGTCCTGAGTGGCCTAAAGTGCTTTCCATTATGGATCACTGCCGTCTCGCCTCTAGTAGTGTGGGTTTGAGTCTAAGATTCGGCTAATGTAGTTATGTGAGAAAGCTTGCCAGTAGCTTCTTGTGGGTCAGGAGTTTTTCCGGGTTCTTTCTCCAGCAATAATACCGGCTGCCATTTATATACTATCGTGTTCTGAAAAATGGTGTTAAATCCTAAAACAAAAAACAAAACAAACAAATAATGATGAAAATGTGAATATAGTAGTTTGCAATGACCATAATTAATGTCCGAATATTTGTTTCTCCCTGCTAGTCGTTGATGAGATGAAAATGTGATGGTTTTTGCAATGTCTGACAGTCTTTAAAAGTGTTCCAAACATATTTGTCTTATCTGCTAAATCTTGCATACATTAAATGTGTAACTTACCCAATAGGAAGCTGTTGCAGTATTCTCAAATCCTGGAATATTTATTAAAAAAAAGCAATGAAACATGTTCAGTGTAACTTAATATATCTCCTGTGATCTATGTTTTATTTATAAGTCATGTGATCAATGTTTTATTACAAGTCATGTGATCTATGTTTTATTATAAGTCATGTGATCTATGTTTTATTTATGTCATGTGATCTATGTTTTATTATAAGTCATGTGATCAATGTTTTATTACAAGTCATGTGATCTATGTTTTATTATAAGTCATGTGATCTATGTTTTATTTATGTCATGTGATCTATGTTTTATTATAAGTCATGTGATCTATGTTTTATTATAAGTCCTCCAACTCTCTTATAGTATGTATATGGCCAAGGATCTGATTATATTGGTTGCATATTATCATAATTGACTCTTAATTTTTCCATATAATTAAAGATCATGCTTAATTACGAAATACACTAGACCTCGTGTATTTTTAAATTGTCCAATAATATTATTGTTTTCTTAATCACTATTACAACACAGCCTTACCACTACATACCTCCCTGTAAGACTACATCATTTATAATGAGCTAATTTATGCCACTACATACCTCCCTGTAAGACTACATCATTTATAATGAGCTAATTTATGCCACTCATATGAACAGTGTTATAAAGTGAATGTACTGTATAATTACCAAACAGGCTAGGCCTCATGTATAATTACCAAACAGGCCTCATGTATAATTACCAAACAGGCTAGGCCTCATGTATAATTACCGAACAGGCCTCATGTACAATTACCAAACAGGCTGGGCCTCATGTATAATTACCAAACAGGCTAGGCCTCATGTAGTTTCAGTTATAAATCTAACAAATAACCATCAAGTTTGTTACTAACTTAAGTGATATAAAAACTATCTGGTGACACAGAAAGGATATAGGGACTGAAACCTCTGAGTCTCTCAAGGACAATAATGGAAACAGAATTAATTACATTCAACACTTCAACATTAAGAAAAAAATAATCAAAATATGGACAAGTAATATTTAGCAAAAGATTTAAACTTACAGATGTATATCATAACAACATAGCTTTCAGTGATGGCTGCAGTTGCATTCATGACATAAGTGCATACTGGGAAATTCACGCAACAGCAGCCTAATTTTCACTGACAAATGTAGTTTTCTACATAACACATCCAAATATCAACTTCTGTGACTCTAGGAGCAATAGTGTCTGAGATAATGATATAAATGCAAATACTTGCATTAACATCTGAGATGTGGACATAAATGCCAACTCTAATATGACCACCAGATGCTATAGTGTTTGAGATAATGATATAAATGCAAACTCAAAAGTGGCTATGAGCAATAAAATCTGAGATAAATTACAAATGCCAACTCTAAAATAATCAGATTCAAGGTGATAGTGTGTGAGATAACAACATAAATGGAAACCCTAACATGACTAGTAGCAACATCTGATACATTGTCTGAGATAATGACATAAATTAAACTCTATCATGACTAGAAGTAGCAACATCTGATATATTGTCTGAGATAATGACATAAATTAAACTCTATCATGACTAGAAGTAGCAACATCTGATATATTGTCTGAGATAATGACATAAATTAAACTCTATCATGACTAGAAGTAGTAACATCTGATATATTGACATAAATGCAAACCCTAACATGACTATTAAGCAATAGTGTATGAGATAATGACATAAATTAAACTCTAACATGACTAGAAGTAATAACAAATGAGATATTGACATAAATGCAAACCCTAACATGACTATCAAGCAATAGTGTATGAGATAATAACATAAATTAAACTCTATCATGACTAGAAGTAATAACATCTGAGATAATAACATAAATGGAAACCCTAACATGACTAGAAGTAATAACATCTGATATATTGACATAAATTAAACTCTAACATGACTAGAAGTAATAACATTTGAGATATTCAAATAAATGCAAACCCTAACATGACTATTTATTAAGCAATAGTGTATTAGATAATGACATAAATTAAACTCTATCATGACTAGAAGTAATAACCTTTGAGATATTGACATAAATGCAAACCCTAACATGACTATTAAGCAATAGTGTCTGAGATAATGACATAAATTAAACTCTATCATGACTAGAATTAGTAACATCTGCGATGAGGACAATGCCAACTCTAATATGACTAGCAGCAGTGTTTGAGATTAATGACACAAGTGCAAACCCTTACATGACAATGAACAAAAATAACTGAGATAATAAGAAAAGTGCAAACTCTTACATGACGATGAACAATAATATCTGAGATAATGACACGAGCAAACGCTAACAATGGTGCTGATGTACAGCAGAGAGATGAATACACAGTCAAATCCACAAATGTCATCAATCTATAAACCAGAATTACGTTGCAATCCCCTCATAATCTTAGATTTAGCTTATGTCTGCAGCTATCATTGCAATCTACCTTGCATTTGTCATGATTTTCAAACACAGGATAAATGAGTTCTCGTTCTGTGTGTTGAACACTGGAACAGAAAGCAACAACATTATATGATTTTACAATTTGTATGGAACCTGTGTATGAATATGATTAGGTCCTGCTGTGTTTACTAATTCTGCTGTGACAGTCTACAAATGATAAGCTATCCCTTACATGGTTTTATGCTAACATTACAAATATAAGTATTCTGGCCTTAAATTTTCTAGACATATATTTTCCAAATTTGTAATAATTTATAATAGCACATAAATGATATGGATGTTATATATTTCTCTTATGCTGCCAAAAAAATATATAATTTAAGTCTGAATATTAACTAAGGAGCATTTCACCTGTATTAAACATGGGTTATTATCCTAGTCATGTATGACCTTGACATCATGACTTGGAACATGTATGCCCTTGACATCATGACTTGGAACATTTATGACCTTCTGAGAATAATGCACATAAAATAGCAAAAACATCCCAGTTTGATCAGCATTTAAACATTCTATCAAAGTAATCCAGATAAACATAACTTCAATACAAACGTAAATAAATGTCCCCAATTAGAATAAATGGTCACTATCCAAAAGTCAAGATACCATCAAGTCATAAATGTCCACAAGTCAGGATAACAAAAGGTCATAAATGTCCACAAGCCAGGATAACAAAAGGTCATAAATGTCCACAAGTCAGGATAACAAAAGGTCACAAATGTCCACAAGTCAGGATAACAAAAGGTCACAAATGTCCACAAGTCAGGATAACAAAAGGTCATAAATGTCCAAATGTTAGGATAACAAAAGGTCATAAATGTCCACATGTTAGGATAACAGAAAGATATAAATGTCCACATGTTAGGATAACAGAAAGACACAAATGTCCACATGTTAGAATAACAGAAAGTCATAAATGTCCACATGTTAGAATAACAGAAAGACATAAATGTCCACATGCTAAAATAACAGAAAGACATAAATGTCCACATGTTAGGATAACAGAAAGTCGTAAATGTCCACACGTTAGAATAACAGAAAGACATAAATGTCCACATGTTAGGATAACAGAAAGACATAAATGTCCACATGCTAGAATAACAGAAAGTCATAAATGTCCACTTGTTAGGATAACAAAAGGTCATAAATGTCCACATGTTAGGATAACAAAAGGTCATAAATGTCCACTTGTTAGGATAACAAATGGTCATAAATGTCCACATGTTAGAATAACAGAAAGATATAAATGTCCACATGCTAAAATAACAGAAAGACATAAATGTCCACATGTTAGGATAACAGAAAGTCGTAAATGTCCTCGTGTTAGGATAACAAAGGTCATAAATGTCCACATGTTAGAATAACAGAAAGACATAAATGTCCACGTTAGAATAACAGAAAGACATAAATGTCCACATGTTAGGATAACAGAAAGACATAAATGTCCACATGTTAGGATAACAAAAGGTCACAAATGTCCATAAGTCAGGATAACAAAAGGTCATAAATGTCCAAATGTTAGGATAACAAAAGGTCATAAATGTCCACAAGTCAGGATAACAAAAGGTCACAAATGTCCACAAGTCAGGATAACAAAAGGTCATAAATGTCCAAATGTTAGGATAACAAAAAGTCATAAATGTCCACATGTTAGGATAACAAAAAGTCATAAATGTCCACATGTTAGGATAACAGAAAGTTATAAATGTCCACATGTTAGAACAACAGAAAGATATAAATTTCCACATGCTAAAATAACAGAGACATAAATGTCCACATGTTAGGATAACAGAAAGTCGTAAATGTCCACACGTTAGAATAACAGAAAGACATAAATGTCCACATGTTAGGATAACAGAAAGACAAATGTCCACATGCTAGAATAACAGAAAGTCATAAATGTCCACTTGTTAGGATAACAAAAGGTCATAAATGTCCACATGTTAGGATAACAAAAGGTCATAAATGTCCACTTGTTAGGATAACAAACGGTCATAAATGTCCACATGTTAGAATAACAGAAAGATATAAATGTCCACATGCTAAAATAACAGAAAGACATAAATGTCCACATGTTAGGATAACAGAAAGTCGTAAATGTCCACATGTTAGGATAACAGAAAGTCGTAAATGTCCACGCGTTAGGATAACAAAGGTCATAAATGTCCACATGTTAGAATAACAGAAAGACATAAATGTCCACGTTAGAATAACAGAAAGACATAAATGTCCACATGTTAGGATAACAGAAAGACATAAATGTCCACATGTTAGGATAACAAAAGGTCATAAATGCCCACATGTTTGGATAACAAAAGGTCATAAATGTCCCCAAGTTAGGATAACAGTGACATGTGAGGAACTGGTCTTCTATGCTGTAGAACATTGTCGAACATAAACAAGAGTGAGAAAATATTTTAATCCTGCCCAAGATGGACAATTCCAACAAAAACTGCTGTGATGTTATTCACTTGATATTGTGCACAGAACTCCATGTGTAAATGAATTCCGATGTTTTCACCAAATAAAACAATAATATATGTATGTGGAAAATATGATCTTCATAATATTGGTGGAAAGAATAAGAGTCTGATCCAGTGGTTTGTTTCAGGGTCTAGGTGAGCCCAGAACCTGACATAGACTAATTAGACTGACATAGACTAATTATGTAGTTAAGGAAAGGATTCAATCTCAACTGACTGAATACATCAACTTACAGTTCCACCTTACAGATATCCTTGAAGGAATTCTTGACTAGGTTCATCAGACCAGCAGGTGCCTCGACACCAAACTTATCAATGTACTCATGTGGTAGTCTGGTTGCCCACAGACCATTTATCTTTCCTGTTACAATCTGAAAGAGACATTTCTTAACTTGAAAATAAAAACACTTTTTTTTATTCTTACTATTAGATCCTGCAAATTTTCATCCAGATTTCACATGAAATTTTCTGACATAGTGTTGATCAAAGAATAAATATTTTTTAATCAGTGTTTTAGACATATTTACAAAAGGCATTCTCACACAAGATTATAACAAGGGTATTTATAGCTACAATATTGCTTTATCTAACACAAGATTATACCAAGGTGTTTATAGCAATAATACTGCTTTCTCTAACACAAGATTATAGCATGGTGATTATAGCTACAATATTGCTTTATCTAACACAAGATTATACAAAGGTAAACATACAATGAACAGTTGAAAATTATTCAAAACAATCCCTGAAACATGAACAACAGATGAATCCAACAATAAACTACATATAAAATCTCAATTCTCATATAATGCCCAAATATTGCAAAACAAATCCACAGTGAAACTTAAAAATATCAGCCACCCATGCGGAAAATCAAAACTGGCTTTTGTACATAGGTGACCTCTTTAAAACTAATATTAATACAATGTACTAATAATGATAATAATAATGATGATGATAATGATGATGATGATAATACTAATACATGTAATAATAATAATAATGACATCTTCAATAAAATACTTAATGTTTTAAGAAGCAATAAGAAATTTATTAGATCAGGATAGCAAATAAGGAGATAAGAAAACAGAAAACACTGCCGTTGTCATACAACACAAAACAAACATGTCTCACAAATACTATAAAAACATAGAAGTTATTACACAAAATGACAACATGAAATGTAAATGGGTATATAAAAATTATCTAAAACCAACAAAAAAAGTTTACATAAAGGTTTCAATCTAAAAATGATCACAAATTGGATCAACATATCATTTTTTCTTACTGTGTATCTTGACTAACTCTTGAATGTGATCATGGTCTACTTGTATCTGAGATCAGTAGGCAGTTGATTCCAAGTAGCTGAACCCTGATATGCAAATGAACATTGTCCTTGGGACATAGTTTTTACCTTGGGAATACTAATAATACCAATGTCAGATGATAAGTGCAAGCTTCTAGCAATGATTTACTCATGGATGATATCGGAGAGGAATTTCAGACCAGAGGAAATCAGTTAATATGGCATAGAGATGTTATGTTTGATTTTAATTCAAATTAGGTAGAGAGTGGAATTTGTAAAGAAGTTGGGTGGTATGATCTGTTCTTTGAACTTTAAGAATGTTCCCAGTTGCAGTGTTTTGGACCTTCTAAAGTTTCTACAGAAGATATAGTGTCATACTAGAAAGAAGGCTGTTACAATAGTCAAGTCTAGAAAAGGCTGTTACAATAGTCAAGTCTAGAAAAGGCTGTTAAAATAGTCAAGTCTAGAAAAGGCTGTTACAATAGTCAAGTCTAGAGAAGGCTGTTACAATAGTCAAGTCTAGAAAAGGCTGTTACAATAGTCAAGTCTAGAAAAGGCTGTTACAATAGTCAAGTCTAGAAAAGGCTGTTACAATAGTCAAGTCTAGAGAAGGCTGTTACAATAGTCAAGTCTAGAGAAAGCTGTTACAATAGTCAAGTCTAGAGAAGGCTGTTACAATAGTCTACACAGATGTCATGGTCAACTGTATCAAAGGCTGTGGATAAGTAAAGTTTTGTGAGAACTGAAATCTTACTATCATCAAAAAGCAGAGAGAAGAGCATTATCAACTCTTAGAAGGGCAGTTTCAATGCTGTGACAGAGGAGATAAGCCAAAGATTATGTAACTTGAAATGAGAGTATATTAGAAACGGAACAACTTTTTCTATGATCTTTTTACATAAATGAGAGGTTAGACAGGTTTCAAAGGGGTTTTAAAAAGTGATGTAAGAAAACAGCATAAAGAAAACTACTTATGATGTCTGTCAAATAAAGCAGTATAGAATCCAAACACCCAATAGCTGTGATGTAGGAATTTAACACGTTCACATGACTTGAGATCAGTTCTTTAGGACTATTCATACAAAGCCATATATATAGGCTGAAGTTCTGTGAGTGGGGATCATTGGAGGTATGTATCATAGCTGTCAGGTGAGAATGGGTCAGACTGCATGATGCCATCAAGTTGATTTCTGATAATTTTCCCTCTGTCAAGGACGAAATTAGCAAACTGATCTCAGACTGGTAGTCTAGGGAGGCTGTGGTTAGAAGTGGTGTAGATTTCTTGCTCAACAATAATTTGTGATGCAGCATAGCTGTTTTCAGCCGATACTCTGATTTTTGTACTAAAGTGATGGATTTTGCTACATGAACTAACATTCTGTAAAATTCCTTTCGGAAAACTGATCAGGCATTAAATGATGGATGCAATACATAACAAGATGAAAGTAAAAGAGGAAGTTGTATCGATTTCCTAATGTTAATAATGTAAGTTTCAGGTGTTCAAAAGCACTGTTGAAGGGCAGTAATAGAGGTGATGCAGGAATAACTAATTTTACAACCAATGTTTCAGTCGTTCTGATAGAAAAAGATTGTTCTTGTTACGTGGTCAGGTGCAGTTTGTTGACAAAAAAACCAAGTGTAGTCCATCCTGAGGTGGGAAGTAGATGTTATTTATGGTGCACCATGAGTCTTGATAATAGCTCTGTAAGGAATCATACATGGTGGATGTTCACTCCAATATGGCAGGATGATGAGTGGAATGATCATGGTGATAACAAAATCATGGTGATAACAAAATCAGAGTTCTTACTTCCAAATCAAGTGAATGGAAAACTCAAACTCATATCAAAATGAAAGGCAAAACATGATAGAAGTAATATACACAACATATACAAATGAGGAAACAAATAAACTATTAGAATGCACAATAAATTTAGAGCACCTGCACAGTGGGATCTTAGATAATTGCATGTCCTTGTATAGTCCCAGCTTGCTAAAAACAGAAGCTGAAGAGGCCATGAAGACTCCATAAGGCTGACTTAGGAAGGCGGATCAGTCTGTAACACATGAAGACTTCCCAAACCAGACAAAGTAGTAAATAAAAATGAAAACATTCAAACATAACATATGGGTACCAAGGCAGCCAACTGGAAGATTACCGCTGCTTCTGATAAACTTATGGCAGTCAAAGGGAAGCTGTAGCAAGCAAAGCAGAAGTTGTGAAAACTAGATTTTCTGTGGAGGTCTGATCAGCACCATTGTCATTTAGTGTCAAGAGAAGATGAAAAGTCTTTATGTGAAACCATGTAAATATAACATTCTATTCAGGAGTAGTGAAAACAAGATTTGCCCAAAGTCTACAAAGTGCAGCCTCATTACAAATTGTTGGGTAGACCTCCTTAAAACTCTACAGAGTGGACACTTACTATAACATGTATATTGGGCCCTCATTCAAAAAGGTACAGTGGGCCCTTACTATAAAATATAAGTGGACAATTACAATAACATGTACACTGGGCTCTCACAATAACAAGATGGTGGACTCTTATAACAAGTACAGTGGGCCTTCATTATAACAGGATGGTGGACTCTCATTGTAAAATGTACAGAGTACCATCACTATAATAAGACAGTGGACACTCAGTTTCAGTGCTGTACAAAATGGAGACTTCACATGTAAGCTGTACTCTTATAACATACAATATCTAGCCATCTGGTAGGAATGACATATTTATACAACTAAAAGAACGCCTAATTGCTAGCTGTAAGTTTATTTTAATATCAGTATTGCATGGTCTGAATGTATATACAGTACAAGTAATTTGGCTTAAAACTCATAGCGATCTTAGACCAGTATAAACTAATCCCTCTGGACAATCATATCATGACGTGGTGATATCATTAAACATGCATGTAACATTAAAATGAATATAGACACCTTACTCAACTAGCATGACACCAACTATTCTGTCCGAGTCAATCTGTAGTCCAAATTACAAAACATGAAAGTTTCAGAAGAATGCTATTTTCATAGGAAGCATGCATAATTAACATTAAGGACCTTTCATTTAAGGTAAAAATGAGATTAACTGAGAACTCATGAAGGCAGCCCAGACTGAGATATCATTATGATTTTTCAGTATTTCATATTTGAAAAAGGAAACCCTACTGAACCCTAAGACCACTTACAAATATCCCTCAATAACCCTTGAATTATAAACATACTTTTGCAAGCAATTTATTATTAAATTGTTTCGCTCATATTTGTGCAATAGCTTTTGTTTGCTTTCAAATACTGTCTGCTACCAGTGAACTTTAAGTTTTCCCAGGTAAAAGTAAGAATACATCAGCTTATGACTCACACTTACTACTATGCCACTGTATGCTGATGTACGTCCCTCTCCCATTCAAAGCCTTTAAAGTTGTATACTGATGTATGTACCTCTCCCATTAAAAGGCTTTCCAGTTGTATACTGATGTATGTACCTCTCCCATTAAAAGCCTTTCCAGTTGTATACTGATGTAATTACCTCTCCCATTAAATGCCTTTCCAGTTGTATACTAATGTAATTACCTCTCCTATTAAAAGCCTTTCCAGATGTATACTGATATAAAGCAAATAATGGACCTATCCACATATCCAATAACTCTAAAAAAAAGTTTATTGTTGGAAGCTAACTGTACAGTGGTACTGGGTGACTTTGAGGAGTTCTTAGCAACCAAGAATGTGATCATTATTAGACCCCTTAGAAAGCCACCAACCACTACAACCACAACCACTAACACATACCAGTAGCAGAGATTGAACCTGGAATAACTGAGAAACAAAACTAGATGCTAGATTATCTTAATATTCCCCATCTACCCCAACCTTGATGACAGCTAATTTTGACTCGACTGTTTGACTCTTTTCTTTATTGCCAACAACACCCCGTCCACTCCAACCTTAATGACAGCCAATTTTAACTGAGCTGTTTGACTCTATTCTTTATTGCCAACAACACCCCATTCATCCCAACCTTAATGGCAGTCAATTTTGACTCAACTGTTAGACACTAATCTTTATTGCCAACAACAACATCCACCCCAACCTTAATGACAACAAATTTTGACTCACCTGTTTGACTATTCTTTATTGCCAACAATGCTTCAGTAGAGAGATTACACTCCCCTGTTGATGAGATTGACTGTTCTTGTGCACCATCTGGATAGGAGAGCAAAGAAAACAAACAAAATATATACCATATAAATAAAATGTCCACAACCCCACCCAAATGTCTGATATAACAAGAGATGGTAACAATTTAATTTTCTGGATAGTCATCCTTTTATTTGGAGTTTCCCTCTGGAATAAAAAGTGTTAATGTTGGATGAATGAATATATGAAAATTGAACAAGGCTTCTAAAACTGCCAAACAGAAAATTCACAGAAGGCACATCTACACTCACTGTAAAACATGTACAACAAAGCATCAAAGAGATATAAAAGAACTGATAACATATGCATGGCTGGACAAAGTTTTATTTTTATTTTAAATACTTAAAGTACTTTTAAAATCAGTAAATTTCCAAACAAATGGTGACTTTCTTGTCTGAAGCCAATAAATAGATATTTAAAAAGACAACAATTTATGCGGATTTCATAACTTCCCTGTGGGTCAATTCTAAACATATGACAAGCCATCTTTGGCAGACAAATCAATGGTATTTGAATGGATGGATGGGTATATCACTATAATCCCTGTCATAATATGTTTATGTAACCATACACCTGTTGAAACAGATGGATCTTTTTATAATAATAATAATAATAATAATAATGAGGACTTTGTATAGCGCCCAATCCTTAGAAGCTCTAAGCGCCTTACAACATCTATAATGATTTGACTACGGAAAAAAACAAAAAACGCCATGAAATTTGAAAACATAAAACATGCTGAAATATTTATGGTACGAACCATTATTAAGTCTTTAGGCTTGTTCTTGCAGTCGAAAAGGGTGAGTTTAAAAAGCACGTTTGAAAGGGATCACTGTGTTTTTGTGTCTGATTTCAATGGGCAATTCTTTCCATATTGTTGGGCCCTGGTAGGCAAAAGAATGTTGTCCATATGACTTCATTTTCATAGTGGGAACAATGAGTATATGATTGCCAAAAGAGGAGAGTAAGTATCTTGCTGGTGTGTACATCTGGGTGAGGCCAAATAGGTATGTTGGACTGGAGTCCGTCAGTAAAACGTAGCACACAAAACAAATATTGTGTTTGATTTTGGATTGCATGGATAGCCAGTGTCGGGTACAGAGCAGGTGGGAGGTGTGCTCTGATTGTGGTACTCTAAAGATGATTAAATTAGCTGTGTTTTTAACTTTTTGAAGTGTCTGGAGTAGATATTGAGATGAAACGGCCATAATTGAGTTACAATAGTCTAGTTTTGAAAGTACTAATGAACACAAAACTGTTATAGTGGCATCAACTGAAAGATATTCGAGAATGGAGCTGATGCATCTCAGCTCAAGATAAGCAGCCTGGCATATGTTCATGACATGTTGGTGCATTGTGAGTACTGTCTAGAGTAACGCCTAGGTTCCATACTGACTGTGTGAATTTAATGTTGGTGTTGTCGATATTTATTGTTGGAGGTAAATGATGTGAATAAGAAATTCATTGTGATGTGATCAGAATGGCCTCAGTTTTATCATCATTCATCTGCAGCTTGGTATGTGTCATCAATGATTTCACAGGAGAAATGCACCTCTCTACTTCAGTAGATGTCGCTAGACTTGTATATTTGAGTGTCATCAGCATACAATTGGTGAGACACTGGGTGATGATCTATGACACTTGAGAGCAGCTAAGTGAAGAGAAACAGGTCCAAGAATAGACCCCTGTGGAACACCACAACATAGATTAACTTGGCTTGAGTTTATTCCATTTGCAGATACAATTTGTGTCCTCTTGACTAAGTGGGACTTGAACCACAGTAAGGCTGTATTCTGAATGCCAAATACATGCTGTATATGATGAAGTAATACATCATGGTCTACTGTGTCAAATGATGCAGACATATCAAGGATGGCAAGGACTGTAATATTTCTGCTATCCAAAACAGAGAGAATGTCATTAAATACTTTCAGAAGAGTAGATTCAGTACTGTGGCAAGGATGATATGCAGAAAGTACGTTGCTAAAAAGACTGTTTGAATTCAGAGGAGATATAAGTTGTGTTAGAACAACGTTTTTGAAGATTTGTTATATGAATGGGAGATCAGAAACTGGGCGGTAGTTCTTTAAATCATTATGGTCAAGTGTTGGTTTCTTCAGCAGAGGCTTTACGTATGCTGTTTTGAAAAATGATGGTAATTCCCCAGATGTGAAAGAGATATTAATAACATCAGTTAGTGAAGGCAATGTTAAGTCTAAGCACTCAAGCAGCAGTGATGTCGGAATTGGATCAAGTTCACATCATATTAGTGCACTCTTCGTCATGATTTTCCTTACCAAATCCATAGGCAGGTTCAAATGCTCCTAATGAAATTCTGTATTGTAACTGTATGGTGACAAAATGTCAACTCAAATTGTGCTGTCAAGCGTATCTGGTTTGTACTTTGTCACAGAAAAAATTTGCAAATAGGTCCATAAGATCGAATGGAGAGAAGGTATTTGGATGTAGTGTACATTTGTTCCTTGACATTAGTTTGTTAGTTATCTCAAAGAGCTCTTTGCAGCTGGAACTCTCCGTGATCTTAGTACTGTAGTGGGATAATTTGGCTAAATGGACTATGTTTGTGATGTTCTTCTTAGCGGCTCAATAGATTTGTTTATGAATAGTGAGTCTGGTGGAAAGCCAAAGTCTCTAATCTTTATGGTGACGTCTTTTAGCAGTGCAAAGCTTGTCTCTAACACTGGTATACCATGGAGAACACTTTTTTTTATTAATACTCTGCACCTGGTGACTAGGGTATGTTTTTCATGTTCTCAGGCAGTTATTGAGTTGTTCTGCTGTAGGAGGTAAGCAAGTTGTTACTCTTTTTTGGATGTCATGCATTAGTTTGGTTATATTTATCATACAGAGGTTTTTCTAAGTAGCAAGTAAAGGTGGATAGTTAGGGACTGATATGTCGAGATGGCATATAATGTAGAGGTGATCTGATACAAGTTCATGAGATACAAGGGTGGATTGCAGAATATTATCATCAGGTCTACGAAGAATCCAGTCTAAAATGTGACCAAGTTTATGGATGGGTTGGTTAACTGGCTGTTTATGGTTGAAAACATGAATGGATTCTAGGAGTTTTGACGTGTATGGGTTTCCAGGACAGTCAAAGTGAAAGCTGAAATCTCCAAGAATAATTAGGTTGCCACTTATCGAATTTCCATACTCCAGAAGATTTGAAAAGTGCTCCAAAATGAGAGATTCAGTCAGCCTTTTTTTTCTACTAGGAGGAGGGCAGAAGAGACAGAAAAAATGGACTGACCTTTGTTCCAGTGTGAGTGTTCCTTATAATTTTAAGTAGCTGTATTATAATCGATTATCAGTTAAGTAGAACCAATTATTGATTATGAATTTCTGACTGATTTCCATCAGTAGATCTATTATTAAGATCTCTGTAATTATTACAGACAGATGAACCCTCAGGCTTTGTGAAAGTGACAGATTTTTTTTGTAAAATGCCTGGATTGAGAGAGCTGGACTGGGTGCATCACATGTGCGGCCTATTAGTGTGGGCCTCTTCTATTATAATTGCCAGTATCAAGTGTACAATTTTATGTTGTTGTCATCCTCATATCTTTGTAATGGTCCATTTTTTGTCATTACCATAATCTATACACTTTTAGACTATATAGTGCACAAAATGCATAGTAGTGATTAACCAAATTGTGTACATGTTAAGGACTTACTTGTAAATGTCTTCATTGGCCTTGAAATTGTTACAATTACTAAAATAAAGATTTCACTGCACAGATAAGAGATTGATGACAGATAGTCAATATATTATCACATAAACTTTTCCAGGCTATGACCAACACTGCTCAAAATTAGGAAGTACATTTCTCTGTAAGTCAATCTTCAATCCCAAACATAGAACAAAAGTCAACCTTCCATGCCATCAATACACCAATAACGCATTTTGTTCCTATGTACCCTAAATAATGTTAAAGGACTTGTGCATAAACCAAGCAGACTTAATACAGAGGATACATTCAAATTGTTTATGAAGTTATATAAGAATACCACAAATAAAGGACTATATTCATTAAATAATGAAACACAAAAATTAGTATAGAATTTCTTGAATAGTGAATAGTGCATTGGTTAGGCCAGAAATTGAAAGAGTTCTTGCTACTGCTACATTGTTGTTTTTTTTTGTCATTTGTTTCTCTGTAGTGTAGTCATATCATTATTGATAGTGTAAAGGGCTTAGAGCCTCGAAAGATTAGGCGCTATACAAAGTCCTCATTATTATTATTATTATCATTATAGCATCATGAAAATAAATATTTACCCAGTATAACATAATATGATACTTTGCACCTCAACAAACTAATTATTAATTGGATTATAGCATCATGATATTAGCAGATAATGTAATTATTAATTGGATTATAGCATCATGATATTAGCAGATAATGTAATATTGTTCTCCCGTCTTTCAATAATTACAACAATGCTCCTGTTTATTCAAATACATCATATAACATTGCTTTCCCTTGTTACTAAAATTTCATGTAATACTGCACCTTCTTGTTACAATAGATCATGTTTTGCTCTTTTGTTGCTAGACTTCATACAACACTGATCTCCTTTGTTACAATACATCATGTAATGTTTCCATGTAAACAGACATTATACAACACTGTTTCATAATACAACATTACTACCCTATCCTACATCATGTAAAACTGCTCTCCCTTATTACAATACATCAGGTATGACTGCTCTCCTTGGTTACAATACATCATAAAACATTGTACTTTATTGGTACATCATCTAATATTGCTCTCCCCTGGAAGCCAGATAAGACTTTCTTTATAATGAAGTAAAATATAATTCCACTACTATAAATTTACACTGGGTCCACACTGATAACAATCTAATAACTGGAATGGTGTTATAATGATAACAATCTAACAACTGGAACAGTGTTATAATGATAACAATCTAATAACTGGAACAGTGTTATAATGATAACAATCTAATAACTGGAACGATATTATAATGATAACAATCTAATAACTGGAACGGTGTTATAATGATAACAATCTAATAACTGGAACGGTGTTATAATGATAACAATCTAATAACTGGAATGTTGTTAAAATGATAACAATCTAATAACTGGAACGATATTATAATGATAACAATCTAATAACTGGAACGGTGTTATAATGATAACAATCTAATAACTGGAACGATATTATAATGATAACAATCTAATAACTGGAACGGTGTTATAATGATAACAATCTAATAACTGGAATGTTGTTATAATGATAACAATCTAATAACTGGAACGATATTATAATGATAACAATCTAATAACTGGAACGGTGTTATAATGATAACAATCTAATAACTGGAACGGTGTTATAATGATAACAATCTAATAACTGGAATGTTGTTAAAATGATAACAATCTAATAACTGGAACGATATTATAATGATAACAATCTAATAACTGGAACGGTGTTATAATGATAACAATCTAATAACTGGAATGTTGTTATAATGATAACAATCTAATAACTGGAACGATATTATAATGATAACAATCTAATAACTGGAACGGTGTTATAATGATAACAATCTAATAACTGGAACGGTGTTATAATGATAACAATCTAATAACTGGAATGTTGTTAAAATGATAACAATCTAATAACTGGAACGTTGTTATAATGATAACAATCTAATAACTGGAACGGTATTATAATGATTACAATCTAATAACTGGAACGGTGTTATAATGATAACAATCAAATAACTGGAATGGTGCTATAATGATAACAATCTAATAACTGGAACGATTTTATAATGATAACAATCTAATAACTGGAACAGTGTTATAATGATTACAATCTAATAACTGGAACGGTGTTATAATGATAACAATCTAATAACTGGAATGGTGCTATAATGATAACAATCTAATAACTGGAACAGTGTTATAATTAGGGGTGGGTATTGCCAGGAAAAAACATATTGCAATATGGCATTTCTGTATTGCGATACGTATTAGTCACTGATGGCATTTATGACTTGAATGTTGATTTTGCATATTTTGTACTGAAATAATGAACAATGTCCTTGCAATTAATAAAATATGAAGAAGAAAATGAAACCATCTTGCTTTTATTTCCACCAAAACACCAAGTAACTGTAATAATAACATCATTTGTTTAGAAAATAATAGATATATCAACATGTGAAAACTTTTACAAGCAAGAAACAAAAATACTGGAAATGAGTTATATAATTACTTTGTCTGATTAGAACATCTTCAAATCAAATGAGCTAAAGATTCATTTCTTGCAGTACAATCATGGCAAGGAATAAACACAAGAAAAACTACACATAATCACAAATTATCACATTGATAAATATCCTACTTTGATTTAAAAAATGAATAATATAATAAATTAATAATATCAGTGATTCCAAACCTTCTTGGTTTGAACCTGAGAGACCAACTACTTAACAGGCAGCAGAAACAAAATCACAGAAGAACCTAATTTGGCTGACTAGAAACATTAGTTTTGTGACTATTAAAATTAAACTATTAATATAATTTGATCGCTGATGTAAACCACTTGTTTTCATCTATAACTTGGCAACAATTTCAAACTATAAAATTCTCCAAAAAAGGTAAGAACACAAAATTGTTAATGTGACTAGATAAAATAAAGTCTTATACAACTGGACAAAATTGGAAGATGTCAGCTTATATAGCTGTGTTTGAAACAAAGGATTAGCAAATTAACATTTTGTGCACAGTCACAGTGCTGATTCACACAGAAGCTGAGTTACAGCACCTGATGGACCACTTTCCTAAAGTATATGGGGAGTTTGGGCTGACCATCAGTCTAACCAAATTTGATGGATCAGAATGTGGACCCACCAAGCTTGACCATCAATAACTATGAAACTGAATTAGTCATTCACTTCATATACCTCGACTCTACCATCAACAAGAATCTATCACTCGATGCTGAGCTCAACAAGTGGATTGGAAAGACATCAACAACTCTCTTCAGGTTTTCTAGTTGAGGTCTATAAAGGCCAGGAAGAGGCGTATATGTTGTTCTCTGCAGTTGCCTGATGGAGAAGGTCATGTCAATTGAGGACTTCTCTACATTGAATCAGCACTGTGACTGTGCACAAAATTTCTTAAACTTGAAGCGCTAGCATAATTTTTTATCGGAGATAGTATCATGTACAACATAGACTCTACTTACATCAGGAGTAACATGTTAGCAAGACTGAACTAACCGTCTAAAATTGTTTTACCTAATTTCAGTGCATAACAGATTTCTTGATGCATTTTGAGTCAAAATATCAGTGGGAAAACCATTTGCCGAGTTTTCTAGATCCTCAAGAGGGACACAAAAATCACAGACATGGACTGAAATATTAACATTGTGTATGTATGTAGTGTTGTGGGTATTTATGGCGATGATATTTTATATCTCGGATATTTAAATTTGTGGTCTACTGTATCCATTCAAAAATATCTGTACCCACAAATAAATTGAATTTACAGTAGATACAGGGACAGATAGACCAACCCATGCATAAATATTTACCTTTTCTATCTTGCCCAAGATTCTGTACAGCTAACTTTGCTGCAGCATCCTCTACTTCCTTTGCCGTAGGAAAAATTTCTAAAATAAATAAAATTAATTCATACTAAAGATTTTTTAAACATGATTGTCAATTTCCAAAGCATTAGAAAAAACCTTTTTCTCAATTTTATTTAGAAATCCACTGTGAAAGTTCAAACACACATAAAATATATTTGTACCTATAGAAATACTTTGAAAGAAAAACAATAGTAAGGCATACAAGTGTCATGAACATTATTAGCTCCCCTTAGTACACTTCAAAACTGAAGATTGAAAAAAGTCCAAAGCTGCAATTGATTGGACAAGCAACTTTGCTGTATATACATACCCTACAATTAAGTTTGTATTTTCTGCCATGACAACTAAGGTTTCATACATGAAACTTAACAATATTTATTTTCTTACCCAAAACCAATGACATTTTGAGTTTGTGTAACTTCACCAGCTTTGAGACAAAAAATAAGAAAATGATTTATTAAAAGTACCATGTTTGTTAGTTGATTATCTTTATTGCAATTGTATGGGAATAGATTATCATATAAGTAATGTGTAAATCATTGCAAATTTTCTTTTTTTAATATGATACCCCATCATAATACCTTAGGAAAAATACTACTGCCTAGCAAATCCAGCCCTCTCAGAAACTATGTTTAGCTAAAGTGAGCTACAAGATGTCTGCCAATTATTGTGCTGCTTAAAACTGTGTGTCGTTAGTGATTTAGGTCCTTGCATGGGTAGATTAAGCAACTCTACACAAAGTATGGGCTCTAAATACTGTTAAACCTGTCTTGAGAGACCACTCTTATGAGAGACCACCTGTTTTCAGAGAGCAGAATCTACATGCACAGCAGATTTATTCATTATATAGTTTTATGACCTGTTATGAGAGACCACCTGTCTTGAGAGACTATTGGCAGAAGGGATGGTCTTTCAAGACAGGTTCTACTGTAATATAATGTAATGCAGATTTCAATGTTCTTTACTTGCAAAGGTGGTCTGTGGGCCTTTTTTCCTTCAAGTAATTGCCTCATTTTTGATATTGTCACACATACTTTTTAAGTATCTATAACGTGTATCAGTTCCTCTTATGTGATGATTTTTGTGTCTAATATTGATACTTGCGTACATTTCTGTATTGCTTCCGCTCCTGTAAGACAAGCACAGGTAAGATTTATTTACATGGCACAGGTAAGATTTATTTACATGGCACAGGTAAGATTTATTTACATGGCACAGGTAAGATTTATTTACATGGCTTAGTTGCGTCACACTTATGTATGGTTCCATAGGCGACACACGAGTCTTGTTTATCTGCATACTCATTCCATCATATTTAAAGAGCACTTAGTCACTCATGTGGAATGCCTATGTAACTTTGATATATTGGTTTGGACTGCAATGTTTATATGTGTGCAGGTTTTATGACCTTAAGAAACCCCTTATATATGTTTAATTTCATAATTTCTGGTTTAAAGTCACATATATGTTCATGTGAGGTTCCTTATCACATAATCCTTAGCCTTGGAACACCTTCTCTACAGGCAGCATTGTAAATGAGATTGTCTGCTATCACTTCTATTCCAGATAACATCATTTGATACAACTCAGCACCCACACTCATTTTCCAACATCACATGTGCACAGGTTTATACTTCTCACTACAGGTGTTATTGTCATCATATTTTACCTGTATGCTTCATTTCTTTATTAACAGTCTGCTATCAACTTCTGGGTCAACTTTTTCAGATTTAGCTAGGCACATGCAATGTGTTCTTAAGACAGTTGCTTGGCTAGTTTTGTTTTGTGCTTTTTGTCTTAATAACAAAACCAAATCAACTGCCATTGCTTGCCGTGCAAAAGTTGATACAATTTGAAAGGACTCTAGTTTGCAACTAGATTTGTGTTTTACTTTTGAAAATTGCAATAATAACCACAAAATGTAATAAGATCTTCTACATACAAAATACAAACACATACCAAACTTGAATTTTTTCATCTCAGATTTTCTTTTATCATTGCAATAACAATATTTCTGAACAAAATCTTTTTCTCGAACTGTTTAATTTTTTTTTATATATGGATGTTTTAAAAATATTCAAAATTTTGCAAAAACGAAATATTGATAAATCTTATTAGGGTTCTGTGAATATGCCTATGAAATTTAATCTGCATACATCGAGTGTTTTCACCTAATTGTGCTGTCTATACAAATTTAAAAGTAAACAAAAGGTCTTAAAAATTGAAAACAATAATATTAAAAGAGTTAATTTAAGTTATCTAAATTAGGCTCGCACAATTTCGTTCATTTTGGCTTTTATGCAATCTTGCTAACAATCTTCTCAGAACTGAACTTTTTTGATGAATCAAGAAATATTTTATGGTCAGTTTGACAAGTTTCAAGTGACACAATTAGCTAGTTTCTGAGACTATTACAAGTTGCATCTCCTATTAAGTTACATGCTAACAGTAACTTCCCTTTGTTACATCTCCACTTCAATAACAGAATTGTCAGGCTTTCAGCACAGCATGGTTTTAACATTAAAGGCTATGTTCTTGATCTACTTTTTTTATAATGTGTTGGTTTTGGAAATACTGTTGCAAGTAAAAAAACTAATCTATGGCAAATAAAAGCCTTAAACATAGTTTGTTCTTTCAACTTTAAGACCATTTCTCAACTCAAGATAGGCTATATATGGCAGTCAGTATAACTGGTGGAGAAAAAGCCATTAGGAACCAACCACCTACAGGAGGCTACTTGTAAACTTTCCCGTGTGCCCAAGATAAGAACAGAAACAAACAGGGATAACATGGCATTGATAGGCAAAGGAGAGCACAGGAGACCACTCGGCCAAAGGGCCCCCATTGTCTGATTTATATAAAAGGTTAGTCCATAAATCAAAACCCATTCTATTTTTGTCTACCAATTTGAACAAATACGTCTTGGCCATATTATGGAATGTATAATACTATATATCTCTGAAAAGGTAATAAAATTTGCAAATATTATTGTCGTGTTTATATCTGAGTTGTCGTCCATCATTTTATCGATCAATTGTCAAGCCAACAATTTCTTTTCCAACGTTTTGTAAAAAAGATATTTTACAACACATGCATGCTTTAACAATTTCCTGTATTGGCGAAGAAGTACAGAAATATTTGTGATGTAGAACACGTTTCTAGAAAAAATACCCATATATGCAGTAAAGTATGACCGCAGTCATATTCAAGATAATTTGGGATACTACGATCACAGGTGTATTCAGGATAGAATGAGACATTACAAATGGGTTAACTCATATTTATGATCAGCATTGTACACCGTAAGAAACTTTGACTTACACTGTATAACATCTAAGATACTAACCTCCATTTCCGTATGTCTCGACGTATAATCTGAGCATACTGACGAAGCCAGATCCCTTAATTCTGAATGTGTTGAAGTCTGTCAGTGGCAAGTTATTCTTTTTGCAGTAAGCCCTATACATATTAATGTACACATACGTTTACCCTTGTTGACCATCATCTGCAACATGACAAGGGGATTTTTGGAGAAAATCATGTGATTTCTTCAACAATATAAACTTTATAAGTTAAATATGCCAAATGCAATTATTTCATGTAATCATTTATTTTGAAACAAAAGTGTCACATAGAGGTTCACATTGCGATATATTATCTTGTATTTATTATGACAATCTCAGCTGATATAAATAAGATTTCAGCATATTTCAATCTTTCATACATGAATTGGGATGACGTAATCAAAACTCGTGCAAAGTTGGCAGAGTAAACCAGCCACTGTGACCTGGTGTTTCCTGTAGTGAAAAGTACCCTCAAAGTTGAATTCATTTTTCAAGTTTCATGACTATACATACAATAGTGTCCAAGATACTTAACTAAATCTAAAGAAATGTGTTTTAATGTAGCTTCAAACATTTTTCAGTCGCTATGTTGTCTGCAGTGTGGCAGTTTACAGTGATGTCTAGCACTGGGCATCATGTTGCAGACATGTAGATTGATGTACCACCCAGTCAAATTATCCTGAAACCAGACTGACTAGTCCTAACACTAACCTCTTAATGCTGAGCACCAAGCAAGGCCGCTGTTAGTACCATTTTTGTAAGTCTTTGGTATGACTCGATCTGGGATCAAACGCACACCTCCTGCATCCAAGGTGGACACAATAACCACTAGGCAACCGGATTGGTCACACCTGTAAATATTGAAACTGAATGACATGTACCATAGGTAACAATAGTTACACCATGTATCAGTTTTTATCAACCTATTTAATGATTTCTTTAAACACCCAACCACAGCTATATAAAAGGATAATTATAATTTGAGAAGGATAGATCTGGCAGGTGCTGCGTGAACTTCAAAAATAAAACATCAAACTAACATATACCTGACCATGTACAAGTTTTAGAAATATAAAAACAATAATGAATTTATGATACTGTCTTAATGAATTTGTATATGCTGATGAAAACAAATAAATTCATTCAAGAACTTAATAAAAAACCTCATCAGTGGCATAAAAAGATGCATTTATAATGCATTTCCCCTGAGCAGTCAAGACTGAGATAGAGTGCAAACATTTTATTTCTTTAGTGTGATTTGAGCTGTACTAATTTAGACTTTTAATGATCAAAGTTGTATTATTGGTTTTTATTACGTTTACCCTCAATACATGCAGCTTCATTTATAAACCTGTAGAACGTTAATGCCCATGCTGGATCTAGCATGTTTTTAATGGCCATTAATCTGTTTTTAATCTGTTTTTAATGGCCATTAATCTGTTTTTAATGGCCATTAATCTGTTTTTAATCTGTTTTTAATGGCCATTAATCTGTTTTTAATGGCCATTAATCTGTTTTTAATGGCCATTAATCTGTTTTTAATCTGTTTTTAATGGCCATTAATCTGTTTTTAATGGCCATTAATGTTATTTTATTTAAAACCTGATAACCTAAAAGAACAACATCTCCTGCAGGTTTCCTTTTATAACCATTGTGGTGAAAATAAACAATGGAATCGGGGATAGATGAACAGTATTTATTTCATTCTGCAAGTATTTTGTTTAATCATTCTTTGTACCAAAATGTTTCATTTGATTGGCATAAACAAAATGTCGATCAAATAAGAAAACGTGTTAGCTAATCAAGTCAGCTAGTACCAAATTATTGCATTTATAGTGGTTATTTTGTCTTTCATTTCCTGTGACTGTTGGATTGAATAAGAAACAATTATTATCAAAAAAGACAAAACCCGAAATATTATTACATGTTTACAATAATTGTGTTCCAAACTCTTAAAACATAACATTCATAGCAATGTGAGTGGTATCTACTTTCCACTAACAATGCAAAACTTCGAAGCTAAATTAATTAAATTGAATTAGGTATGCACAAAAATTTGCATCTGCAATAACTGCAAACAAGTCATGCAACTGGATATAAATGGCATCGTAAGCTGATGTCTAGAAAATAGGTGATTATAATTTAATGAAAAATTGCATATGCTGTACCGTATGTAGAATAATGTTGAATATGTCCGTATAACTAAATGTTTCCAACTCAAAACAATTTTGTATTCAACAGATGTGTTTTCTTACTCAATTAAAAAAAAACGATTCTAATTTATAATCTGCATAGTTCAAATAGTACAATATTAGCAGTGAAGTCCGATTGTTACATTGATCTGTAAATGGTGACATACAAATCAAGACTACAATAAAGACACGCTTACAAGCCAAATCCAAATGCAAATTGTACAGCTACATCTGCCATCACATAGCTGCTGATTTGAATCAGCAGCAGAGAGGGTGAATCAGACAACATTTTTAGACAAGTTTTCACTAAAATCACGCTTAAAAACAATGAAACCAATGACATCAGCCCCCAATGTGTGTGTGAATCTGATATCGTTTCATGGATTAGGTCCAAAAAAAAAATATGAAAAAAATCAATGAAATTAATGAAATCCTCCATCGATTTTTGGGAAAAAGGGACTACAACGTCGTTGTCACTCACCCTCTCTGCTGCTAGAACTTTCAGTTGGGGTTAACCGAATATTTGATCCAGTCCGATACGATATCGTGTTCGAGGGTCATGTAAATCACTACGACGAAAATCACTACGATTTTACAAACAGACTAATTTGTAAAACCTCCTCTTGTAAATCAATCAGATTATTAGACTGGTCAGTGAGTTTGAAATTAATTCTGGTTAATGAATTATTATGACATCGCATATAGACTGGATTCACCGGGGACTCAATTATTAAAAACCCTGGAGGAGCTGTTGGTGCAAATGAATACAAAATATATCCCTGCTGAGCTTGATTTGATCGTTCTAAATTTATTTGATAGCTTCCTTCGATCACATCACATACTAAATTGAGCGCAATCACCGTTGAAATATTCACATTGAACGGAGCAATATGCCTGCCACCACCATCTGGGTCATTATTGTGTGTCAGGATAGTTGTTTGTGGTTGTGATGGTGTTTTTTTCCACGTATCATGGATTTTTTTGAAACCTTCATCGATGGCATCATCGAGAGATTTTTGTAGTTCTAAGAGATTATATCCTGGTAGTTTGAATGTTGGAATATCTCCTATGCGGATCTTATAGTCTACTGCAAATAAATCTCTTGTTTTAGGACTACTGTCACCTAATACCTCTTGAATAATTTGTGAATGAAATGTTTCCATGTCATTGATGATTTTGTTACATGTTTCTACGACACTGATAAATTCATCTCGGGTGAGAGTGCCGGATCTAAGGGATATAAACAACAACGAAATATCGTTATTGAAAGATGTGAAATTTTCAGTGATTTTATCCCGGTTAGCAAGATGATGAATAAGTCGTATTTTTTCATCATATTCTACTCTAATGAAAAAATACGACTTATCATACTATCTATAGCTTTTTATTGGATTATCAGATTTTATCCTGTCTGTGATATAATCGGGTTTTTTTTGGTTCTGGTAAATCAACGGTTTCCCCGGGTGGTAATTCAGGCCATCCTAGTACGGTTCTAATAGAACTCTGATAGATATCTACGACGTATCCTTCTGTGCTTATTTCAATGGCAGATGATAGTGTCGGCACATGAACTGTTATAGCTATTTTTGACTCTACTCCAGTAATCGATTTTATTCTACGCGCGAATTCATCATTGATTTGTTCAATTTGATATGATCCGGTTGGTATGGAAACAACATTCCAGTCTGGGGTACCGTCGGGTTTATTCTTATTTGCAAATACCAGGGAATTATTCGGTTGTTGACCACCAAATGATTTTGACCTAATATTTGGCCAACTGTGGTATACTCGTAATTTTGCTAGCGCTATCTCCTTCACTGGGACCGGAGAGGGGAAATTCACACTGAATTCTGGATTCGTTGAGGTTATTGAGATCATGCTTGTTTGTACTGGGTTCGTGTTCTCCACTATTTGTTGAAGTAATTCCATCTGTGTTGTCATTGTTATTATACTCATGTTGTATTTATAATTTTGACATCGCAGAATCATATATATCTACCATCGCTGAAAACTCACTCTCTGATATAATTGTATCATCGAGCGATGACGATATCAATGAGGATAATTGCGAGTATGCAGTGGACACAACATGAAATTGAATTATGTAGTCTTGTAGTTTCCGTTGGCTGCATGATGATATTTTTTTTGTGATTATTGAAATTATTCCAGCGATTGTTGTTGCCGCAGAAATGCAAATTGGAACAGCTATCGGGGCCATCATTGTCACTGAAGACAGTATAATACCAGCTCCGGTGATTACACCACTCACAGCGTACACAGTAACATCAATTGCGGTAATTCTCCTGCGGTATTTTTTAATTTTCATTGCATACTCCTCAGACAAGGTTTTGAGTCTAGTTTGATACTCTCTGACTTGATCATAGCGATATTGCGATGATGAAATCATTTTTATTTTAAATACGCTATCGTTTTCAATTACGATTTACTTAAATCCGCTACGAATTCCACATACCAGGTTGCTGAAACCCTAATCAAATTTTTATCAGTAGCTGTTATAGTGAACTTTCCAGTTGTATCCTTGTCGATGATCGTTGAAATCGTATTATTGACCCCGGATGAACTCGACGATGATATATTAAATTGAGTCAATGGTGTTACTAGTGTTAATCGATAAATACCATTGACGGTTGCAGTGATATCTAATTTATTGTTTGTAGGTGTCCACGCAAATGATCCGTGTTGGATTGTATATACTATGTTGTTGGTTTTCTCATGAGGAATTTTTGTTTTTTCAATGATTGTTATCATCCTCGAAAAATCACCTTTGACGGCTTCGATGAAGTTTTTCGTCTCATCGATGGATTTTTTAATATCAGGGAGTTTTAGTTCAGTTTTATCCAACTGGGTTCCAATAAATTTATCAATGATATTTCTACGAAATGCGGTAAACTGTTTTATGTGTTCTTCGGTTTTAGATTGAAGTGTTGTTAGTTCCAACAGAGAATCGCCGAGATCAATTATTCTATCTGTAATAGACGAGAGGGGTACACCCGGTTTGAGTTTACCCTGATCGGAAAATAACGCAATAGTATCCTCGATTGCGTTTTGTTGTTTAACCAAAATATCATCCAGAGAAATATTACTGGTTTTCAATTTACCCTGATCGGAAAATAACGCAACGGTGTTCTCGATTGCGTTTTGTTGTTTAACCAAAATATCATCCAGAGAAATATTACTAGATTTCAATTTACCCTGTTTGTCTTGAAATACAACTATTTCGTTCGGGTCAACATTTACTAAATTCAACGTCTCAGCGATTTCATCTTTAATTTTTTTTTTTATATCCTTGATAGAATCAGGAGTTGCAGTGTCATCGGGTTTGGGTTTCAGAGGTCTTCCCCAAATATCAATCATGTTATTGTAAAACTCTTTCTCTCTCTAAAAAGCGATTACTAGTGTAGTCATTTACGACAATGTGTGGTGATTTTCTAGATGCTGAAATAGCGTCAAGGACATTTAATACTTCACTGCCGCATATTGGTGGGTCATTGATTTGTTGTGTTGGTAGTGTAGAATACCAAGTCTTCATTGGAAATTGTTTTATGTAACGCATAAACTCTTTTGGTGGGGCTAATCCATATGAATCAAAATAGACAATCCCACGTGGATCAATAGCGTATGCAACCCAGTGAGTTCCAGGTCCGGTGCTTTTATCGAGATTAATAATACCTGTTTCAGTTTTGTTTGGTTGATGTGGTAATTGATCTTTCATAAAAACACCTCTGAAATTTTTAATCACTAGTTTTTTAGCCGCATCCATTAAATCAAAATTGGACATGGGAACCATCGAAGATTTCTGAATTAATAAACCGTTCCTGGTAGTCTCAGGCCTGATCCGTGAACGGATCTCCCGCTGTACCATGAATACGGGGTTCCTGGTAGTCTTAGACCCTTTCCGCTGTACCAAGAATACGGGGTTCCTGGTAGTCTTAGACCCAATCCGTGAACGGATCGTCCCTTTTTTTTATATCCTTTCCCAGTTGCTTTCTTTAGTGCCATTCCTGCTGCAGTACCAACGGCTCCTAACGCCGCTGCTTTAGCCACTGCTGGGGCTGCTGCTGCAATCAATGCTGGTATTGCAGCTAACAACGGGAATATACCGCCTGTTTTAATCATATTTTTGATAGCAGCCGCAGAAAGAGTAATCTGAACACCTTTTTTGGCTGCAAGTGCATCATTGAAATGTTTTATTTGACGAGTTGTCAGCGATAGTTTATTTGCACCACCAGTCATTTGGTTGGGTTTCAACGTGATTGTGGTTCCACATTTTTTAGCTGATTCCGATTGCAATTTTTTTATTTGACCAGGAGTTAACGCAACACTAATAACACTATATGACATTATACATAATAGATTGATTCTAATGGAAAAATCCTTCGGATTTTCAATTACATGTTTTCTACTGGGGCATCTACCACTCTCATTCTTCCTCCAACACCTTCAAGTAACATTGATTTATCACTGAGAATGACAGCAACCGCTCTATAATTCGGGATAAGGATAGGAGGTATCCCACCAACTGGTGGACCAGTCGGACGGGTTACACGGGCTCTGAAGTGTATATCAACGACAGATTGTCTTGTTAAATCAAGATGTTCCAGTGAAAAGTAATAAATCGGATAGAGGCTTTTGAAATCCCATTGTGATATTTGCAAACCGGTATCCACATTTTGATCACGTGCCATAAATGACAACAGGTTATGATAGACACGTGCAATATGATTTTGACCGTAATCAAGTTGCACATCTTCAGATGGTTCCTGCTGTCCGTTTATTCTCAGCGAGACTTCATTAACACCTAACTGATCAAATATCATATGACTTCGTTCTTGATTACCAACTCGTATAGTATTCTGTAATGCAATAAATATATGACGTGGAGCTGAAACCCCTTGTTTTGATGCCAGGTGCCATGTGAATGTACCATCAACATTGTCTTGTTTAGTATCCGTAGTCACTGATAACCAACTCAATAACGACTTTCCTCCTTGGTCCATAAATGATAACAATTTTTCTTCTGCTGTGATTGATGGAGTTGACACTGGCATCCACAATGATAGTTTTGTTAAAACGACTTTACCATCAGGAACACCATCATCACGCCATATTGCATCATTATCAGTACCCTTTCGTACAAGCGCTACCGTGTGTTTAGCTCCATAAATAACTTTTCGGACGTTTCTACAGAATCCGAATATATGATGCAATGGAATTGCACATGAAAATCGTCGACGCTGCCCATGCAACATTGCTACGCGTGTTGCAAATCCTAGATTGTAAGTAGTAATAGTATTTATGACATCAAATTCAGCAGCTGGTCTTACATATCCGGCTGGTGCTGGATCAACTGCTGTAACTCGTGTTGCCTTGACTCTAGAATACTGGTTGTGTTCAGGGTTATCAGTAATATCCTTTGCAAACATCATAGATGGACCCGCTGATCTTGTATAATCATCAGAATATCTTGCTAACCCTATGATTGTTGTGGCCACATCAACTTCACGGTCAATGGATTCAATTTCTTTTCCATCAATGAGATATCTAGCGCTTTCAAATAACGCCATGATACCGTTATTGACAAAACCAACTCGGGTAGTTTGGCTAATGTCATATGGAGGATCATTATGTGCAGCATTATTTGTTACAAATTCTCCTTCTACTTCAATAAACGCTTCACAAGGCAAAAAGTATTTACTGGTATCATGAACTTGAAGTTCAATTCGTGATCGGAGATCGGGTTGTACTGCGTGATAAGAATAAAATTGAAAATCGCGTACAGAATCATCTTTACGCACTGGGGCATCCATATCAAATGCTGGATCAGATGACCTTTTGAACATTTTATTCTATTTATCAAAGTCTAAATCGGATTTTCCATTTCATCGTGAAAAACGCTAGCGTTTTCGTCGTGGTTTTTTAAAGCCACTTCCTGCTATCATGTTTGCTGTCATGTTATTTTGGTCCTCTTGATTTACCATCGACGCTAGTTTTTCATCTACTGCGTTATTTATTATTTTACTAACACTTGCAGGCATTTCTTCTGTAGACGGTAACGGTTTCTTTTTTCGTCTCACTAATGATGTTATTTTATCCTTCGCAGTTGAAAACGCTTTCCCGGCAAGATCTCCAACAGTACTTATACCCTTATCACGAAGAACATCAATGGCTTTCATTCCTAGTTATTTAGCTAACGGCATCACTTTTGGGGCCGTTCTTGAAAAGAATCCTAAAATGGTATTACCTAAACCATCTCCGTAGTATGCTCTATAAACTGGAAACCGTGAATTAACTACATAGACGAGGGTTGGTTTATCATGATTGTAGTGTATGATCATTATTATAAAAACAATAGTGTTTTCAATTGTTATTTAATCACTATGATACCCATTTGCTAACTCGTCAATGAAATCTCGATATGTTTTGATATCCATGATACCGCCGGCAAATAACCGTCTACAGATATCAGCTGCTTCATTAATTATTTCTGGAGAGTTATTTCCAGCTCGGAATCCTCCTACAAGAACATCTAATCGTGATATATCATTGATAACACTATCAGGACAAGTGTTTCCAATCCTTGGATTTTGCAGTCCACTTCCGCTATAACCAGTTGCTTCATCTAGTTTTTCTAAACCCGTTTCTTGTAAATAATCATCATTAGGTTCTTCTTGTTTTTTTTGTCTCCGTGTTGGTGTTTGACGTCGTTCTTCTAAATCATCATCATCATCAGGTGGTAGTTGTTGTTTTTTTTGTCTTCTTGTTTGTCTACGTGTTGGTGTTTGACGTCGTTCTTCTAATTCTCGTTGTCGCTCTTATATTTGTTCTCTTTTATAATAACTAATTCCCCTTTGAAATTCCTTGTATCCTATCTCATCTTTATTCAAACGACCAATCCCTTTATTTAGTTTATACAAATTATCGAACCAATCATTACTTGATATTCTATCATTCTTATACTCGTCCTTTAAAAAATCTTTTTTTGAATTATAACTTTGAGCAGCAAAATTACCAAAGGCTTGATAATCCTTTGATTTCAATAAACTAGGATTTTTTATTAATATTTTAACATGATCAGTAAATTTATTCAACAGAGAAACAGTCGTTTTTATCGGATCAGTTTTTTCAGTTTGTTCAGTTTTCGCTGCTAGTTTTTCAAGTTCACCAATAACAGATTTTCCCGTCTCGGGACCATCTCCCAGTATAGCACGCTCTACCCCTTTCGTTGCTGTGGTTACTGGTTTAAACAACTCTTCAGACCCCAGAGCAAAATCAGTTTGTAAACTCTGTCGTTGTTGCAGTTTATTTCTTACAGAGTCACGAATTGGTACAAATCTCCTGATTGCATCCAGTCCTTCACGAGCCAATCGGGTTGTTAATGCTTCATTGACCATTATTTGAAATCGCAAACAATTTTTCAATTGTAAAACAATTTTTCCCATCGATGATTCCATCCTTAACGGTCCAATTTTTTATTGCTGTGAAATATTTTTTTTTTATTGCTATGAAATATTTTTATTTTTTATTGCTATGAAATATTTTTATTTTTTATTCATTGATTTTGCCTGTTTTTGACAGTTTTGGTGCCATTTTGGTGGTTTTCAGTTGAAAATCTCAAAGAGATTTTACAGTCAAGTAGTCGATTTTACATGGGATTTTCCATAAGGAAAAGCTGTTAAAACTCATTTTTGATGATTTTTAGCCATTTTTCATCAATTTTTGCCTGTTTTCGTCATTTTTCATCGATTTTCATCAAAAAACCTCGTAGGGTCAAGTAGTCGATTTTGCATTGGATTTTCCATAGAGAAAAGTTCTTAAAAGAACTTTCAAAGCTGTTAGGATTCTATTTTATTTTCGCAGTGTGAAATATTTTCACTGATTCAATCAAAAAATGACAAAAAAATGAAAATCTCAAGGAGATTTTACTGTCTGGCAAAATCTTTTGAGGGTCGGTCAATCAAAATAGTTCATTTTCTTGAATTAACGCTCGTAAGTTTCTAATTTTAGAATTAACTTCCTTTTTCAATTCATATTCGTTACCCAATTCTTTTCGTATTCCTTCCACGATAGTATATAACGGAACAAACACACCTACTTCACTGGAAAATGCAAGAGAGTCTCGAATAGAATTTTGAATTTTTTTGATGAGTGCATATTTCTTTGGTAACATATACTTGTTAGTGCTAACTCCGTATTCTATATCCTGAAAATCCGACTTGATTTGATCAGGATTTAACCCATCTGACAATTTAATATCCTGATTTTTCAATTTTGCAATTTCAACTATGATGCTATTCATATTTTCAGAATTCATATATGATAATACATATTTCTAATTCATTTTTCAAAAATAAATGAGCCGTTAATATTTTTAAAATTCAGTCTGTATATATAAATATCTTTTTTAAAATTCAGTCTGTATATATAAATATCTTTTTTAAAATTAATTCTGTATATATAACTATATTTTTTTAAAATTAATTCTGTATATATAAATATATTTTTTAAAATTAATTCTGTATATATAAATATAAATGCAGACAAAAATAAATAACAACCATGATGAGCGGTTATCAGTCATTTGGCCCCCTTGATATAGGCCACTGTGTCTCTCATAGGGTTCTTTCTTTGAGTATTTCCATTTTTTTTCTGAGATTTCTTCGATCTCGATTTGACCCTATTTGGCCGGTAATTCATTTTTGAACACCATACGGGGCTACCCAAATGTGACGGAGAGCTAATTACATCAATGGATGTTATTTATTTTAGGTCATTTATATTTACATTCACCGGAAACATATTCCCCTAAGAGTGAATTTAACTCGTCAAATAACGGGTTAGAATCACAAGAGGGTATGTTTACGTGAAATGACCTAGAGGTTACATATATACGACAACACATCTTTGGAACTCCTTGGTTGCCTTCACATCCAAGTAAGCCCAAAGGAAACCCGAAACATACATCTCCGGAAGGGAGGCCTAACGTGGCAAACGCCATCTTAGACCGCCCAGAAGATATGCTTGGGGTGACGTCACAACATATACTTAATTAAGGACAGCACAAATACCGTATATATCTCCACTCGAGTGTTGTGGCAAATTGTAGGTATACATATACTTAATTAACTTAATTAAGGACAGCACAAATACCGTATATATCTCCACTCGAGTGTTGTGGCAAATTGTAGGTATACATATACTTAATTAACTTAATTAAGGATGGATTATAATTCAATGATGATGTAATGATGATGGGACGGCACAAGACATCACAAACATGAAACGACGGGGCTGATTTTCAAAGGCCAATCCGACCAATCAAAGCAACCCATGAAATTAAACCCGGTTGCATGATTGAGAAAAGTCAACCACGCACACGTGTCAATGGCGTGGGTTATTTTTTGACTGGTCGGATTGGCCTTTGAAAGCCCCAGCTTTAAACCTTTCATTTAGTATATAAGGTGACTAATATAGCAGCGTCAATCCACAGAGTGTTATTTTATTTTCTTGAATTACTTGTTAATGGTGCTTCACAGTATTTAAATGAGACAGAATATTTGCATAAAGCACTAAAAAAAAGAATATAATCGTTTGAAAACATTTAATATTTGATTTCTTTTCTAATTAATTATAGCCCAAGCCGCTGAATCACAATTTAGGGGGAAATAACCCGACACCATACTGTAATGTAATTTTTATAGATGTAGCCGCCCTCTAGGGGCATTTGTACATCTTTTATAGGTGCCATGTCGGCACCCTTTTTTTTTTTTTATTTTTCATAAAATCTTTATTCAATATTTACATATTAAATTATACAAATGATAGTCAAAACCCCCACCAGCACCCGTCACTCATACACACATTTTCACCACACTCTCTACATACAGACATTAAAAAACACTTATATTTACACATAATAGTAGAAACATATAATAAAGATATATGAGTAGGTGGGAGGGGTTGTTATTCCCCCCCTTATCAACCCGACACCATCTAAGGGAGAGAGTATATAAGGCGACTTAATACAGCAATCCGCAAGGTGTGCTATTTTATTTTCTTGAATTACTTATTAATGGTGTTTCACAGTATTTAAATGAGACAGCATATTTGACTTAAACACTAAAACAAAGAATACAATTGTTTGAAAACATTTCTTTTCTTACAAAACAATGCCCAGCCGCTGAATCGCAATAACCCATAAAACAAGTTAACACAATCTAAGGGAGAAAGTATATAAGGTAACTTAATACAGCAATCCACAGGGTGTTATTTTATTTTCTTAAATTACTTATTAATGGTGTTTCATGGTATTTAAAGGAGACAGAATATTTGACTTAAACACTAAAAAAAAAAGAAAATATTTCTTTTCTTATAAAACAATACCCAGCCGCTGAATCGCAATCTAAGGAAGATAACTCCCTTGGTTATATCGATTGGTTATATTTAAGAATTGTCTCCCTTAGTGTTATAGACATACGAAAATCGAATTTTTTGTCCTGTCTCTTTTGAAATGGCCTGTAGATTTGGTAAAGAATTATTCTGAGAATCGGAATCAATATGATCAATAACATAACCATCCTTGATCAATCCATGAAACACCTCGAAGACGAATCTGTGACAATGATAACTTTTCTTCCCAGCACCAAACATCAAATACCACAAATCCAACTGGATTCTTCAATCTGCGGTTTTTGATAATACCATCACGGGATGCTTCATAATTAACAAGCACGGGTGAGGTCTGAATTCTTGGTTCATTTGTATAATAACACTATTTTTCTAATTCATTATTTGGTTTAATTATAAGTCTCTGTATATAATCTTGAGGAGTCTTTATGATTTTGTCATCGTTGGGGTCAATGACAGTATTTTTTATTCTTTTATCATAATAGCGTTTTAGTTCCCTGTATCGTTTGCCGCCACACCTAAGACATAATTGCGATTTTCCCCTGACCCCAACCCCACATCGAATACAGGGTAACGGACCAAGGCTTCCACGACGAAAGCTTTGCATATGATACCAACAGAATTCATTTCTGCATGATTTGTTACACGGTGTCACTGATCCAATCATAAGCCATTTGCAATGATTCATTATACTTAAATCTTTCATTTAAATACTTGTTTTAATTATAGTATGGAGAAGTTCGAGAGATTATCGAAAATTAAGCCCTGGAAAAGTGTTCAATTCAATCTTGATAGAGTTTCTGATACACCAAAGAATAAAATTCTTGATAGAACCTTGATTAGTAAAATCAGAGACTGTTTTAATGAATTCAAGCGTGATGGGGCATCTCATTGTTGGTCAACATTTCGAATTGATGGTGTTGTTGACGCTACCATGAATGATGAAAAAGCAGCAGTGATAATCTCACGTCTTGGGGAAGAAAGAAATTTTTTTCGAATAAAATTCCTTATCCGTGATAATGGAAAATGGATCATTAGGGACAAATACGAGCCTATTCTTAAAGACAAAAAAACTCACTGTGACTCAGGATTCAAAACCAGGAATTTTGACTGGAATTGATAAACCCTACTACGAAAGATCTTATCCTGTCACAGCAGTTGTTTACGGGATCTATCCGCTCAATGAAAAACCTGATATTTCAAAACTAGCACCCATGAAATATTCGACAGGGCTCAATTGTGTAGCAGAACGAATAATAGAACACTTCACAAATGCGTCCCGGGGAAATAAAGTAACTGATCTAAGACGAAAAAAAATAACCGAGTGGGAGTTCACGGTAAAAGAGCATGGGGCAACAATTCAGGATATAACTAAATTAGAAAAATCATTAAGATTTCCAATATCGGTAAGGACAATCACCGGAGAAGTATTATACGAATCGAAATATAAATCACAGGGAACCCCCATTGAAATTATTGATCATAACACACACGCGTGGTCATCTGCAGTAACAATATTCCCACGGGATAGAACCGTAAAATATCTACCCCAAACCGAAGAGTTTTTTTCAGAGCAGAAATTATTTGATGCTATTTACCATTTGAGTAAAAACGATCCCGTGTCAATGTGGCTATTTCATAGTACTTCAGACGAAGAATGTAGATTTGATCAGTTTGTAAGGCCCAACGGAGAATTGTACCGTACTGAAGAGCTGCATAATCAAATGAAACAACTAGCTAGTGAATTTTCTCCCCAGAGTTCTCGGGAAGGGGAAGACAACGATCAATTATTAGCAAACTGTTTTACACTTCCATCAGTTGTAGCACATTTTGCTAGGAAGAAAAACGCGTGGAAACCAACACGAAGTGAGTTCTTATCAGAGGTCAAATTGTCTTGTCTTGAATACGGCCATGGAGGATTATGGAATACAAAATACACCGCTGATACCGTTATTTCCGTTGATATGATTGCGTGTTATCCAGGAAGTTTTCTTGGGCATGGAGAATGCGAGAAATATTTCAAACGATTTGGACACCCTACACACGAAATGACCCGTGTTGCTATTAATGGACCACTGCCTGATTTTGATTTAACAGGATTCGCTCGTGTATTATCATTTGAAATGGCTGAAGGACTTCATCCGTGTAGTTATCTTTGGATTGGTAAACACATGTCTGAAAAACACTGGATGCCAATAGTGTTATTACGGTATATGCTTGATTGTAAGATGTTAAAATCATTAATTGTCAGTGAAGCAATTATATCCTATCGAGCACAGAAATTAGTCTGGTTACCACAACCTGATCTAGAAAAAATAATTACCGAAGAGCGAAAACTGTTTCCAAATTTCAGTGAACAACAAATCATAGATTGGTCCCAACAGTTATTTGAAATCAGAAACAATGAAGCAAAAGACCTTGGACGAAGAATAATCGGTAAATTTACCCAAGGTGGCAAAGATGATAATATGAGATATTCTTCACGATTGATTATAGACAATGCTGAATACGATTTTGTAATCACGGATTTAACGAATAGGGGCCTATATGTCAATCGTAAGGACGCATTTATGTCCGATGGAACCAAATTGGGTACAATTGTTACTTACACTGATGGATACAATCCGCAGTACACACATTTGAGAGCTTCTATGCTTGGTTATGCTTCTATTAATTTATTTTCAATGATCAATAGATTTCCTACCACCGCAGTTAGAGTTGCTACTGACTCATTTTACATAAATAGCAAAATGGCTGATTTTAAGGCTACTGGCAACGAGAATTGGGGATCATGGAGAATTAAGAAGGAAATGCTTCATGATTATATTCCATCAGCAGATGTTACCATTGAAAATAATTACTTAGAAAGCAATCAGTGTTCAGAATTTTCTAGTGCACCCCCGATTTCTGATCCAATCTGTAGATATAAAACAGTTTATTTAAACGGTTGTGGTGGGTCAGGAAAAACAACCCGGGTAATTGAGTTATTTGGTGTTTCCAATCCAAACATGATTGTACTAACACCGACTCACAGACTTGCAAGAGAAATGATACAGAGAGGGGTAAATGCCTGCACTTATCATAGTTTCTTTAGATGGAAGGGAGATAAACGGACTCCTGAGCGCATGGGAGAGAAATTTATTCCTGAATTCATCATGTGGGATGAAATAGACACAGTGTCAGAAGATGTCTTAAAAATATTTCTTGAGTGGTTGTTATTAAAAAATACAAAAGTCGTCATGTGTGGTGATCACGGGCAACCACCACCATTTGTCGGTGCATCCCCCCATGAATGGCTAAAGGGTTTTGTAGACTATTATGAAGAAATTGATACCGATCATAGATCACTTGATAATGAATTAAAAGAATTGAAGAAACTAATTAGATTACAACCGGATAAAATCCAGTGTGAAATAGCCCGTGAAATAATTTCGGAAACTCCCATGAATGAGTTTTGGGAAGCGTGGAGACCAAATGATTTAATCATTGCAAGTAGAAAAATAGTCAGGGACACACTTCAGATGAAGTTATTTGAATTGCATAAACAAAAATTTGCAACACTTCCAGTGCCCCTCTGTTATAGGCCATCGGATACACGAAAACAGAACATCGAAGTTGATATTCCAGGCCTGACAGAGTCAGGGCGTGAAAAGAAGATTCTCGTATTAAATGATATTGTGCTGGTTGATATCAATGTCGTTGAAGATGCATTGCGTGCTAATAAATCCCCATGGACGCAAGGTTATGCAGCAACAATACACTCTTCACAGGGATTGACTATATCGAATACAATTGTTTGGATGGTAGATAATCGCATAGAATGGTCAAATTTAGTCTATCTTTCAGTATCCAGAGTACGAAAAATAAATCAACTTCGAAGAATTGTCCTCGATGATGAAATCATTGGCGATGATAATGACACCACAATAGATGATATTATTGATAAAAAACTCTCCGGTTACAAACAACAAGACAAAAAAAAAACAACGAGAATTTGATATTGATGCTGAATTAATAATTGCGTTAAAGCAACAACAAAATAATCACTGCGCAAGTTGCAATTGTATAATGCGTTGGCAGTATTCGGATAAGGATCCTCGCCAATTCACCGTTGACAGAAAAAATAACAATCTCGGTCATGTCAGAAATAATGTGATGTTGACTTGTCTTGAGTGCAATAGACGCAAGGGTGCTAGTTAAGCCCATGCGGTGGTAATTGAGTATCCTCAGGTATCACTTGTAATTGTTGTCTAGTAAAACCCCGTTGAGGGGCAGTTGAATCCAGTTTATAGATTGGAAGTCTACCCGTAGATCGTGTTATACTAGATATCTTATGTGCAGTAATACTCCAAATAGGATCAGTAGCCCTTTTTCTGCCCCCTTCAAGCTCTCCTGGTTCATATAAATACCTCACAATGACATTACTACCAAGAATTGGTTGGGAAACGCTAAAATCTTTTTGAATTTCCATTTCAGGTATTGACTTCTTTTTAATCGCATTGATAGCTTTCAAATTAATTGTTCTAGTAATCTCGTTATTCAGTGCAGTAATCACAGCTGGTAACCTTTTAACCCATTCACGGGATCTTTTTTCTTGGATGAATTCTTTTGCGTATTGATATCCAAATAACCGTTCAGCAAGAGTCCGATTAAACCGTTCTACAATTGCCTGATCACGATGTAGCGCAGTATGTCCTCGTCTGATAGTGACTTTATGATTTTTCATTGTAGATAACACTACACCCTGAAATTCTTTGCCGGGATCAATTTGTAATAGATTTGGCCAGTGCAGAGGACCCCTTCGATAAATCCTTTCAAATGCAGAAGCTACTTCAGTGGCTGATTTTGTTTTTAACGGGTCTGCTTCTTTGTATCGACTTGCAATATCAACTACGGTTAATGCGTATTTGTAACCACGATCATGTGGCAGAAATAATATATCAGCCTGATGAACTTCATTGGGTCCGGTCACATCAAAATGCGAGACATTAATTTGTTTAGGCGGTGGTAGATAAATTTGCCATAGTGCCTGTTTGGATAACCAATGAGCCGCAGTGGTTTTTTTCACTTTTGCAGCGCTAGCGAGTTTATGGATTGCTGATTTACCCCTCCAGTATCCTCTTGGGGAATAATAAATAGATTCCATGTTGTTATTAATTACCAGCACCTAACATCAATTTACTTTTCATTGCCGATTTTAATAAAAAAGGAAGCCAATTTTTCTTTGAAAGATTTATCAGAAATAGCATTTAACGCATGAATTAATTTCACATCTGCTAGATGCCTGTGCTGCAGATTACTGCTTTTATAAGATACATCATGAAGGTGACAGGCCTTATCAATAGCGTTTATTGGTTCCTCACCGGGTCGGGGCTGATTTTGATCATTGAGTCTGATATCAAGTCTTGTTCCCGGTCCACAGTAGCTATATCCTGGAAGGTGCTTTTCTCCAGGGTATTTTGCCCATGGGGTTCCAGGGAGTTTAGTTAGCTTGGCTGCGATATCACCTCCTCGTTTTTTTTTAAAGGTTCCTTGAGTTCCCTGGGTTTAGAAACAAATCTAAATTTCTTTGTACTACACTGTACGCATTTACCAGAAAGCGCTGATCGGTTATTTTTAGTTGTAATCGTCGTCAAGTCATCTGTGCCAGTACGCGCCTTACACTTCACACAATATAGATCCATAATTTATATATAACGGCATGAATATAATTGATTATTCAGCTACCCGATGGATTTAAAGGTAGGAAAGGTCTTGAGTGCAGATGTAGCACAAAGCTAATATTTGGAACATATTAAACATCTCAAGGGACTATTACTGTTGCCCAATAGGGTAATATTTCACAGCCTAGGGTGTTTAATGTTACTTCAGTGAATGTTGTATGATGCATACATGCCATGCTTTAGAAATTAATCCTTTGAAATATTATTGTAAATCTAGGAAAGGTCTTCAAGGGAGTTGTTGCAGAAATAGACTATTTGGAACATATTGAAGGTCTGAGGATCTTGTTATTGTTGTCCCACTGAACTTAATCGAGGTTATTCCAAGTTGTTGCATGATGCTTGCATGCAACATTTTGGAATTTTGTCCCAGAAAGATGGATTTAAAGGTAGGAAAGGTCTCTAGTGGAGATGTAGCACAAAGCTAATATTTGGAACATATTAAACATCTCAAGGGACTATTACTGTTGCCCAATAGGGTAATATTTCACAGCCTAGGGTGTTTAATGTTACTTCAGTGAATGTTGTATGATGCATACATGCCATGCTTTAGAAATTAATCCTTTGAAATATTATTGTAAATCTAGGAAAGGTCTTCAAGGGAGTTGTTGCAGAAATAGACTATTTGGAACATATTGAAGGTCTGAGGATCTTGTTATTGTTGTCCCACTGAACTTAATCGAGGTTATTCCAAGTTGTTGCATGATGCTTGCATGCAACATTTTGGAATTTTGTCCCAGAAAGATGGATTTAAAGGTAGGAAAGGTCTTGAGTGCAGATGTAGCACAAAGCTAATATTTGGAACATATTAAACATCTCAAGGGACTATTACTGTTGCCCAATAGGGTAATATTTCACAGCCTAGGGTGTTTAATGTTACTTCAGTGAATGTTGTATGATGCATACATGCCATGCTTTAGAAATTAATCCTTTGAAATATTATTGTAAATCTAGGAAAGGTCTTCAAGGGAGTTGTTGCAGAAATAGACTATTTGGAACATATTGAAGGTCTGAGGATCTTGTTATTGTTGTCCCACTGAACTTAATCGAGGTTATTCCAAGTTGTTGCATGATGCTTGCATGCAACATTTTGGAATTTTGTCCCAGAAAGATGGATTTAAAGGTAGGAAAGGTCTCTAGTGGAGATGTAGCACAAAGCTAATATTTGGAACATATTAAACATCTCAAGGGACTATTACTGTTGCCCAATAGGGTAATATTTCACAGCCTGGGGTGTTTAATGTTACTTCAGTGAATGTTGTATGATGCATACATGCCATGCTTTAGAAATTAATCCTTTGAAATATTATTGTAAATCTAGGAAAGGTCTTCAAGGGAGTTGTTGCAGAAATAGACTATTTGGAACATATTGAAGGTCTGAGGATCTTGTTATTGTTGTCCCACTGAACTTAATCGAGGTTATTCCAAGTTGTTGCATGATGCTTGCATGCAACATTTTGGAATTTTGTCCCAGAAAGATGGATTTAAAGGTAGGAAAGGTCTCTAGTGGAGATGTAGCACACAATTAATATTTGGAACATATTAAACATCTCAAGGGACTATTACTGTTGCCCAATAGGGTAATATTTCACAGCCAAGGGTGTTTAATCCATTTCACAGTTATGGGAGTTACTTCAGTGAATGTTGTATGATGCATACATGACATGTTTTAGAAATTAATCCTTTGAAATACTATTGTAAATCTAGGAAAGGTCTTCAAGGGAGTTGTTGCATAAAGAAAGAGAGGAGCAAGAACAACAGCAACAAAAAAAAAAACTGGAAGGAAAGAAAGAGGAGCTTATGTTTATTAGTTTTTTAGTAATTATTGGGTTTCCAATTTTATATATAGTTGTTACATTTTATTGATTTAGTTGTATTATGTGCGAGGTACCAGATGATCTTTGTCTGCCAAATGCCTAAAATTAATTTTTTATCACTCTGGGTGGGGCTTGTGTTACTTGCGCCTTATTCCTGTTGCATGACATGCACATGCTGATGTACTTTACTTTTTGGAAGGCCTTCATATTGATCAGCAACCTGGGTTAAAAGAAATACATAGCTTATCAAGCAAATGTAGTTTCAAAATATGTAACCAAATTATGTATAGAAATTACAGTATATTTTTTTAATATGATATCATGTTTCAAAAACATAAAGAAACTAATTTAATAATAATAATAATAATAATAATAATAATAATTATTATTATTATTATTATTATTATTATTAATATCCCAGTCTCAAATTTGGCTGAAAATATAATGCATGTTGGTGTCAGATAGCTTGTGTAGTTTAACTCATTCCTTCCCATATAGAGAACCGCTCCAGTGGCCTATTGGTTGGAGCGTCCGCCTCGGATGCGGGAGGTCATGGGTTCGATCCCCGGTCGAGTCATACCAAAGACTTACAAAAATGGTACTAACAGCTGCCTCGCTTGGCGTTCAGCATTAAGAGGTTAGTGTTAGGACTAGTCAGCCCGGTGTCAGGATAATGTGACTGGGTGGGACATCATGCTACATGTCTGCGTCATGATGCCCCAGTGCTAGACATCACGATAAACTGCAACATTGCAGACATCGTAGCATTATGACTGAAATATTGTTAAAGTTACGTTAAAAATACAAATCACAATCACATACACACAACCCATATAGAGTGGTCTGATGGAGTGTTTTTAGTGTTGGATGGATGAAAGCATACTAGTAATACTTTTTATTGTATTATACCTTGTGTAGCATTACGCGTTCCTTCCCATGGCCTGTGGCTTGATGGAGTGCCTTTAATGTTGAATGAAAGTCCTCAATGGGTACTACAATCAGTCGGTCACTTGTCTGAAAATATGAATTGCAAGATTTGATAAGAATTAGGCGTCAATTGGAATAAACATTCAAGGCCTTGTTATAGCCATTACTCTCTTGGTTACAGCAGGCCTCAGTAGACTGATTACAGGCCTTGTTACAATACTCCAGGTGTTGTTACAATGGTTATTGACATTATCATTAAGGGCATTGTCACAGGGATTGCCGACTTGATCACTGCAGGCCTTTTTACAATGATTACTGACCTGATCATTCAAGGCCTTCTCACAGAGATTACTGACTTGATTACCACAGGCCATGTTACAGTGATTACTGATTATTCCCAATCTTGCCATAGTTAATACTGACTCAGTTACTCCAGATCTTGTCATAGTGACTTTTGACTTGATTACTTTGAGTTTTATTATAGTGAATGAAAGTTGTAAATTTTTCTCCTTAACTTACATGAGCTGAAGTTACTCCCGAGATTTTCTGGTTTCGGATTTTCTTCGGTACAGTCAAGACTCGGATATGGACCTCATCTTCTCCTGGTATAGACATTGATCCATAACCCTTCTGCTGAACCTGTTAGTATAAGCAAATACAAATAATGATTGCCAAGTTTTGTCATCTTCTTATGTTGGTATTCTATTGTTATCAACCTTATTTATCTTATTTTGTAATTAATAGATCAACAGATAAGAACTTAAAGAGATAGTTTTGTTTGCTATTTTTAAGTACTTATATAAAAGGTGTATTATTATCATTATCAATTTTTGCCACCTACAATGCAATATATTTTATACTGTCCTCATATGTGCATACCTTGTCAAACATCAAGGTTGTGAGAATTATCTCTCATTTGTATTAGTAATTTTTGCATTTGGGTATGTCAGCTTCCCGTAGACTATTCTGTCTCTGAGATTGTGTAGGTATAAATGGCAGGCATCTCTACTGATCCATAATCTTACAGTTATATATGACTTCAATTCTTTTCTCCCATTTTCATACAAGTTTACTTGATTTTCCAGAATTAAACTTTCTTTTGTATACAAAAATATTGTTGTGTGGATACATTAAGCATATATATATATATATATATATATATATATATATATATATATATATATATATATATATATATATATATATATATATATACACACATATATATATATATATATATATATATATACACACATATATACATATATATATATATATATATATATATATATATATATATATATATATATATATATATATATATATATATACATAAATATTTTATACATTTCTTGAACATTTGTATTTGATCCTATTTCACTCATTATCCCTAAATCGTGATACAATTCCTTATACATCTTATATCTGTTGGTTATTTCTACTGCATTAAATTATGAATTATTTTAGTATAACTCTGGCTTTATCTATGGACATAATCCAGACCATATGTGTATTTATAGTCTATGTAAATTATGCATTATTTTAGTATAACTCTGGCTTTATCTATGGACATAATCCAGACCATATGTGTATTTATAGTCTATGTAAATTATGCATTATTTTTGTATAACTCTGGCGTTATCTATGGACATAATCCAGACCATATGTGTATTTATAGTCTATGTATATCATGCATTATTTTAGTATAACTCTGGCTTTATCTATGGACATAATCCAGACCATATGTGTATTTATAGTCTATGTAAATTATGCATTATTTTTGTATAACTCTGGCGTTATCTATGGACATAATCCAGACCATATGTGTATTTATAGTCTATGTAAATTATGCATTATTTTAGTATAACTCTGGCTTTATCTATGGACATAATCCAGACCATATGTGTATTTATAGTCTATGTAAATTATGCATTATTTTTGTATAACTCTGGCGTTATCTATGGACATAATCCAGACCATATGTGTATTTATAGTCTATGTATATCATGCATTATTTTAGTATAACTCTGGCTTTATCTATGGACATAATCCAGACCATATGTGTATTTATAGTCTATGTAAATTATGCATTATTTTAGTATAACTCTGGCTTTATCTATGGACATAATCTAGACCATATGTGTATTTATAGTCTATGAAAATTATGCATTATTTTAGTATAACTCTGGCTTTATCTATGGACATAATCCAGACCATATGTGTATTTATAGTCTATGTATATCATGCATTATTTTAGTATAACTCTGGCTTTATCTATGGACTTAATCCAGACCATATGTGTATTTATAGTCTATGTAAATTATGCATTATTTTAGTATAACTCTGGCTTTATCTATGGACATAATCCAGACCATATGTGTATTTATAGTCTATGTAAATTATGCATTATTTTAGTATAACTCTGGCTTTATCTATGGACATAATCTAGACCATATGTGTATTTATAGTCTATGTAAATTATGCATTATTTTAGTATAACTCTGGCTTTATCTATGGACATAATCCAGACCATATGTGTATTTATAGTCTATGTATATCATGCATTATTTTAGTATAACTCTGGCTTTATCTATGGACTTAATCCAGACCATATGTGTATTTATAGTCTATGTAAATTATGCATTATTTTAGTATAACTCTGGCTTTATCTATGGACATAATCCAGACCATATGTGTATTTATAGTCTATGTAAATTATGCATTATTTTAGTATAACTCTGGCTTTATCTATGGACATAATCCAGACCATATGTGTATTTATAGTCTATGTAAATTATGCATTATTTTAGTATAACTCTGGCTTTATCTATGGACATAATCCAGACCATATGTGAATTTATAGTCTATGTAAATTATGCATTATTTTAGTATAACTCTGGCTTTATCTATGGACATAATCTAGACCATATGTGTATTTATAGTCTATGTAAATTATGCATTATTTTAGTATAACTCTGGCTTTATCTATGGACATAATCCAGACCATATGTGAATTTATAGTCTATGTAAATTATGCATTATTTTAGTATAACTCTGGCTTTATCTATGGACATAATCTAGACCATATGTGTATTTATAGTCTATGTAAATTATGCATTATTTTAGTATAACTCTGGCTTTATCTATGGACATAATCTAGACCATATGTGTATTTATAGTCTATGTAAATTATGCATTATTTTAGTATAACTCTGGCTTTATCTATGGACATAATCTAGACCATATGTGTATTTATAGTCTATGTAAATTATGCATTATTTTAGTATAACTCTGGCTTTATCTATGGACATAATCCAGACCATATGTGTATTTATAGTCTGTGTAAATTATGAATTATTTTAGTATAACTCTGGCTTTATCTATGGACATAATCCAGACCATATGTGTATTTATAGTCTATGTAAATTATGCATTATTTTAGTATAACTCTGGCTTTATCTATGGACATAATCCAGACCATATGTGTATTTATAGTCTATGTAAATTATGCATTATTTTAGTATAACTCTGGCTTTATCTATGGACATAATCCAGACCATATGTGTATTTATAGTCTATGTAAATTATGAATTATTTTAGTATAACTCTGGCTTTATCTATGGACATAATCCAGACCATATGTGTATTTATAGTCTATGTAAATTATGCATTATTTTAGGATAACTCTGGCTTTATCTATGGACATAATCCAGACCATATGTGTATTTATAGTCTATGTAAATTATGCATTATTTTAGTATAACTCTGGCTTTATCTATGAACATAATCTAGACCATATGTGTATTTATAGTCTATGTAAATTATGCATTATTTTAGTATAACTCTGGCTTTATCTATGGACATAATCCAGACCATATGTGTATTTATAGTCTATGAAAAATATGCATTATTTTAGTATAACTCTGGCTTTATCTATGGACATAATCCAGACCATATGTGTATTTATAGTCTATGTAAATTATGCATTATTTTAGTATAACTCTGGCTTTATCTATGGACATAATCCAGACCATATGTGTATTTATAGTCTATGTAAATTATGCATTATTTTAGTATAACTCTGGCTTTATCTATGGACATAATCTAGACCATATGTGTATTTATAGTCTATGTAAATTATGAATTATTTTAGTATAACTCTGGCTTTATCTATGGACATAATCCAGACCATATGTGTATTTATAGTCTATATAAATTATGCATTATTTTAGTATAACTCTGGCTTTATCTATGAACATAATCCAGACCATATGTGTATTTATAGTCTATGTAAATTATGCATTATTTTAGTATAACTCTGGCTTTATCTATGGACATAATCCAGACCATATGTGTATTTATAGTCTATGTAAATTATGCATTATTTTAGTATAACTCTGGCTTTATCTATGGACATAATCCAGACCATATGTGTATTTATAGTCTATGTAAATTATGCATTATTTTAGTATAACTCTGGCTTTATCTATGAACATAATCCAGACCATATGTGTATTTATAGTCTATGTAAATTATGCATTATTTTAGTATAACTCTGGCTTTATCTATGGACATAATCCGGACCATATGTGTATTTATAGTCTATGTAAATTATGCATTATTTTAGTATAACTCTGGCTTTATCTATGGACATAATCCAGACCATATGTGTATTTATAGTCTATGTAAATTATGCATTATTTTAGTATAACTCTGGCTTTATCTATGGACATAATCCAGACCATATGTGTATTTATAGTCTATGTAAATTATGAATTATTTTAGTATAACTCTGGCTTTATCTATGGACATAATCTAGACCATATGTGTATTTATAGTCTATGTAAATTATGCATTATTTTAGTATAACTCTGGCTTTATCTATGGACATAATCTAGACCATATGTGTATTTATAGTCTATGTAAATTATGAATTATTTTAGTATAACTCTGGCTTTATCTATGGACATAATCCAGACCATATGTGTATTTATAGTCTATGAAAAATATGCATTATTTTAGTATAACTCTGGCTTTATCTATGGACATAATCCAGACCATATGTGTATTTATAGTCTATGTAAATTATGAATTATTTTAGTATAACTCTGGCTTTATCTATGGACATAATCCAGACCATATGTGTATTTATAGTCTATGAAAAATATGCATTATTTTAGTATAACTCTGGCTTTATCTATGGACATAATCTAGACCATATGTGTATTTATAGTCTGTGTAAATTATGAATTATTTTAGTATAACTCTGGCTTTATCTATGGACATAATCCAGACCATATGTGTATTTATAGTCTATGAAAAATATGCATTATTTTAGTATAACTCTGGCTTTATCTATGGACATAATCTAGACCATATGTGTATTTATAGTCTATGTAAATTATGAATTATTTTAGTATAACTCTGGCTTTATCTATGGACATAATCTAGACCATATGTGTATTTATAGTCTATGTAAATTATGCATTATTTTAGTATAACTCTGGCTTTATCTATGGACATAATCCAGACCATATGTGTATTTATAGTCTATGAAAAATATGCATTATTTTAGTATAACTCTGGCTTTATCTATGGACATAATCTAGACCATATGTGTATTTATAGTCTATGTAAATTATGCATTATTTTAGTATAACTCTGGCTTTATCTATGGACATAATCTAGACCATATGTGTATTTATAGTCTATGTAAATTATGCATTATTTTAGTATAACTCTGGCTTTATCTATGGACATAATCCAGACCATATGTGTATTTATAGTCTATGTAAATTATGCATTATTTTAGTATAACTCTGGCTTTATCTATGGACATAATCCAGACCATATGTGTATTTATAGTCTATGTAAATTATGCATAATTTTAGTATAACTCTGGCTTTATCTATGGACATAATCCAGACCATATGTGTATTTATAGTCTGTGTAAATTATGAATTATTTTAGTATAACTCTGGCTTTATCTATGGACATAATCCAGATCATATGTGTATTTATAGTCTATGTAAATTATGCATTATTTTAGTATAACTCTGGCTTTATCTATGGACATAATCCAGACCATATGTGTATTTATAGTCTGTGTAAATTATGCATTATTTTAGTATAACTCTGGCTTTATCTATGGACATAATCCAGACCATATGTGTATTTATAGTCTACGTAAATTATGCATAATTTTAGTATAACTCTGGCTTTATCTATGGACATAATCCAGACCATATGTGTATTTATAGTCTGTGTAAATTATGCATTATTTTAGTATAACTCTGGCTTTATCTATGGACATAATCCAGACCATATGTGTATTTATAGTCTACGTAAATTATGCATAATTTTAGTATAACTCTGGCTTTATCTATGGACATAATCCAGACCATATGTGTATTTATAGTCTATGTAAATTATGCATTATTTTAGTATAACTCTGGCTTTATCTATGGACATAATCCAGACCATATGTGTATTTATAGTCTATGTAAATTATGCATTATTTTAGTATAACTCTGGCTTTATCTATGGACATAATCCAGACCATATGTGTATTTATAGTCTATGTAAAATATGCTTTATTTTAGTATAACTCTGGCTTTATCTATGGACATAATCTAGACCATATGTGTATTTATAGTCTATGTAAAATACATGTTTTCCTTGATTTATTGTTATATTATTATGAGTATGATGTTCAACATACATTGTTAATATATTGTTGGTCTTGTGTACCTCTTCTATACCACACCTGAAAATTGTAATAGAGTGTGTGATTTAATTGCAATTCAAACACCATATGGTGTCTGTGTGGTTTTATAGCACACCTTGCCCAGGTAACAGGGAATTTTCTGTATTGTTGTAACAACAATTCCATCCAAAGTGTGAAATAAAGGCACAAGGAAGGATATCAAGCCATGGCCAAAATGATTCTCTATTCATACAAATATTTTGTAGGTTTGTTCAAGTAATTGTTCTGTACACAGGTCAGTGTATAAAACTGTGAAACTGCTGAGGTGACTTGTAGGATGGACAAATCTCATAACAACTTGAATTAGCATAATTTAGTCATATACTGTTTTACTCCATGCTCATTTACAGGTTCCATTTGCTAAGTGATTATGTTGAATATTTCATACACTGTAAAACTCTTTAAAACATGGTTCCATTGGTGCTAAATGAACTTGAAACGTTGTGATTAATTTATTCATGAGAGCAGATGGTATATTAGGAAACATGTTAAAATGATTTGAATAAAAAGAATAAAGAAATAAATGGTATTAATATAGATAAAAATGAATTTTTAATTTATCAGTATGAAGATGTTAAAACATTAATTTTGGATGGATCTGAAAATGCTCTTACAAATACAATGAACACAAAGACATCAGGCCTTAATGTAAACATATAGACAACAAGAATATTATAGGAAGTATAAAAAAAAACATCCATGTGTGTATGGAGTATAATTTATGCTGGGTAGTTGATACATTTACAATATGAAGCATTATCATCTCTACAGATTGAAGTCACTTAATAATATTAATTATGATCGTAAATTAGATGACATCAATACACTAATGACTCCGTGGTTGTAGATAGTTCTTATCCACTATGGGGAAAACATTGTGATAAAAGCGCTTGCTTTTTTTCTCCAAATAAATTCAGATATTAATAAATTTTCTAAATCCTCCAGATTGGTTCATAATAAAAATTAAATAGTTTAATCTTCAAGGACTTGTGGAAAGTATCAGCTGACAAGATAAAGTGAAAAATAATAAATAAAAATTATGAAGAAGGGGGAATCGCAATGATTGATTTTAAAAAATGTAATTTGTTCACTCGAAATTACAGAAGACAAGACTTGTGTTGAAAAATAATTGTAAGGAAGTCCTTGGGATGGTTACCAATGTACAGGGAATATGATATTAAAATATTTAAAAATGATTTTCCTTATGACCGTGACTTTGGTGGATGCTACATCTACCTTCAGTAGTCAATACACTATTACAATTCAACTGTTTTCATAATTTCGCTGGGTCATTCATATTCTCTTCAATCTTAAATGAATAGATGTTATGTAAACATATTTTTTTTATTATTTACGTACATCAAAATTAATTTGATAGGTTTATAAATGTTGATTCCAAATATAAACAAAACAAGTTTCAAAGATTTTATCACTGCTCAGCAATTGCTGTTGAGTTTAGAAAATATAGAAACTTCATTTTAGATGTCATTAATACAGTTTATACTATATTTGTACTTTGATGACATTGTTCACAAGTGAATGTCACAACCTGTCTTAAATTCCACTTTAAACCGATGAAAGCGAGGGGAAATATACTTACTTTATGCTTTAACTTCGCCAATTTCGCTGACGAATTGTTGCAGAAACCTACATCTTGAACTTTCCCATCCAGAAGATTAAATACATTATTGACAAACACCTTTGTCACAGATTTATTTGTGGTCTTGTTGCTTACGTATTTTTCCGTGCAAAACGATTCATAAATATCTATGTCAACATCCTCCATACTTAACACTCTAATGAAACTCATGTTAAGCCAGCAGCTCGGTCTATTTATATCGGTTCGCATGGTCACGCAATTTCTCGAGAAAAAGCGCAACAACTCGGGATTCCGAATTGTTGCGTTATTCCAAGCTGGAGCCCAACAATATTAAAAGCCGACATTATTACATTTTAATATATTCATGGTTGAAAGGTCAAATGTCTATATTTAGCGTATATAACATTGGTCCATTTCTACAACTTATTCAGCGAGGAAATTTTTTTTTCAAAACGCTGAAAAACTTAATAAACGAACATATACGCTTACTTACGCCTTCTTTTTAACTACTTTGGAGTTATTTTTACGAAAATAATGTGCAAATATTTGCCGAAAACCCACAAATTACGTCTTTTTCAAAGGTCACCCATGCCAGCAAGAACGACAACTCTTTCCGGCACATGGATACGTACAATACGTAAATACGACATAATTTGGGTTTAAAAAACCATGAAAACTTGATTGTATGAAAAATCAGACGTTTATAGCAATGAATCTGATTATAGAGACGCTCTGTCTCTCATTATACCAAACTTATTACAAAATGTTTGTTGTGTAATATATTTTCGAGGTTAGATACTCTACGGGAGTATGATCACCCACAGATTCAGTGATACTATTGATAATATGTATGTGATTGTGATCACTGAGATATTATCATTGTCAGGTCATCTGTTCTATCTACTATTCTAATCTAGAGACGCTGGTATGAAAATTTAAATGTTCATGTTTAGTAGGGACGGAAAGGAGGTAATAAAATAAAGTTAAATAATTTTAAAGAATGAAAACAAATGCATTTAAAATTTATTTGCCATTTTTTTTGTGAATATGAATATTGTCATCATAAGATAATGTATAGAGAATTGATCTGTAGTATTTCTCCATTTAAACAAATAATCATAAATATTTCTTGAGAACTAACTCTGTGTCAGTTTCTTCGCTATCTCTGATACCACATTTGTCTTTACTTACTATAGATATGAAAACTGACCAAATATATCTTGTGATTACTAAATCGTAAAATAGCAATTGTTATGTACTACATTGTGATTTCAGATCAATGTATATATGTACAAGAACACTGTAATCAATTTGCACTAGTGGTTGTAAGAGTAACATACAATTTCAACTCGTGATTATTTTATTTCATGTAAAAATGTTAGGGTGTGTGTGATAACAAGTTACAGAAAGTCTTCAGAAGTACCCAGAACTTAGAAAAAGTGAATTTATTCTTGAAACTGAATGTTCGCAACACATTTATATATAACCATATGTGAAAAATATGCAACTTTCAGCATGAAGTAACCGGTCTGGATGGTACATTTGTTTGAATGCTTCCAATGAAATTATTTCAAAAAATATCATAAAGATGGGTTCATTTTTGAAATCTGCACACTCAAATTAGGCAGAAAATATTCCATTTTAAAATCAAGATATAATTTTAGCTTGTGTATGACTCAACAATATAGTATTTAATCCAAATATGAGGAGGGGGGTATATTCACCCACCCTCCACCATGCTAGAAAAAGATATAATTTTGCATTGAGGTGGCACAAAGATTACGAAGGTTGGAGGAAAGGAAGAAAGAAAAAATATCTGCCCCACTTACTTTGCAAAAAGTTAATGCCTCGTTGTTATGAACATGTGTATTTTTCGAATTCACACGGGATAAGAGTGCTTGAGCCCAATGGTGTCAGCCATATTAGAAATTTTAAATTGATGAATTAAAATTTAAATTGGCAATGTTTCTACTTTTTCTGTCTTTTAAAAATTATTTTACAAAAATGAAATCTGTAGTGGGGTATATAGGGATATATTTTGAAATCTTAAATTTTAAATTGTATCAACCTAGATACAAGTGATTTTTTAAAAATCCCCTCTCTCCCCTTAACCATTCCTAGTGGATGATCTCGCCAAATCTTTAGACAGAGGGAAGCAAGGATTTCAATTGTGTACCCCATGAAAAGACTCTTCAGTAAGTTGGACCACTATGGCATCAGGGGTAACACCCAGAAATGGATCAGAGATTTTATGTCAAACAGGTCACAGAGTTATAGTAGATGGAGCAACATCAGACCCAGTACCAGTCATCAGTGGAGTACCTCAAGGAAGTGTTTGGTCCCATCCTCTTCCTCGTGTTCATCAATGATCTACCTGCTAGCGTAAAATCCAACACAATACTTTTTGCAAATGATTGTATAGTCTACCGGTAAATAAATGACTCCAAGGACTGTGATATCCTTCAAGAAGAACTTACCTAACAGGCACTCTGGAAAAGAACTTGTCATTCCACCCAGAAAAATGCAGCATCCTAAGAGTTTGCACGAAAATTTTGCCAGTCTAGTAGGAATATACTCTTATGGGGCACAAGTTCTAAAATGAGCAGGCAACAAAATATGTGGGGGTTGAATTGTCTTGAAACTTCTCTTGGAAAAGGCACATACTAAACAAGATAGTAAAATAGGGGAACAGTAACCTTGGTTTCCTGCACTGCAATCTCCTAATCAACAATGAAGAAATAAAAAGTGCTGCATATTTCAGATATATAGATAGATAACCAGAGAACTAATTATAGATAGATGACCAGAGAACTCATTTTGCAGTGGTGTGGCAAAACAAGTTATGAAGGAAAAGGAAGGAAGGACATAATCCACCCCATCCACTTTTAAAGATTTTATTTACTGATTTATTCAATTTGAAACTGAAGAATAATTGTATGAAAATAAACATAATGAAATGAAATATTGTAAAATTAAGACTGACTGTTTTTAAGTTTATTTGTATTGCATGTAATGGAAGTTGAACCCAGTAGCCCCAAATATTGTGGAGCAAGACCTTCAAGTTATTGCAAGACACCTCCACCCGCACCCAACAGCATGGTCATTCTGAGAAGCTCTTGGTACTACACAGGTTGATCAACAAGAAAGAAGTCTTATCTGGAGTTTCTCAAAATACATTTGGCCAGTAGAGCCCATGCTGCTCTTAGGGAAATTGAATTGTTGACATATATTTTGTTGCAGTCTTTAGATTTACATATTTTAATAAATACCTTGTTCAAAGTCAACGCTTTGGTTGTATTGCTAATTTTACAAATCTGTTTTTCTTTTCCTGTAGGAAGCCGTAAAGAATCAGAAGTCCTAGTGAGCCATGAAAAAAAAATGCCTGGCATTGAGTCAGCCATACTGTGTACTGGTAGCTCACTGCCAATATGATGCATATCACAATACATAACTTGTGCAGTGTTATATGGATGATACACTTTTAATACTATTGAAACATTGTTACTTTGAAATTATATGGTCTATTCTACAGTAGAACTAAAAAGTTGTGTGGAGAGGTAAATTTCCTCACTGTTTGTACTCATCCTAAACATACAATTGTATTGATATAATGTTTACAAGAGAAGACTTCTTATAATATGGAAGCAACATAAAAACTATGTCAATATTTCATCCTATATAGTTGACATTTTAAATATCTCGCTACTGAGTTTTTTACATTTCTGGTATGTCCCATATGAATTGAGAATATTTTGGTAAAATCAGTTGAATTATTCAATGTTGAAAGCTGTAAAAACACATCATTCAACATATAATAGAATGTGGTTTTATTGCATTTCTTTATTTCTGTATTGGTCATATAAACTGAAGTACTCTATATTTAATTTGGTTTTGAGAAAAAAATGGAGTATATTGATCTGTAATGGTGAGAGAATTAGATCTGTCAGCCATCAATGACTCCATTAAGGGGGTAAATTGTGGAGGAGATTACATTGCTATACAGCAAATGAAATAAAAAGAATATGAGAACTACAGTTGGTTAATTACTAGCCACAGTTACACTATTTCAGATCACTTAACTTTTCATACATGTAGTTAATCTTTGTTATATCAAAATTAAAGCCATATGCTTCTAAATCATTTTTATGACCCTTTAATCTAAAAAAGACTATAATCAAACAACTTTTATTTAATACAAGTTGAGATGCTAGTAAATTTAATGTGTGTACCTTTAGCTTCAGGTTTAAATACCCTCGAATTGTTCCGTTTTCAAGGGTGTGTTCCTCAGATTAAGTTGCCCTTACTCTAGTTATAATTTTGCGGTCGGCTAGGAAAGTTTCTATAAAGTTGAACATTCAACCCGTAATGCCATAATGATTTAATTGGGCTATAAGGCCTTTGGTCCATACTAAGTCAAATACTTTTTGCCAGTTCAATTCAATTATATGAATTAAAGTTGCATGCGCAACTCTGTGCTTTCGCAACCAGTTAATGCCCGATGGTCGAGCTATTTAATTTGTCGGGACAAAAAGATAATTTTGACTACACTAGTGTTTCTTGTTGCAGTCTCTCTAGCACCTGCGTTAAATGGCAGTCTTGCCTAAGAGTAAGATGTCGGGTCACGGCAAAGCAGGATGGCACCCGGTTTAGGAAAGCTAGTTTGTCAAATTGTATCACTCTAGTTAAAGACATAATCCAATCGATTTGATATCTTGTTACTTCTAAAATGAAGTATTAAGTATCTGTGTAATTAGTGAATTGCCAAATAGTTCAGTTTGTACTTTACATCAGTGTGAGAATAGGCTGAGCTTGAAATCAAGATTTCCAACATCTAATCAGAATCCGTGTTACGTAAAAGTAGATAAAGTCCATTGGATCAGCCGTGTTTTCAATGACAATCAGGTTAGCCTAGTTCTGTTTCTCCACACTCCTGGATGTTGCCGATTTTTATGCTTGAAACGCCTGGGTCGCACTTATTTCTAATCTAGTCCAATTTTACTATGGACTGAGAAAATACCAATAATGTGTAAGCCACCTGTGCAATTATATCAAATCCATATAGTCATAAAATTTTTCATCTTTCCTGTCAATAAATATTTCTAGCACATAGTGTACATGTTGTACGTCCCTAACAAATTTAATTGCCAAAATGTCTTAGCGACATAAATGAGTGTAGTCATTGTTAGGTATTTTAGCTTGTAAATTTTGAGCGGTGGTTAAAATTGATCAAATTAGATTTTGAGAAAGAGATTGTTCCAAAAGGGTTCTCGTACCAAATGAGAACCCTGGAAAGGGAAAAAAAAAATAAGAGTTGAAGTGGGGTGCGTTTGGTGTTATTTCTTTTCTTCCTTCTTCTTTTTCTCTTCTTTTCCCATTTCTCTTTCCCACTTTTTTCCTACTCCCTTCTTCCCCCTTTCTTCCTTTTTCCTTCTTCCCTCATTTTTATCCTTTTCTCTTTCCTTTTTCTTCTCGGTTGGTTGGTGTTATGTTTCCTTGAGCTATCACTATTTTATCCTGGTGTTCTCATCACACTTGTGTTTATCTTGCCACTTGTCGGTTGATTGGTTTTACTGTAACTACATTGTGCCACTAGATAGTGTAATGTTCTCTTTTTTTTTTCTTTCTCTTTCTTTCTTTTCTCTCCTTTCTTCCTCACATTACAATGTTTATATTACAATGTTTATATTGTCCCCCTCCCCCTTTCCCTTCCTTTCCCCTTTTCTCTTTTATTTTATGTATTTTAGGGTAATGTTAAGTGGTTCTGCTTTTTTAAGCTAGCGGTATTACTATCCACTCTGGCCCCTTTAACCAATATGGCCTTGTTAATTCTTTATTTATTTGGTAGTTATAAATTTTTTTTTTTGTGTATTTATTTAAGGTATTGCAAGGTGGGTCTGCTTTTGATCTAGCGGTGTTATTATCCGCTCTGGCCCCTGGATTCATAAATATTGACTCTATGGCTATGTTTATATTTATTTTTTTATTTATTTGATGGTTTTGATATTTATATTTTGTGTTTTTGTCTATTGATTTTAGGTAAATAAGTATATTTATATAGCCTAGGTAGTGTTTACATTTTTGTTACACCTTTTATCTAGAATTTGGGGGAATGATGTAACTGAGTCAAGATTTCTTTGTTGTAGTTGGAGGACGGTATGTTGTTGATGTTATTTGTGACATATGTTGAATACATTTTCCAGTGTTTCAGTTTCAGGGCAGTGTGGACATTTATCTGGCGTGGGTCCTGTACTTGTATGTTTCATAAAGCTGCCATTTAATAGTGTTTTACCTGTTCTGATTCTGTTGATGATTTTAATATCAATGGCTGCCAGGCTATTTGGTAAACGTTGGGTTCCAGTGACCTCTTTATGTAGTTGGTATAGATGTCTACCCTTTGTGGAGTTTTCCCATTGTTGTTGCCATTTATTATTAATTCTGTCCCTGACTTGACTATATAGTTCCTGTGTTGTACTCTACGGGTTCAATTTGGTCTTAAATGAGACTGCTTTTTGCTGCTTGGTCTGCTTTTTCATTGCCAGGCAAATTGATGTGAGATGGCACCCACAAGAAGTGTATGGTTTGGTGTGATTTATCTGCTTCCCTGATGGTCAGCATAGTGTCCTCTAGCAGGTTTTGTCTACTTTTGGATGTGCCGATGATGTCTAGTCCTTTCTTAATTTGAGTGATGTTCTTTTGACTATTGTGGTTTCCTGCTTTCCAGATACTATCGTCATCGGCAAATTGTGACAGATCAACTTTGCAATTTTTTAGATAGTTGGTTAGATTGTTGACCATTAGATTGAATAGGGTTGGGCTAATCACACTTCATTGTGGGGGGTTCCGCTATCCAGTGTATATGTTTGGGGCAGGGCCTCTCTTGCTCTGGTTTTGAAGGTTCTTCCCGTAAGGAAGTTTGCTATCCAGCGGTGTATTCTTCCTGTTATGCCCAATTGGTTAAGTTGAGAGATGAGGCCATTGGTCCAGACTAGGTCGAAGGCTTTCTCTAGGTCTAGAAATATTGCTATTAGGTGTCAATCTCTTTTCCTTTTGGCATTAAATGCTAATTTGAAGTTGGCTTCCAGACAGATTAATTGATCAAGTGTACATTGTTTATTCCTAAATCCACTTTGGGTTTCAGCCAGTAGTTGATTTTGTTCTACGTGGTGTTTTAATCTATTGTTGACCATTGTTTCCATTACCTTACAGATTGTATTTGTTAGTGAAATAGGTCTGTAGGAGGTTACATTGGTGGGGTCTTTGCCTGGTTTGGGGATGGCTGTGATTATGGCTCGCTTCCATAGTGTGGGGATGTGACCTGTTCTCCATATCAGATTTATTAAGTCTAAGGTAATGCTCTGCATATTGGGTGGTAATTGTTTGTACATTTCATAGCCTAGGTTATCCTCTCCTGGTGATGTACTTCTTTTTTTGCCGAGGGCTTGTCTCCATTCTTTTAGATTAAAAGGGTTATTCAGTGGCAAATCATTCTTGTATCTATCTTTGAAAATGTGGGGAAATTCTTTTTCTAATGTTGATTTTTGCTGTAAGAACTCGTGTTTGTGATTGTTATCGCAGCTGGAGTTAGCGAAGTGTTGGACTAACTTCTCTGCTACTTCTATCTTGTTTTTTGTTCTTGGATTTTCAGCGCTGTTGTGGGTGTTTTGCCTTTCATGGCTTTTATTTTATTCCAGATTTCTTTAGTATTTGTTTTATGATTGAGCGTTGTGCAGTATCTTCTCCATGAGTCCTTTTTTGCCTCATTTATTACCGTCCTAGTGTTGATTTATGTTTGTTTGTATACAAGAAAGTAAGAGGCGGTTTTTGAGTGTTTAAAGCGATTTAAGGCTGTTTTTTTCCTCCTGAATGGCAATTCTGCAATTTTCTGTCCTGGATCATATATGTTGTACAGATGTATTGTTTTTGTTGCTACTGTGAAGACAATTCTTTGAAATTCAATTGGTGGTTCTGTTGAGTTCACATTAATAACTTCCTCTACTGCATCTGTGATGGCGTCATGTACATATATGGCTAGGCCTCCTCCTTTTTTGCCGGTATTTCTGTGTTTTAAGAATGCAGTTTGTTAGCCTGTTATTTTAGGAATATTTGTACTGGTTTCCTTAAGTAGAGTTTCGTGTAGTGATGGGAATCTGTCAGAAATTCATAATCGATAATCAGTTTCCCTTAACCATCTGATCATCGATTATAATCGGTTACTAAGAGCAAATTTGAATTTTTGTTAAACAGTTATATCTTTGATCAAGAGTTCAATATGTTTATAAATGTACAGGAGTAATCTCTTTTAAATTAATGACATGTATACTTTAACCTGACAATAATATTACATTGTGTGTTATATTTGTTCTACAACTTTGTTAAATGAATGCAACTTTTTATGGCTGATCAGACAAATGTAACTGAAATACTGCTACAATCATCCAAAATTCTTTCGTTCATATGTGGGGGGGGGGGGTGTTGATCCTCGTGTCTCTCCCCAGCACATACAGCTGGTTTGAGTCGGAAGAGGAACACCGTCATTTCTGAAATGTATATATATAGTGCTGTGGAGCCCTGTCCACCCCATGTATGTAAGATAGTGTATGTTTTCGTGTCTTTAATTTTATTTTATTTAAATAAATTGGCGACGGTTGATCTTTGCTTTGTTCATCAAATTTATAGTAGTTACATTACCCAAAAAGGACTTTTGACTGATAATACTCTCGATTTCTCTCCCAGTGCCACAGAGCTTAAAGATTTCTTTACAGTCTTGTTCCTTAAACATAGGATTGTACTCCTTTCCCTTAGAATTATTAAAATTCCAGGGCCAATTTCCACTCCTGTTTTAACTATTTTATTATATTATATGAAATTATTCCCAGTTGACTTTGCCCAAGTCAAGTTTGTCCATTGTGTGTGCAAAATTGTGTTTTTAGATTGTATGTTTGCATGATGTTATGTTGGACAGCATTAGTTAGGTCAAATTTTTTATATGAGTTATTTCCCTTAGACCTTATAGTATTTAGTGTTGTTTGGAAATTTTGAAAAAGCCCATTAAATCAAAAATGTTTTCAAAAAGTGCAAATTGTTTATTTAGATAGTTTATGTGTTTATGTTTTCTATTGATTCCTTTGAATGCTGCGGCATTTTTAGATAAAAAGAATGTCTAGAAGTGATATGTTTTATCTTTAGTCTTCGGGTGGTCAAGATCGTTCCAGTCGTAAACATGAAATCCTGAGAATAATTTTGATATAGTTTTGAGTAAACTATTACGTTTATGGTAAATTATTCATGAGGCCTTAGTCTATTTTTTGTGGAAAATTTTGAATATTTAAGTGCCTTAGCACTAAGGAATAATAATTTTCCATTCGCTTTCCCTATGTTTTTACAAAATAAGTGATATTATATAGTAAAAGCAAAACAAGAGTGGCTTGAAGACTGTCTTATATAATTAGTGGAAAATTAAGATGTTAGTAAGAATTCTTTGTTGTATTCTTCAAAGGATTTACTGGCTCCTTTGTCTTAGTATAATATTACATAATAGATTGTATTTATATATCTATATATATATATATATATATATATATATATATATATATATATATATATATATATATATATATATATATATATATATATATATATATATATATATACACATATATATATATATATATATATATATATATATATATATATATATATATATATACACATATACATATACATACACATATACATACATATACACACACATACACATACATACACACACATATACACACATACATACATACATATACATATATATATATATATATATATATATATATATATATATATATATATATATATATATACACACATACATATATATATATATATATATATATATATATATATATATATATATATATATATATATATATATATATACACATACACTGTGAAGTGTCGTTTACTAGGGGTGGGGTTCTTCCTATAGACTTTAAAGAATTATGAGGAAGTTCCCCTGGTCCGTATTTAGAATGTTAAAGTATTGACAATATATTGGTAGCTACGAGCCCCCAGTCAGCAAAGCCAACGGTTAAATTATAAAGAAATACAAAGATAAATTCAATAATAACAATTTAATGAAATGATAACTTTAAAGATATTAAATTAATCACTGTCTCTCTCTTGACCAAGTGAATGTCTAAATCATCATGTGATTCCACAGTGTGAGTAAGATTCTCCCCTCTGCTTGTGAACTACTCATCTATTTTCCTCTTTAGTCTTGCTCTTGTCTTTCTCTCCTTCCGTCCCTCCTTCTATCTGTATCCCTCTTTCCAGTCCCTATACTTCCGTTTCCTTCCTCCTCGTTTGTCACTCCAAGCTTCCTATTCCTCCTTTCTTCCTTCTGTCCCTCAAACTCCCTATTCCTCCCTTCTGTCCCTCAAACTCCCTATTCCTCCCTTCTGTCCCTCAAAGCTTCCTAATTGAAGTTTACAAGGCATTAGCATAGGGTCATAAAATCCTACCTCACACTAAATCGATAAATCGAATCATCAGCTACGGCTGTACATTTTTGGTCGCGCATGCGCACACATCGAAATTCCCACTTCCGCAGTTTACAAAATTGGCGCAATAACGCTATCTCACAAATAATTCCAAACATTCATATACCGAGCCCTATCAGTATATACATACAAATACATCAAATATCATTGTACTATAATATTACTACTACGATTATATGTCTGTCTATATATTTATACACAATCGCCCCAATCAACTATTCACATTGCAACCAGTTAACTCAACAATGGCAAAATATACCATTACGTACACAAAGGTGCTGGTCTACCATAATATAATTACACACAGAATTGTAATATTTAATTCTTACAGCGGCTAGCAACCATACAATTCTTCACAATTATCACTTATCTTTTCAAAAGGCGTAACATAATAATTCACGAAATAATATGCACACATATTACTAACAAGAAAAACAACATAGTATCTCACAAAATAAGGTGTAACATAATAACATCATGAAATAAGATGCGACGAATTAACATCCTAATCAATTGTAAGCAAATGTACTAATTAGCATCACGAAAAAGGTAAAATACTACGATCATAATTAATTATTCATACTACGAAACTAGTAATAAAAATCTACATACGACAATCCTTCAATTAACTGCAGCCGTATCAAGCAGAAATCAAACATTATATCACTGACCTGATCGAAGCTATCCCAAAATTCCCTGAATTTGGCGCCAATTTACGACTGGTAATCGGAGTGCTAGGTGTTGAACCTCGTTACTCTCCCCAGCACAAGCTGGTTCGAGTTGATTGAGGTACACCGTCTTTCCGTTAAATGTGTCTTATCGATGGTGCATTGTCTCCCTTGTCCTCCCATGAGTGCATTTTGTGTGTATATATTGTTTTCGTTTTTATCATTGCTATTAGTTTATGAATTTTGATGACGGTTGCTCTTTGCTTTGTTCACCAAATAAGTAAGTTTCTTTATCCCTATGAGGTTCAAACTGATAATACTCTCTACCAATAGTCAGTAATGACCCTTGGTATATTCTCCATGGGCGGTGGTGAATTGATTTCTTTTCAGTCTGACCTCGAACTTAGGACTGTACTCTCGACCCTTGGGACTATTAAGTCTCAGAGCCAATTTCCACTCCTTTTTAATTATAGTGGTTATTTTAATTATTTCCCAGTTGACTGTGCCAGAGTCATTTGTCCATGGTGTATGCTGTTGATGTTTTTTATTTTGTGTGTTGTAAGGTTTCTATGTATGGACGGCGCTATCTAGATCAAATCTACATAGTTTGTGTCCTATGTAATAATTTTGTGTTTTTGGAAATATTTGTTAATTAAGTCTCTTGTGTTTTTTATTTTCTTTATCATGTAACGTTTCTAATTTTTTTTATTATTAAAGGTGTACTTTATTTAGATACATTATTTGGTTGTGTTATCGAATCTATTTAAATGCTGTGGCATTTGTTTCTTATATGTGTCTAGTAGGTGTATGTGTTTATCAGGGCTCACCACATTCTCGGAGTTGTTTCCCTTTAGTCATGTCGTCGGTTTTAGATTGTATCTCGATCTACTGTTCGTCATTTACCACACGTTAATTGTATTTGTTGAGTAATTTTGGATAGTTTATTTCATAGTGAAATTAATGCGTGATGTTAAAATCTTGGCAAACTTTTGCCGGTATAACTCAACTGTTGATAGAGAGAAGAGAGAAAGGGAAAGAGATCCTTGACCCCGCATTACCTCCGTTATTGTTGCTAGACTGTAATTTGATACCTGCGTGTTATTGGTGAGGCACTGGTTTCAGCGCGCCTAGGTTTTATCAATGAGATTCCAATGTCACGTGGTGTTTATTTACTATGGCTCGTAGTAAAGCCTGGTCACGTGGTGTCATTCATAGCATGTAGTCGCTGTAGGTAAGCCGCGCGTAGTGTTTATCAGTCACGTGGTGGCTTCTGCAGCCCCAGGCGTATTAGCTTGCCTGTGTCTGTAGGTATGTGATAGTGAAGTTTTATCAATGGAATTCCTGTGTCACGTGATTTTACTACTAAGTGTAGTATTAGTTGTTCTCGCTGTAGCATCTGTAGTTTTTCAGGGTGATGGGGTTATCTGTTTATAGGTTTTACCGTAGTACTGCAAAATTGGAGCGGAGTGTATAGTGGGGAGCCAAGGAAGATTAGTAGATGTTAGTGGTATTACATTTATATTATTTTGTATTTTTTATTTAGTGGATGATGTTAGGCATATGATCCTTTTTATTTTGTGTCGGTTTGAGCTGTAATAATGTTCGTGATACAGACATTTCTTCTTTTGACTATATTCGTTATGTATTGTATTACTTTTTTGTACAAATTTTTATCATTTATTTTGTTGGTATATAGCAAGTTATTGTTATCAAAACTTCCGTTTATTTCCTTTATTTGATTAGTTATCTTGTTCCTCTCGTGTTGGAATATTTTACATTGTAAAATTAGATGGGATTTGCTGTCTAGGCCGTCTTGACAGAGCTTACATTTTAACATACGCGGGATGAGTTTCCTTTTAAACGCGATTTCGCTTGTCCACCATATGTCGTGTAAGTAGTTGAATATTATGTTAGAGTCGTGAAGGTTCTTTATTTTAGACCAGTTCTTCCATATTGGTGGCCAATTAAGGTAAAGTATTTTAGTTTCAACGTTATGTTTCGGTAGTGTCATTTTTTTTAGTTCCTCATATATTTCTATTGTTTTGGAGAGTTTCCATATGTTTTCTGTATATTTATACTTTTGAAGAGTTGTTAGTTGTTTTCGTAATATTTGCGGGGGATTTAGAATCCTTAATAATTGATTGTTTTTATATATTCGATTGTTGTTTGGTATGGATAGTCCGAACCAATAAATATAAATACCTTGCCACGCGTATTTTGGAGGGGTATTTAAGGATATAAGCCTATGTAAATATGTAGCTGATTGTTTTAATTTTAGGTTGGGCATATTTACGCCCCCCATTTCTTTGTTATGTTGTAGTGTGTATTTCTTTATTTTATGAAATTTTGGCCATAGGAAACTATATATAGATTGTTCTATTTTCTTCATATGGTAGACACCGAAGTCTATTACTCCAAATTCATGCCAAATGGTATTGAATAGATAGTTTTTGGTGATGTGTATTTTTCCAAAAAATGTGAAGTCTCTAAGGTTCCAAATGGTTTTGTGATGTTGTATTTTACTGAGTATTTGTTTTAAGTTGTTATTTTGATTGTTTTTTCCTAGATATACTCCTAACACTTTTATTTCTTCTTTGATTTTCGTTCTTGGAAATAGTATTTTGTTGTCTTTTTTCCATTCACTAATGAGCAGGATTTCCGTTTTGTCGTTGTTTAGTTTAGAGCCTGAGACCTTACCAAAATTTATGATTTGTTTGTTTAAATGTTCAAAGGAGTTTTTATTTGATATGAAATTAGTTATATCGTCTGCGTGTAATAGTGTTTTAATCGGTTTGTTTATATTTGGTATGTGTATACCTTGTATTGAATCATCGTTTTGAATGGAAAGGTTAAGAATTTCTATTCCAATGACATATAGAAACATTGATAGTGGGCATCCCTGTCTGACAGATCTTGTAATAGGGAAAGCAGTAGTTTGTTTGCCATTTATGTTAATTTTGGACTTAATTTGGTTATAGAGAATTCGGATCCATTTTATGAAGTTAGGGCCAAATCCATTTTCCTTCATGGTTTTAATTATGAAATTTATTTCAATCCGGTCAAAAGCCTTTTCTTGGTCAAATTGAATCAAGGCTCCTCCTATTTTGTTGGTTTCCATGTATTCAAGGATTGTTTTTGCGGAGAGAATGTTGTCAGAGAGTTGTCTGCCCTCTGCCCCGCATGTTTGGTTGTCGGTAGTTATATCAGTTAGAGTGTGAATGAGTCTATTTGCCAAGATTTTGCTCAGTATTTTGTAGTCTATGTTTAATAGGGATATCGGTCTCCAATTTTTTAACTCCGTCATATCCCCTTTGTTTTTATATAGAAGGGTTATCATGCCAGTTCTCATGGAGTTGCTCATAATTCCGCTGTGGAATATTTGGTTGTATAGGTTGTGTAGTAGTGGTGTTAGTTGTTTTTTGAAGGTTTTATAGAACTCAGCAGTCATGCCGTCGGATCCTGGCGATTTGCCGTTTGGTAAATTATCAATGGCTTTCTCTATTTCTGAAATGTCAATTGGATTCTCACAGGTGATTCTATCGTCGTCCTTTATTTTGGGAATAGGAATGTTTTGTAGATACCTGTCAATATTGCTATCATCGATCTGATCACTTTTGTATAATGTTTGGTAAAATTCTTTAATGTGAGTCATAATTTCAATTTTGTCTTGTGTTATTTGTCCATTTATTTTTAGTTTCGTTATTTGTTTTTCGTTGCCTTTTCTAAGTTCTTCTCTCCGATATATTTCTTTACCTATATTATAAATGTCATTATATAACCCCGCCCTATTTGTATTACCAATATTTTTGTGTTGACGTATTTGTCCTAATATTTCATTACATTTCGATATCGGGGCCCCGAGTGGCCGAGTGGTTTAAAGCGCTGTCCGTTACGGACCACTGCCATCTCACCTCTGTCTGCGTGTGTTCGAGTCTAAGATTCGGCAAATGTAGTTATGTGAGAAAGCTTGCCAGTAGCTTCTCGTGGGTCGGTGGTTCTTTCCGGGGTTTGTCCGGTTTCTTCCTCCACCATTAATACTGGCCGCCATGTATAGCCTATATTGTGCTGAAAAAAAAATGGCGTTAAACCATAAAAAAAAACAAAAAAAAACATTTCGATATCTGAGTTACGGATTCGTGCGGCTTACTCAATATCCTCTTACATTCTGTTTCCATTATCTTAAGATTCTGGCTTTGTGCGCGTGAGTATTTTTGACATATATTCTTGAATGTATCTTTTAATTTATCCCATGAGTTATTGTTTTCAAAATAAAATGATTCTATTTCATCTATAATTTCATTTTGGAATTCAGGGAATTTAAGTATACTAGAGTTAAGTTTCCATTGTCCCTTCCCCCATTTTTTAAACGTGCGTATTTGATATTCTAAATAAATTGTTTTATGGTCTGCTATCATTTGATCTAGTATTTCTCATTTAATTATGTTGTCCTGGTGTCGCCGCGATACGTAGAAATGGTCTATTCGTGATTGAAAGGGGGTGTTTTGGAGTGTGAACGTGTATTTTATTTCATCTTTATGTAGGATGCGAAATGCATCTATAAGGTTATTTTGTGCTGTAAAATTCTTTAATATAATGTCCTGTTGTTTTCGTATTGTTAGGGACGATCTGTCTATTTTATCACTACACATATTAAAGTCACCAAGGATTATCAAGTCTTCTTGAGCATATGTTGATACATATGAATCTAGTTTTTGAAAAAAGTCGTTTTTGTACCGTTCATTTGCTGGCACATATACGTTAATCAGATTTGTCTGGTCAATTTGGATATGTATTATTCTGCCTTCCATATCCTTTGGGGTTTGTATTAATTTCCATTGATTTTGATATGCTTGATTGAGTATTATAAAACCTACCCCTGATGATGTTTCAGAGGGGTTATAGTTTCCCAGAAATAAAGTGTCTAAAGTATCTTCAATATAGTTGATAGTTTTGGTGTGGATGTTATGTAGCTCTTGTATGGCTACTATATCAAAGTCCGGTATGATGGTAACTAAGTTTTTGGCTTTTTCTAAAGAGAGTCCTCTTATGTTAATAGAGGCAAGTTTTAGAATTTTGGTTTCATCCATATTTGCTCTGGGTTAAGTGCGATAAATGCGGCGCTATACATGTGTGTAGTGTGAACTGTGTATAATGTGTTAGTGCTGGGGAGTTGAGTCCGCCTGTGATGTGTCATTCTGTAATTGGGTGGTGTTGATTGAGTGTTTGTCGGTTGTAACGGTGAATAGAGAGTTCAGTGCTTTGCAGCTTCTGGGGGGGAGGGGAGTAGGTCTTGTGGTTGTAGTGATTAATTTCTTTATTTCTGTTGTTTTTGGCGTGTCTGACTTGAGGTCTTTTTTCTTACGCTGTGTAGGTGATGTTGAGGTCGCTGATTTTCTTTTTGGCTTTTTTTTAATTCTTGACATGGCTTCTTTCCATTTCCGTTCTATTTTTTCTTTGTCTTGGTTAACTTGTTTGGTTTTTGTTGTCGTTTCATGTACTGCACTATCTTTCTGGTTACTTTCTTCCATATCTTCATACATATCTGTATCATCGTTTTCTTCTTTTTGTTCTTCTCTTTCTCTGTGTGTCTTCTCATTCGTAGTGGGCCCTTGTTCACTTTGTTCTTTGTGGTTGTCTGTTTGTATTTCATCTTCCACTGAGAAGTATTCTGTTATGTTATCCTCTTTCATGTCTGTGTCCTCGTATTCCTGGGTTGGAAACTCGGTAATGTCGATTTGGGTGACGTCATTCTGAGTGTTGTTTTGGTTTGTCTGATTTGTATTCTTCTGTTCATTCGGGTTTTGGGTTGCTTCAATTTTGTCCGCTGGACACTTTCGTTTGTCTGTTTCTTTTTCTTTTTCTTTTTCTATCTGGGTGTCTTGTGTTATATTTTCGGTTTTTTTTTCTAGATTTTCTTGCTTCTTTTGTTCCACATCCGCTCTTGTGTGGGCACTTTGTTGTGTTATTTCTGTTTGTATGTTTGCTGTTCGTCTTGCTGTTTTCTTCTTCTTGCGTTGAATTTCCCATTCCCCTTTGTTGTCAGGTTGGGTATCCGGAATGATGTCATCATCAGATAGGTGCAAGTCATCTTCTAACGTATTTGCTTCTTGTGGGCCATTCTCGTTGCAGTCCATGCCGTCAATAGTTGTGGCGGGCAAGTGATTTTCGGTGATTTGTGCGTAAGACCTCCTTGTGCTGGTGGTGGGTGAGTCAGGGTGCGTTATGTTAGTGTGAAGCGTGTTGGTGTTGGTGTCGTTTTTGGTGTTGTTGGTGGGTGTGGCACTGGTTTGGGATGTATGATGGTTGTTGTTGTTGTTGTTGTTGTGTGAGCGCAAGGTTTTGGGATGTGGGCAGCGCCATTTATCATGCCCCGTCTTTTGGCAGTTGTCGCACTTTCTATTGTGAATACTGCCAATGTACCATGTATTCACAATGAAACCGTATATCTTGAAAAATTGAGGCACCTTGGCGGCGTCCCTAGCGTCAATTTTCACGATAATTTTCCCGGTGTTGATGTTTGGGAATGTCTTGTAGGTTTCCCTTCGAACGTTTAATACGTTAATTTGCATTCTCTGTTCGAATCCTTCGCGGAAGACCGTTAAAGGTACTTCGTACGGAAATTGAGATACGAATATGTCGACTGTTTTACGTTCGAATAGGTGGTCTATTGGTGGTGCCGGCTTTACGTTGGCAATGAAGTGCCCTATGTCTAGTTTACCTGTGGGGAGTAAAAAGCCCTTTTCTTTTGGATATATCAGAAATATCCCTCTCCCATTGTACGTTAGGGATTCAACAGTTGTTTCGTTAATGTTTCTGGCACCTAGCAACGCTAGCAGTGCCGGTGCACTTGGCCTTTCGTTGGCCGGAACGTGAGAAAGGTCAATGGCCTGAACCCATTGCCCTCTATGTGCCTTTAGCAGCGTGCCATCGTCCTTTTCTTCAGACTCGCATCTGAAATGTTTTCTATATATTTGTTCCATATTGGACATGGCGCCCGTCATCGTCGCGATTTTCCGTATATTGTTCGAGCGTTTGGTAGGGTTTTAGTTGTCAACGTGAAATAAGATATTTAGTAACAACAAGTGCTTTAAGCGTTGAATGGTAATAAGTAATCAATAACAGAATAAATGTATTAATCAGTGAGGTAGTTTTTGTGAAACAATGTGAAACAATGTGATAATTAATGTTTAGTTAGTAACATCGGTTAGAAAAACTGATGCAAATGAAACATTAGTTCAAAGGTGCAAAATTAATGTGATAAAAAGGAACCGGGCGTCGGCCATCTTCCTTTGATGCGGTCATAACTTAACACCTTCCCGATACGTTGTTCGCTCTCGAGCTAACAAAGGCCATCTTACGTAAGGGGATTAGCTAACCTTTAGAACAATTTGAAACATCAAAGCTTGGTCAGGCAGACTTGCAATTTATACATACATGTACTAATACTGGGGTTGGTGTAAAATCGTCACATACACATACACACACACATATACATACATACACATATACATATATATATATATATACCAAGCCCGACATTTACAGAAGTCATAGTCAAAATGCGACTCCTGCTTGTAGGTCATTGCATTATTTATAGATCAAGGCGGAGTGCCATTGCGGATTCGATGATGAGGCCGCCTGGCCTTTTACTGGGTTATTTGAGATTTAATATTCGTGAAAAAGATGTTTATAGCAAAATATCTTCTTTAATTCTTTATAAGTTTAAAAATTTTGTTAATTTTTAAATAGATGTTTATTATAAATGTTGGACCAAGAGACAGATGTTTTTGGTTTTTGATTTGGTCAAATGATTGTTTTAAGTCTCTTAATTGCTAGGTGCTGAAGGATTTGACTTGGTTGTCAGTTGGGAGATAAGAGTCTGTGTGAAGACATCATGTTGTTGCTTTAGGCTGGGAAAATGTTCTATCAGTGACCTGTATTCCCGCTGTAGATTTTACCGTTAGCAGGATTGGAAACTGTAAACATAGTAAAAGTTGAGCTTGGTAGATTAGAAAAGCATTTTGAATATGATAAAAGGTAGTGTAGTTTCTGGTGAGTGCACTTTTACTTGGGAGAGCTAGATTTCTAAAGTATGTTAGGAATGAGAGAAGAACAGATATGGATAGTTAGTACATTTTATGAGAGAGGAGCTAAGTTTCTAAAGTGTGTAGAGTGATAGAAGAACAAATAAAGGATTTTACATTATCCTAGTACCCAAGTCTGTTTATTCCTCGTTGTAATTATATCAATTAAGTATTTTATAATCTCATTATATAGATCTTTATCTACAATTTGGTTAGTATACAATAGCATATTATTATTAAAAGTATCCATTTGATTGTTAATTTTATTTATAATTATTTCCCTTTTCAAGTTAAAAGTTTTGCATTGTAAAATTAAGTGGTTTTTACTATCAACATATTTTTTACATAAAGGACATTTTGGGAGTTTTTTAATAATCTTCCTTTTATAAGCTACTTCCCCAGTCCACCAGATATCATGAAGATATTGAAACATCAGATTAGCTTTTTGGGGTTGTCTAATTTTTGACCAATTTTTCCATATAGTTTCCCAGTTAAGTGCTGGATTTAATACTTCAATTCTGTGTTTTGATGGTTTTATATTTTTTATGGCATTATACATTTCCGTAGGTGTTTTTAGTTGCCATGCCATATTTTGATTTTTATAATATCGAATGGTTTTAATTTGTCTGCTCATCATATTAGGAGGGTTTAAAGTTTTCATAAGTTTATTATTATTATAAATACTTTTTTTTGTGGGACAAGGAAAAGCCAAACCAATAAATATAAATTCCTTGCCATGGGTGTTTGATAGGAAATTCTAAAGAGTTTAATGTGTGTAGGTAAATAGACTCTTGTTTAAGTCTGAGATTTGGTAGATTTAGTCCACCTTTCATTTTATCAAGTTGAAGTGAGTTTTTTTTCAATTTGTGGACAGTTTTCCAAAAGTATTTGTATATTGACTGTTCTATTTTTTGAAAATGAAAGATACCAAGATCAATTATATTAAACTCATGCCAAATGGAGTTGAATAAATATGTTTTTGCTATATGTATTTTTTCCATAAAAAGGAATTCTCTTGAATTCCAGATATTTTTATGCTTTTGAATTTTGTTTAACATTTGTTTTACATTTAAAGTCTTATTATTTTTTCCTAGGAAGACACCTAGTACTTTAACACTAGTTTTTATTTTTTTTATGAGGGAGTGAAAGATATTTTCTATATTTCCAATTTCCAATCAATAATATCTCAGTTTTTTCTTTATTAAGTTCAGAGCCAGAAGCCTGGCTGAAACTTGTGTATTGTCTAATCAGATTATTATAAGAATTTTCAGTTGTTATAAAATTTGTCATATCATCTGCATGTTAGAAAGGTTTTAATCTCCTTCGATGAGTTGGGTATCTTAACACCCGAAATCATATCATCATTTTGAATTGTTTTATTTAGAGTTTCTATACCGATGATGTATAATAACATCGAAATTGGGCATCCCTGTCTTACAGATCTTGTGACAGGGAAAGGAGCTGTATGTGCTCCATTTATTTGGATTTTAGATTGTATTTGGTAGCATAAGATCCTAATCCATTGAATAAAGTTGGGGCCAAATCCATTCTTTTTTAAGGAAATAGTATAAGATCCTAATCCATTGAATAAAGTTGGGGCCAAATCCATTCTTTTTTAAGGTTTCAATTATGAAGTTAATTTCTATTTTGTCAAAAGCCTTTTCTTGATCAAATAATATCAAAGCACCATTTTGTTGATTTGTTTCCATATACTCGATAGTTGTTTTGATGGATAAAATGTTATCTGAGATTTGTCTTTCTTTTTCTCCACATGATTGGTTTCCCATAATTATTTCATTTAATGTGTTTGATAGTCTATTTGCTAGAATTGTACTTAGAATTTTGTAGTCTATATTTAGTAGTGATATTGGTCTCCAGTTTCTCAAATCGGTGATTTCACCTTTATTTTTATATAATAAAGTAATAATTCCAGTCCTCATTGTGTTTGTCATTGTTTCTGATTCGAATATTTTGTTGTATAATTTTTCCAAAATGGGTAATAGAGGTGTTTTGAATTTTTTGTAGAATTCAGCACTAATGCCATCAATTCCAGGAGCCTTCCCTTTAGATAATTTATCTATGGCCTTTTCTATTTCATGTATTTCTATCTTTTGGTCACATAAATCTTTACTTTCATTAGATATAAGAGGAAGAGTTATTTTATTGAGAAAATCGGAAATTTTATTTTCCGGTATTCTTTTGCTTTTGTATAAATTCTTGTAAAAAACCCTTACAAATTTTAGAATATCGTTTTTACCTTCAATAATTGTGTTATTCTCTTCAAGGTTGGTTAAAGTTTTCTCGCTACCTTTTCTGCATTCCTCTTTTTTGTATATTCTCTTACCTATGTTATATATATCATTATAAAACCCGGATCTCTGTTTTTCACCATTAGTTTTATACTTTTCCAAACTCTCCAAAATTTTCTTAGTTTTTTCTTTTTGTATTTCTGAGGTATTATCATCTTCCATTATCCTTGTGCATTCTTCTTTTATGATTTTGTTATTTAAACTTTGGATTCTAGAGTATTTTTGACATACTTCCTTAATTTTAATTTTAAAGTGATCCCAAGTTTTTAAGTTTTCTAATTCAGAATCTTCAATTTCATTTAGAATTTCGAAGTTGAGTTCCGGTAAGTTTAATATACTATTATTCAATTTTCAATAGCTTTTGCCCCATTTGACAAATACAAAAGATTTATACTCTAGTGTTATCATTTTATGATCTGCAATTTGAAAGTCTAAAATCTCACATTTGATAATGTTTCTCCTGTTTTTCTGAAGTACATAAAAATGATCAATTCTGGATTGTATATTAGTGTTAAGGAAACGATACGTGAATTTAACAAGATTTGGGTGCAAAAAACGAAAAGCATCAATTATATCATTACTTTCTGTTAAATAGTTTAAGGAATTAATTTGTCTGGTGTATTTTTTGTGATTGTATCTGTCGATTTCTTCTTTACAAGCATTGAAATCGCCACAAATAACTAGATCTTCATGGTTGTACGATGAAGTATAATTGCTGAGTTTTTCATAAAATTGTAGTTTATCAGTGTCCTGAGAAGGAGCATAGATGTTGATTAAATTTGTTTTATGAATTTGTATATGAATTAGCCGGCCATATAGACCTTCAGGAGTATCAAAAAGTTTCCAATGATTCCGAAACAATTTATTAATAACAATATAGCCTACTCCTGAACATTTAATAGAAGGATTAAATTTATACAGGAAAATTGCATCTAATTTGTCCTCTATGAGGTTTATTGTTTTTTGTTTTATGTTATGTAGCTCTTGTAATGCTACTATATCGTAATTAGTTACATTATCTATTAGTTTTTGAGCTCTCTCAAAAGATAAGCCACCAACATTGATGGAGGCTAGTTTTATATTCTGATTCTCAGCCATTATAGATCATGTCATTGTGAAAATTTAAATATTTGGGAGAAAAACTTGTTAGAAAGAAAAAAGTATATATCTGTAAAACAGAAGAATATGTACTTATGATTTGGAATGTGGTGATAGGTCCAGTGGGACTTCACCAGGTTCCAAATTCGAATTTTGATTTCTTAATAACTCCGAGGCTCTTTTTTCTAACATTTCCGTTAAGAGAGACATTTGCTGAGTTGGAAGAATTACATTTTGAGAATCTGGTGTTAGCAATAACACTGAAGCTTCTTCTTTTTGTTGGAAAGAAAGTTTCTTTTTTCTCGTCATGGCAGGTGACATAGAGGACACCTTCCTTTTTGAATTTTTCTTAGTTTCTTTTTCTTTTTTAGGTGCTTCCTGAATTTCCATTTCATCTTCATCACTATTGTTCAGTATTTCTATTTCTACTTCTTTCTCTTTCTCCTTCTCTTTCTCTCTTTCTTCTTCAATTTTATCTGTCTTTATTTCTTCCCTGTTCTCTCTTATTTCCAATGTTATGGTGTCTTTTTCTGTACTTTTTTTTCCCTTTCTTTCCTTTTTTATTCATAGTTGAGTTTTGATTTCTTTCCCCCATGTTATTTGATGTTTCAAAAGAAACTGATGTTAGTTCTTCCTGTTCTTCCTCTTTTTCTGATTCTTTCTCTTTTTCTTTTCCTTTTTTCTTTCCCTCTTCTTTTTCTTTTTCTTTCATTTTTTCATTTTTCATTTTTTCATCTTCTTTGCTTGCAATCGGTGGGAAGTCCAGAAGTCTATTAGTGTGACTTATATTAAGGTTCAATTTCCTGTTCTGTTTTCTTTTCTTCTTACTCTCTATTAGACTCCATACCGATTTCTCTTGTGTATCTGAGTCATATTCTTCAACTTCGTTTGAGTCACTCTCAGATATTTCTAAGTCTTCTTCCATTGATACCCCGTTCTGCACCACATTCGCATAAGAAACTATTTGGTTGTTGTTTCCAGAAGTTTGTTGCTTTGCAGCTCCCATACTTGGAGGCTCAGAATCGACAATAACACTAGAAACACCATGAGCACCAGAGGGTTCGGAGAGAGAGGCTCTCGCGTTTCTTTGCGAGCACCTCCATCTCTCATGACCCACTCTATTACAAATGTCACATGGTCGAACTTGTACACATCCATAATACCAGGTCTGGACTCTGAATCCATAGATTTTAAAGAACTCTGGTACTTTTTCAGCATCCCTCAAATCAATCTTCACTTTAATTTTACCGGTATTAACTCCCGGCAAGGCTTTATAAGTGTCCTTTCTGATCTGAAGAATCTGTATACCCAGTCTTTGTTCAAAGCCTTCCTGTAGCACGTCTAGAGGGAGTTCAACTGGAAATTGTGAGATCGTAATCTCTATAGTTTTCTTTTGAATGTATTTTGTCATTGGAGGTGCCTTGGTAACACAGGTTTTGTAATTTCCAATTTCAATACTACCCATTGGTAGTAGAAATTCTTTCCCTTTGGGATAAAGTACATAAGTGCCTTTTCCAATATGACAGAAAGTATCAACATTGTTTATGTCAACCCCTCTTGCAATGAGAAGAGACAGAATAGTAGCTGTACTCGGCCTAGTATTGGCCGGCACAAAAGATAAGTCTATCCCCTGAGCGAACTCAGAGCGGAAAGCTGTTATCTTTCTCCCATCAGAGTTGTCTTCAACCTCCATTACAAAGTGTCTTTCAATAATGGTTTCCATTGGTGTTTTAATAGACATTTTTTAAAGATTCACAAAGATAATATAATAGAATATAATATGGTTATATCAAGAAAAGTTGAAAAAGTAAGAAAAACATGAAGAAAGCGAATGAAATTGAAAATTTAAAAATAACCTAAGTTATCTGAACATTTATGGTAAATGAAAGAATGTAAAAGTTACATAAAATCAATGGTATTTACTTACAGTTATTGATACTACGATAATCTGCTGGAATGGAGTGGGTTAGTTTCCTCCCCCGCCTCCAGCCATGCCAGTCTCATCCCTGCCTACAGAATCACCAAAATGTGTCTATAATATAAAGTATAGAAGGACATGCTTTTCTTGTTTGTCATTGTTTATAAATACTACAAAAGCTGTTTCAATTTAACTGAAACAAATCAACAAAATGTGTTTAAATTTATTAACTCAACAATTTAACAACTTGACCATGTAATAATGACTATAAGTTCCTAATTATGAATCATAAGGTTTCATATTTGTATTTGTGAAGGGATTTAATAAATTTCAGGTCAACTTTAGTGGCCTGGAGTTTTACTAACCTTTGTACTTTGCGTACACCTAAAAAGTAGTCTCCCTTTACACACATTCGATTATGGAGTTCACAATCGATTATCTGCTCAACCAACTGATGATCGATTATAATCGATAATCGGAACAACACTAGTTTCGTGGATTGCTGCGATTAGTTCTCCATGGTTTTTATTTCGACCTCTGCAATTCCATTGTCATATAAGTAATTTCTCTGGGGTCTTGTTTTTTGTTTTGTTAGCTGAAGCATTATTTATATTTCCAGTATCCATTGTTTATGCTGTTGTTAATATTTGTGTTGTTGATTTATTTGTGATGGGTTGAGCTCTCTCCCTGGGGTGATGCTAGGTAGTCCTGTATTTGTTGATATATATGCTAATAAATTCATCTTTCGTAATTCAGTCGTTCCTCATTTGGTTGCTGATTAATTTTTGGAGTTGGTTTAAATAGGTGTCAATGGTTGTTCTAGTGAAAAATATCTCTGGGTTTGCAGTTGTATCTAGGTTTCTCGTTCTCGCAGGTGTTAGGGTTTTTCCTGATTTGAAACTTGCCTTGTTGTATCTTTATCATTATTTTGTTTACCGGGTAGTTGTTTTTGGTTTTGGTTGTGCTTCTGCCTTTTTTGCTTTAGGTATGATTTTCTTTTGCATATGTTGTTTCTTGGCTTGATTATAGATGTTTTGCTGATCCATTAGTCGAATGACAACTTTTTCTTGTAGTGCATTGGGTATCATATGATTTGTGATCAGCCCTACAGTTAGCACACTTTGGTATTTTTACAAGGCATGTTCCTGTGTGTTTAAAGCCACATTTTTCACATCTTGGGGGTGTGAACTGCAGCGGGAAGAAAAGTGACCCCATTCACAGCAATTATTGCAGTATCGGAGTTTGTTGATGTACTGCTGTAGTTTTGCTTTCGTTCCATGTGGTCCTATCCTGACGTGTGCTGGTTGGGTTGGTTGGAATTCTAGATGGATTGTTGACGTTTCCATTCCTAGATGATGACGTAATTTGACAATCCTTTTCCAAGTTATTTTGTGAAATTTGAGGTCTTATTCAATATTTTCTTGCGTTTTCCACACCATTGTTCGAGGTAGTTTAAGGATTGCTTTGTATTTAGCTTGGTTTGCTAAATATGGTCTTTGGGTGGATTTATCCATATCTTGAGTTGGGCTTGTTTTGTTATTGTTGTTGTGATTTTTTTATTGTGGCTTTGTGCCTTGTGATTTGTACTGGGAGCCCTGCAATGGTTGTGATTTTCATATATTTGCAGACATGTTTCAATGTGTTGCACTGTATTATGATATAATCCTTGGGCGGTCTTACAATCCTAAACTCTCCGCCATGTTATATGAGTGCATTAGCTAGGCTCCTGATACTAATGCGTAGCAGTCTCGCAGTTGCACTGGCTATGAAGATAGTGTGTTCTGGTGCTTGGTACTGGTATTGGTGATTGCCCATTTTCCTTTGTTGTTGATATTGCTGATACATCTTTTGCTTGTTGCTATCTCTTGTTTGTTGATTATAATTGTCGTTTTTGTTCTTAGAGGTATTTTCTGTGTACCTACATGTTTGGATGGTGTAGCCAATATTATGGTTGGTACTGTTTTGTTCATTTTGCACAATTGCTTTTAGTTTGCTATTGTTGTCATTCTTCGTGCTAGCGTGTTTGGTACTTTTGATTTTTTGTGGGTCTTTCATTGGTTGTTTCCCTTTATCTTTATTTCCATTTCCATATGCCCTTTGCCTTGTTTTTGCTGCTGTTGTTTGCCATTGTTTGTATTCGTTTCCATACTGTTAAACCCAATCAGCCTCACTAATTGCTTTGTATCTCTTCCATCTCTCTATCTGAGATGTGTTTACATGGTCAAAACTCTTGACTGCTGCTTAACTCTTTCAGCCCCAAGAATCTTAGTAGTAACACTGTTACTGTGCCCCAGCCACACTAAGCTGTGACTAGCTGCTTGTGCCCCAGAGTGTTTTACCTGTCTGGAAAATTTTGTAGAAATCATGCACATGCCTTCACATTTACTTTAATTTCTCTTCTTGTATCCATTATTAATCCATGAAAATTTCACCAAATAATCCAAATTAATTTGTCTACACAGAGATGTATTTTTCTTTCTATTTTTCCAAGTCTTTCACAATTTATTTATACATTTTTTTTTACAAAATTATGTGCAACATTGTTAGGAATATCACATCATCAGCCATTAAAATAAACCAGGAAAATTTAATATGTGATATGGTTTGAAACAATTTGTACATACATTACTTGGCAATGTTCACATCCAGTTTCTGGTTAAGATAGAATTTTGTTCAATAAACACATTTTGCAGGTTGGATACTACGTTTGTTTGGTGATACAAATATGCATTTTTAGGCATATGGATTGGCTACGTTTGCGATGTCCGTGTACAGTTTCTCCGGAAATAATTATAAGTGAAAAAAGATAGATTTCTCTTTTTTCCTTGTCAATTTGTCATTGTATGTTGTAGTTCCATGATTCATTCCACTAAAATCACTGATTTGGATAGACAGAAGACGATCGCTCCAATCTGCTAGATCGGCAAAAACTCTTTCATTTTCGCTATCAGCATCCGCTTTTTCTGACTATTCAATCTCAAGAATCTTCAATGTCCCATTCGAAATCTCGCAAATTTATCCAACTGTCGAACATATCTCTCCTCTAATTACTCAATATTTTCGAGATTAAACCCGAGAAACTCCTCATTCTCGCCCTCACCGCCATCAAAAACCACTCGTGCTTCGGCCATCATTTTACGATTTTTTAAGAAAAAAACGCATGTACTGAAACGGATGCCAAGTAGTAATCCTTGGTTTCCGAACATTTAAAGTTTGACCAAACGAACATAAATTCATTTCTGATTGGCTACATATGGGTCTGATGTTAGGAAAAGCCCCATTTGTAACCAATCAGAGACTTTCTCTCGACCATACATTCGGACCGTATAAAAGCGGTACCGGCCATTGAATGCAGTCGAAAATCTACGTTATAATACGGTATCGGCCGTTGAATGCAGAAACTGGGTTACGCATAAACACGGCATCGGGGCCGAATGAGTTAAGGTGTAGCTGATTTTCTTTTCTGTTATGTTGATGTTGTCCCTGTTGTCATGGTTTATGTTGATTGGAGTTTGTTTCATTTGGTATATTTGTCTCCTGTTATATTCTTCTCATGTGGGTCATCTTTTGCTATTATTGATTTTTTTTCCATTTCAGGTGTTATTATTGTTGTTGTCTTTTCTGTTTCCTGTGTTATTGTTGTTGTTGTTGTCAGTTCTCACTTGTTTATTTTTTGTTGTTGATTATTGCATCTTTGTTTCTGGCTTTATTCTTTTCCTGCAAGTCGTCTGTTGTTATTGTTATGGTTGTTTTAACCATTTCAGGAGTTGTTTTTGTTTCTTCCATTCCTGAATTTAGTGTTGTTGTTGTGTTACCAGTTCTCTCTCCTTGTTTCTGTTTCATTTGTTGTTGCATTTTTGCTTCCCGCTTTATTATTTTCATGTGGGTCATTTGTTGATATTGTTGTTGTTTTTTCCATTTCAGGTGTTATTGTTGTTGTTATGTTTTCTGTTCTTGTTGTTATTGCTGTTACTACGTTGTCAGTTCTCACTCCTTGTTGATCTATTTCGTTTCTTGTTGAATTTTTGGATATGATCTGTATGCTAATAGGTTTTTTTAACCTTTTTATATTTGATGGCATCGTCCACATTGGCTATTTGGTTTGTTATTTTCCTGGCGGTAGCTCTGGTGACCCTAGTTGACCCCTGTTGTACATCTAAAGTCGTCTGGGTTATTTCTTTTGCATTTATACTTGAGGAGAAGGTTGCCGTTAATATTTCGGATGGTAGCAAGTCAACAGTTGGATCTGTGGTTAGTATTATTCTGTTTATTTTAGAATGTTCATAACCCTTGCACCTAGGTGGTATGTTCTTTCTATTGACTTCCGTGATGATGTTATGTAAAATTCCCTTGTTTATTTTTGTACCAGTCAGTCTGCCATTGTTGATTCATCATAAAGTAGATTAAATTATATATTTCAGTTGGACTATACTTGAGTGGCATATAATTAGGTTCAATAAGTTTGTGTTTAGTGAGTTGATCTGCTAAGTCTTTTCCTTTTATGTCTATATGGGATGGAATCCACATAAATTCAACTACTAGATTTTGAGAATGTAGTAATTTTAATATGTGATTAATTTGCTTTAGGAAATTTTCTCTAGATTTAGTGGTGTTGTTTTGGATAGAAGAATGGACGCTAAGCGAGTCGCTAATAATCAGTGTCTTATTTGTTTTTTTTTCTTCAATCCATTTTAATGATGGCCCAGAATTCAGCTGTATAAATGGAGCAGTGATCAAGTAGACGCCTGCCCATTTGTATATTATGTTCTGGTATAACCCAGGCTGCAGCTGTTTAAAAAGGATTTGTAATTTTTGAGCTATAAGTGTACATTTTTGTGAAATTTTGATATTGATTATTTATTATTTCCAATGCTAATGTTTTCAAATAATTTTGTTGGTTTTCTTTATTTTCTTTATCTGTATGGGAGATATTTACTTTTGTTTATACATTAATCCAAGGTTCTTTGTCATATATTATGTTAGTTTCTACTTGGAATATATCAATTGGAAGGTTCTTTTTTAACTCATGTACTATTTTTTCCATTGATGTATTATTTTTCAAGGTTTTTCTGAAGGGAATGTTACATCTATTGATAGCCAATATAGTGGGGTGCGTTTTATCATGGGTCGCCAGTTGGGTTGCGTTTCTTAATATGAGTTCCTGCCTTCTGAGATGTAATGGCAGTGCGCCAGTACGAATAAGTAGGGCCTTTCTCTGTATTTTAATTAATTTGTTTAATTGCCACGTGGATGCTGTGGTGTATACCTGATATCCATAGTCTAGTTTGGATCTTATTAGTGCCCTATATAATGTTAGAATAGTTTCTTGACTAGCACCCCACTGAGTGCCTTCGAGGTTTCTTAATAGATTTAGGTCCTGATTGCATCTAGGTCAGCTATATGATAAGCCCATGTTAAGTGTACATAAAAGTACATACCCAGAAATTTGGCTACTTTTACAAATGTTATGACTTTATTCTGAATGGTAAGTTTGGCGTAGGTTTTGAATTTTGTATAAGGGGTGAACAGTACAGCTACCGTGTTTGGTGCAATAGTTTAAATCCCCATTTATCAGCCCATTTTCCTATGTTGTTTAAGCTGGTTTGAATTTCAGCCATGTGATGGTGGTTGGAGGGGTTGTCTGCTCTCCATAGTCCACATAGTCATCAGCAAATTGTGATAATCCAATTTTAAGTGTTGCCAGATTTGTGTCAAGATCATTTATCATAAGGTTAAAGAGGGTGGGGCTGAGAGCACCCCATTGTGGAGTTCCATTTTCAAGGGAGTATTCTTCAGAGTAAGTTGCCTCTACCCAAGTTATAATTTTGCGGTTGGTCAGGGAATTTTCTATCAAGTTCAGCATTCGACCTGTAATGCCATAATGATTTAATTTGGCTATAAGGCCTTTGGTCGATTACAAGATCAAATGCTTTTTCTAGATCAGTAAATACCGCAATTAAGTTTCTATCAGCTTTTCATTTGTTGTTAAATGCAAGTTTTATGGCGGATTCTAATCTTATTAATTGATCTGTAGTGGATCTTTTATTTCTAAACCCACAATGGATAGATCCGAAATGATTAGTTAAGCTCCGCCCCCTTAGAGACAGTTACTACGAACCCCAAGCTTCCTATTAAAATGGCTGACTCGTCACAGAATACAGGCACCATGTCAGATTCTCTCTCGCGTATTCCCGATAACATTTCACGTCAACATTAACATATGGACAACGTTCGTTTGCACACCAGGGCCCAGCGACGTGGAACGAATTACCCATTGAAATTAGACACAAAGAGACAGTGGTCCTTTTTATGACTCACCTGTTTCGACTGCAGGGACAAACTTTGCGACCTAATCATGTTTTGTATCTTATATGTTTTCAGCATGTTTTTATGTTTTCCAATTTCATTGTTTTTGTCATTTGTTGTTCTGTAGTGTAATCATATCATTATTGATGGTGTAAAGCGCTTAGAGCTTCGAAAGATTAGGCGCTTTACAAAGTCCTCATTATTATTATTATTATTATTATTATTATTATTATTATTATTATTATTATTATTATTATTCACTTAAATACCGTCCTGATTACAGAAACTTTCCAGTAAATTATTGCAGAAGACTTTGATCTACTTTACGCAAGAATATATACACGATACCAAAGGTTTGGAGTTTGAAAAAAGATTCGCGTCGAACGAGGCGCTGTCCATCTCTGAAGAGAAGCAGCCAACGCACCGTCTACAAACAGAAATTACGGAGGAAAAGTGTGAAGATGCATACTGTTGATGTAAAGCGATGCAAATTTAATGTTTTGTATTTTTTATGAACTAATTTTTATGTTTGAACTATTGAATACCCTGAAGTAATGGCAACTGCTATAGTACAAGTCATGCAGGTCATGTAGCCGACTGGTACGGACTATTTAAGTAATGTGGCTTATTTTTTTTTTACAATTTGATTTCACATACATTAAATGGCGAGCATTCACTTTATCTGGATCCTCATACATCCATATTCCATTAGAACTTCATTCAAGAAGTACACTAGGCACAAACAAATGTTAAATTACGTAAATGGATATATTTGGATGAGGTAAGCTCACATAAAAAGATGGAATCTAAGACAGCAGCATTGAAGAAAACAAAACAGTATCTGACATTTCTTTTTTGTATTTATGTCACTGGGAGGATTTACTAATTTCATTTATCAAAATTGTAACTTTATCAAATGTTGTTTGGAAACCTAATAAATAATATATAAACATTTCATCTGGCATTTCACTGAGTGGTGTAAACAGTGTGTGTCAGATATATGCACCAATAGTATTTCTTTTACTAATGAATGTGTATGATATTGAAAAATAAACATGTATTGTTGCAGTGTCAGTGGACATTGCTCCCATGTAGTAGGGCTAATTAAGTCCGTACAGGGTTTCAAACTGCATAACTTCACCACTGTTCGTGTATAAAACGACTATATCCAACCTTCCCGGATATCTCTCATCTGCATTGCATGATCTCCATGCACAGTGAAGCACCATTTTGTAAATATATACAAAAAATCATGAAAGTCTGCAATGCAGCTGTATTCTCACCACACGTTTGTTTGTGGTTAAAACATGGCGGATGTTACCGTAGCACCGGACGCTATTATCCGATTGGTCAACATCTGTGGATTTGATTGATAGGTCGGATCTATGCATTGATTTGGAGATATCAAGTTGTTTCTTTGCTCTGTACCAAAGTGGCATGCAGTGTTTCATCATGAATTATTTTGACATAAAGGTTAAATTCAATGGGAGATAGCGGGTTTAATTTTTCTGCTTCTTTTTTAATGAGATTAAGCTCCGGCGTAGAAATAAAATGGAGCATTGTTTTACATACCTCCTGTTTTAGTTGGTTTTTACTCATATCAATTTGCCCTATTTTTATGCTTTGTACGGCTTCTTGATCTAATTTAATATTGAGCTGCCCTACTTTCTTCTTGAGTGCATTGCCATTCCAGTTAAGGCAGCTTCTAGCTTTGAATACTTTCTTGAAAGATTTCGTTTCCATTGCGCTGTTCGTTTTGAATTTATAATTTTGGGGGGTGGTGGAATTTAAGTGCTTTGGCCACGGTGGGTCATTTAGCACTGTTTTATCCAGCAAAGGCTGGTTATTTGATTTTTCCTGAGGGTGGGAATGGTGCCGCCTCCCTCAGGCATTTATGTGTTCAGAGAACACTATTTAATTAGTCCGTCAGATTGGAGTCACTATTTAGCAACTATCAATGTGAATGGTAGTGCGTGTTGAGTGGGAATAGACCCAGCACACACTCACTCTTATTCATGTCGATACCGCTGTGTTGAAAGAGGACGTGCTCTGCACGTGTGATTTTTTTGGGTGGTGTCTCGTAGTGGAAAAGGTGGTAAGGTGGCTCGTCAAGGCTGGTGCGTAGGTCGGTCAGTGCTGCGTTTTTTCTCCAGGGCATCCTATTTATTTTGATAGACTCTGTGCAGTTATGAAATTAAAATGTGTACAGTCTTGTGTGACAGCGAAATTTTGCGGTTTGTTCATTCCGCTGCCCGGATGGATCCAGGTTCGATGCCACCTTATTGGGTTTTTTGGTCACCTTGTATTCATTATTTTGGGCCCTAGGTTCTATACTTTAGTTTTAGATGCAACCTTGTGCTGCTGGGCCTGATAGTTTTGGACTTTTGGATTACCTTATTTTATGTAGTTGGGGTATTGCGTAGCTGATGTATCTGAAGGTGAAGTTGCGTCCTTGTGTGGTGGGGCATGATAGTCTTTGGACTTTTCCTTGTGTGGTGGGGCATGATAGTCTTTGGACTTTTGACTATCTTATATTTTCTAAGTTGGGGCCTTTATATGTTTTTTTTTTAAAAAAAAATTTTTGTGTACTGGTCTCAGTGCACTTATTGTAATTTACTTTGTGGTATTTATCTCTAATTGTATTCTATTGGTTAACTTTTGATGCTGTCAACGAGGCTGTTTATAGAGACAAAGTTTAGAGATATTTGTAGAGGTGTTAGTCCTGACTAATTCGACTCCTGCTGATTACGCCTTATTCTGATGATATCGTTAGCCACCCCTATTTATTCTCAATGAATGTTATTAGCTATTCAATATTTATCATTATCCTAGGTGTTAAAGACTATTGATGTTATTTTATTCTCCATTTGGATAGCCTGCTCTTTGTGCATTCGAGCTAGTTATCTTTTTTCCCATTTTTGGTTTCATGGGTTTCTGGTCCCCTTAATCTTTGGTTTGGTCGCTTAGGTCACAGTCATGTGATTGATAGGCCCAGCATGGTGTAGGTGGGCTTGATAAATCATCACCATATCACTGACCGTTGCTTGGTGCTTCCATTCTTCAAGGTGGCTTTTGTTCCTAGTTTGGAGAATAATTCCCTTATTGTTCTTATTTTGCTTATATCTGGACCTGGGAGGGTTGATATCCTATTTTCCAATTTTGTATTCTGGGTCTATTTGAGGGGGGTGGGGGTATTTTATATTTTTTTCCTATTAACCCTGTTGAGGTATTCTATGATGTTCCTGCCTCTGATATATATCGGCCTAGAGCGGACTTCACAGGAGACATACTGATATCATATTTCTTTAACTGGCTTGAATTGTTTCTGGTACATAGATCTGTGTTTCCTACATGAAACTAAACATTTGATATCTCACTAATGAGTTGTCTAGAAGTTGATTCAAAAACATATAAATGATTATAATATATCTGATCAGACTCACTCACTTTCAACCTCTTCCTCTAAACTACAAATGTTAAATAAATGTGACTAACCTTTGTAACCAGATGTATACATGCCAATCATTATGCTTTTGGCATAATCAGTTTGATTTTTTTCACTAGATTTCGCTTTACGCGTAAATTTATACGGATTATGATTTTTCAGTATATCCACCTAACATTCCATTAATCCCACAAAACGTATGTTACAAAAGACTGCTTTACGTAACTACAATATAACAGTACACTTGTCCGTGGACTTGTACTTTCCTAACAATATCATAGTCTATTTATAGCAAATCTTGTTCTACTTTCCCTCAAATTCTATTTTTATTGCATCTGTATGGCTTAGTGAGGAGAGAACAGACTATATGTATGTGGCTACTATATAATATGTCCAAATTATATGACAACAACTTTTTGGAAGTTTGTTTATTGTCGATATCTTGTGACTGTATGACCTCTGATCCAGAATAAGTAGTTCCATACACTGCTGTACAGTTCTGCTTATGTTGTCGTATGCATCTTTCCTAGATGTGGACTTGGTGTTGTGGAGTTGTGTGCGTTCAAAGCCATTATTATCCTTCATAATATTTCTCCCGTTTTAATACTCCTTAGACCAGTGCAAAGAATAATCGTGATTTATTCTTATTATTGCAATTATGAAGCTAATTTAATATTTATTACCCTAACCCTAACAATCAATAACGAGAACCCTGTTATCTATACTCCTTTTCAATGGAAGGATGTATCAACATGAATGTTTGGTGAAAGGTGTCTTATGTCTAGACTTCATGTAATAGTTATTAATTCTCAATGTAGTGTCATCTACCGGTACATGTAATTTCTAGGTTGTCCTAAATATAAATGTTGCCTCACAGACATTCAATCAGTGGCTGTTTTGAAAATAAATGTATCACTATGTTTAGAGAGTGATATATGACTTGAAATATATTTATTCCATTGCAATTTGACCATTATCATCAGGATTTTATATTGCATATCCATTTGCAAGCAAATTTCATTGGAGTTGAAATTCATAACGTATTCCTTGTTTCTTGACGCTGTTTAAATGCTGTAATGAAAATAAATATCAGAAGACATTGTACTATTTACTAAATCTAACTGCTGTTGAAAGATAAAATTCATAAAACGTGCTCAACAAATTGAAGACTGATATGTAATGGTTTGGACAAACATTTTGGATAGTTTGTTTGTTTGTTTGATTAGGATTTTTAACGTAGCTTTAACAATTTTTCAGTCATATCGCTACGATGTCTGCTGTGAGGCAGTTTATAGTGATGTCTAGCACTGAGGCATCATGACATGTAGCATGATGTCCCACCCAGTCACATTATCCTGACACCAGGCCGACCAGTCCTAACACTAACCTCTTAATGCTGAGCGTCAAGCGAGGCAGCTGTTAGTACCATTTTTGTAAGTCTTTGGTATGACTCGGTCGGGGATAGAACCCACGACCTCCCGCTTCCGCGGCGAACGCTCTAACCACTAGGCCACCGGAGCGGTTCATTTTGGATAGAAATACTGCTGAAGTTGTCTGTATATCCTTTTGAAAAGTCTGCGAGTGGAGTGTTGACTGCCAATATGATTCACTAGTTCATATGTACAAAATGTATTCATTTAGCATTTTTAAAACATAAATGTGTGTTTTACATTCAATATATGATTTGATCAATTTTGAATCATTCTGCACCAAAAATAAAATCCATGCTATTAATATGCAATTTACAGCATTCTTGCTTTTTGCTTTCTTATGCACCCTTTGGCTTTTAATCACCCTCTGTTTCATGCTAACCTGCTTTGTAACATAGCTGCATGGTGAGTGGTTTTCTGTTCCATGTTCCACATAAGCCATTAGCCAGGAAACCAAGTACAGGACCTGGGGGTTCGGGTTTGAGGAAGACATGATTGTTTTTGGTTTGTGGGTTTTAACACCATTTTTCAGTAATGATAGCATCTATATGCTGGCCAGTACATTTGGTGGAGGAATAACATTGGAAGCTACCAACAAGTTTTTTCACATACCCGCATTGGGTGAGTCTCCCAAATCATGCAGAGATGAGAGATGTACAAGTGAACTGTAAAGATGAGAGTATTAGATTATGTGGCCACCCGTGGTTCCAGGAGATAGAGATAAAAAGTGGACTAAAATCTAGAATGTGAAAACGTTTTATCTTTTATCCAAGTCATTGTACAGCTTTTGTTTCACATGTTCCTGCACACAGTCAAATGCACATTTCGAGTCTAAGATTCGGCTAATGTAGTTATGTGAGTAAGCTTGCCAGTATCTTCTCGTGGGTCGTTGATTCTTTCCGAGGGTTTTCCCGGGTTCTTCCTCCACCAATAATACTGGCCACCATGTATTGCCTACAGTGTCCTGAAAAATGTCGGTAAATCCTAAAACAACAACAACAACTTGAAATGCACATACTGATATCCAATAAATATCCATTAGCCCAGTTTCTGTGTTGCAATTTTACCCCAGATACACATACATGTAATAGATATTTCCTAAGAATAGAGGAACCAGAGTCCTACATACCTGTAGCAGACCTGGGTTCAAATAGAACTTAATTGGTGTAATTGAATAATTACACTTTATTTGGAACTGTAACTGATAATTGCCAATATCGTGACATCGTTTGGTAGCATTTGTATAAGTGACTGTCAGCGTTGGGGATGTATGTATGTATTTGTATTTGTAGTACAATCAAGTAAATGTATATGTATTGTAAAAATATAATAATCAAAATATCATTTTTGGTTCCTTAGTTTGATTGGAAAAAATAATTTAATCAATTTCAGCAATAACAGATGTAAACATGTAATTGAACACTGCGGATAAAAAGAATTAATAATAAACATTTGATCATCACTAAAATCTCAATTATAGCAGTTTAAAATATTATGATGGATTTAAAAATAAAATTTCAGAACACTATACCTTTAATATGGACAGATAGTCTTTGCTATATGAAAATAAAAGGTATATGCTTATAATTTTAGAGAAATGATTCCCATGTGATAATTTTACTTATTATTTCCTTGTCTTTTAACTGAAATAGACTAATCAAACAAGTTTAATTTAGTACAAGTTGAGATACTAGTAAATTGTATACATGTACCTATATTTTTGATTTTTGACCTAAAATGAGGTTGTTCCCCTAAGATAATTGTTTGACCATCCTCCAAGTTCTGCCGAACTTATTCTTTATATACCCTTCAAAATTCATAAAACATACAGAATTCTCAGAATTCATACAGAATTCTATGGAAAAGCACAGCGCAAAATCGTACCCCCATTATATAATACATTTAAGAAGAAAAGAATATTCAATGAAGAACAGCATATTTTATCGTAACTTAATAAATATTTATTAAACAAGAATTACATAACGTGGAACACAGTTTCTTTGTGGATAAATATGAAAACAGTCTTCTAGAAAACTTTAATGAAAAACTAGCAATGACCTGGAAGTAAACTTTAGCGAGGTCGCCACAAGAGGTTTAACACTGCATTCGACTTACAAGTAAGAGTGAGTAAAACAATTGCCAATAGCAGACTCAAAACAATAAATAGTATGAAACTTGTAGAACAGATACAGGTATTTATAACAACAGAGTGGGTTTGAATCACTGCCAATGAGTTTCATTGCTGATTGTTCTTAAAAACATGCTCATCAGATTTTTTGATGCCCAGACCCAACATATAAAACTGTTGTAGCATGTTTAATCCTGAAATATGGTGTAATTGTAATCAAAGGTCTAGATTTGTGCAAGTTCTCAATTATAAGTCAATCACAAATGTCAAACCATCTGAAAAATATTGAGATAATGTATACATAATGCATGCATGCATGCATACATACATACATACATACATACATACATACATACATACATACATACATACATACATACATACATACATATCTTAACTGCCAGGTGTTAGACTAATAATAGAGGAATTAACATTAAATTAATGTTAACAGTCACAATAAAGCTATTAGATAATATAATTATAAAAATGATTTTGACCAGACCCCCTTCACCTGTTCCGAAGTAACATTTGAATAAGCATGCTAAATTCTCGATATGTTGTTGTTGGGTTTAATGCCATTTTTCAGCATAAGATAGGCCTTACATGGTGGAGGAAGAACCCAGGAAAACCCTAGAGAGAACGACTGACCCATGAGAGGCTAATGGCAAGCTGTCTCTTGTACCCACACTGGTTGAGCCTGAGACTTGCACCCTTGCAGAGGTGAGATGGCAGTGATCCTCAAAAGTGAGCACTTTAGACCACTCAGCCACTTTGGGCCCTCCACAATATGGTGTTGTTGAAGGTCAAGATTTTTGCAATCGCTCAATTATATGTCAAATACAGGTTATACAAACTGAGACAAATATTTATTTTAACTGTCATGTCTTAGGCTATACAATATAGGGATTAGGATAAGCAATGAAGCTTAGTTTTAGATAAGAAATCTATACATAAATTATTTTTAGACTGCTGGTTAATTACAATACAATTTGTGTAATTGTATTTGAATATCACCAATATTTTGTAACTGTACTTGCAATCGATATCTACAATTAATTGTAACCAACAAATGCAATTGAACCCATGTCTAATGTGTAGACACCTAACCTAGTCCAGCCGATAATAAGTGGGCCCCACTAACCCATGGCTAGTGTGTAGACAACTACCATAATCCAGCTGTCAATATGAGGACCCCACTAAACAAACAATCAAAATAAAAAATATATACTGGTTTTGACAGATTAAGTTGATCACACGAGCTTAATGTTGATAACTTTCAAGGTGAAAGAAGTAAAAATTTGCTGTAACTAAATACAGAAAAAAAATTCATTGTGCTCGTCTAGTCCACATGACCTGTAACACAAGACATTGTTGCACAGTTCTAAGTTAACATTGCATTTTTGACAACTATATCTCTTTCTTGTACCTAACATTTATACCTAACCAAATTAATCTTTCTGAGAAGTTTTCATCAAGTTTTAGCCAATAATACATGTACAAAAGTGTATTTAAACAAGATTTTGTAAGTTAGCCAACACTATGTACTGACTGAAATCTTGTAAACAAGAAAATGAAGTCAAATATTACAGAATGAAACATTAGCTTAATGTCACTGAAACAAACTAATGACTTCAAATTTAAGTTCAAAGCATTGAATAATTGCATTGTGAATGCCTAAAGGTATTGCATACATGTACACAATACACTTGGTCAGTACTGGACAAGAAATGTGACTGGTGGCCATGTTGAAACTGTTGTTCTTTCTACTCTTTATGCATGGTTGGATATGAATGACTTGAAATTTTCACTTGAAGACTTTTTATTATATATGTTTGGTTCTAAATGAAAATGTCATTTTTATTCATCATTATTTGGCTGGATATTATTGACTTGCGATTTTCACTTGGAAAGTTCTTGTGGCATCTGTTTGGTTCTAATTGAAAACGTAATTTCTATTAATCATTATTTGGCTGGACATTACTGACTTGGGATTTTCACTTGAAGACTTCTTGTGATATCAGTTTAGTTCTAAATGAAGTGTAGACAGATGAGACCTCAAATTAGTGTTGTTCTGATTATTGATTATAATCAGATCATCAGTTGGTTGAGCAAGCCAATAAGATAATCGATTGTGAGCTCCATAATCGATTGTGTGTAAAGGGAGACTACTTTTTAGGTGTATGCAATGCACAAAGGTTAGTAAAACTCCCAGCCACTAAAGTTGACCTGAAATGTATTAATCCCTTCACAACTACAAAAAGACTACAACTTATGATTCATAATTAGGAACATATAGTCATTATTACATGGTCAAGTTGTTAAATTGTAGAGTTAATAAATTTAAACACATTTTGTTGATTTGTTTCAGTTAATTTGCAACATCTTTTGTAGTATTTATAAACAATGACAAACAAGAAAATCATGTCCTATTATACTTTAAATTATAGACGCATCACATATGAACGAAAGAATTTTAGGGGATTGTAGCAGTATTTCAGTTACATATAACTGATCAGCCATAAAAAGCTGAGTTCATTTAACAAAGTTGTAGAACAAAAGTAACACACAATGTAATATTATTGTCAGGTTAAAGTATACATCATTAAAAGAGATTACTCCTGTACATTTATAAACAAATTGGACCTTTGATCAAAGATACAACTGTGTAACAAAAATTAAAATTAGCTTTTAGTAACCAATTATGATCAGTTGGTTAAGGGGAACCGATTATCGATTAAGAATTTCTGACCAATTCCCATCACTATCTCAAAAATGGTTACCTCAAACAGCCATCTTAAAAATCTTGCTATTCCTTATTTGAAAGTGACATGGCTTTACATCTAACAATTTCTTATAATATTTAGTAAGTAGCTGCTTCCAAATAAAATCAATCAAGTATTACTTGAAGTATAATTTATTTACGTAGGTCTTTCATTATTATAACCTCTTTGACCATAATTCCAAATGTATAATAATAATAATAATAATAATAATACTAATAATAATAATAATAATAATAATAAAGTATTACTCCAGGTATAATTTATATTTGTCGGTCTTTCATTATTAAAACCTCTTTGACCATAATTCCAAATGTATAATAATAATAATAATAATAATAATAGTAATTAGTAATAATCATCACAATCAAGTATTACTCCAGGAATAATTTATGTATGTAGGTCTTTCATTATTATAACCATTCTGACCTGAAAAATTGTCAGGATTTTTAGACTTCCAAAACTTAAAGCTAGGAAAAGAGTTTGACCAACTGTACAGATTGGTATCTTATATTTATTTTGTCATGATGGTATGAAAAGAAGTAATCTCTTTGGAATTACAAGTTGAGTCATAAACACCAACATATATATCCAAATGTATAATAATAATAATAATAATAATAATAATAATAATAATAATAATAATTATTATTATTATTATTATTATTAGGTTTTTAATAATGATACAAACATTAGAGAAAGTAAATCAGTTACATAAATAATGTACCTTGAAGTATGTTAGCTGTTGTTAACATAAGGTGATTCTCCACCGTTTGAAAAGTTTCATGAATTCCCGTTTCATACAATGAGTTGTTCCATTTGTAAACAGTTAATAATCTGCTGAAATTGAATGCTTACTACTTAAAGATAGTTTGTCAAAATATCTCAACTTGAAATTTACAAAAAAATTAGTTTTTTTGACAACTAATAAGTTGGTTCCTAAATTTAATGATTATGAAATTTTGAAGATGAAATTACCTTTTCAGATTTGTAGTTCTGCAGTCCCATTATTTATGGACATCACACATCTGCTTCCAAAGACATAAAACTTTAAAGGATTCCCCCTCATGTTTCCGAAAATGAATGGCTTTTATGTTTGCTTATCTATGTATGTTTCTGATGAAATTTTTTTTATCTGTAAAATAGAAATGATTTGAAAAAAATATTTTTGATTGAGGTTTTTCTGTGTTTTACATTATTTTCCTTATCATCATTTGTTATTAGGCTAATTCAACTTAGGTTTCTAGGACATATTCTATTATCTTCCTGCATGATTGTATTGGGCTTGGTTCCTTGCCTTTTTGCTTTTTAAATTGTGAAGTGTCCTTGTGCCCGAAGGTCTTATAAGTTTTGTTACTTTGTCCCCATGATGTGGTGCTTGTGTTGTTGCATTTGTTATATGTTATTTACTACTCTGTTCTTGTTGGGGATAGAGTTGTCCAAGTCAAATCCTTTCCTATGCTTTTCTATACATTGAAATAAACTAAATGTGTTGCATAATTTCAATTCATGTTTGCAATTTTATTATTTAAATGTTTACTATTATTATTTATTATCTTTTTTTCTAATGGTATTCTATTTTAGCTTGGTGTTCTAAGATGAATAAAAATATTCTTTGTATGGGCATGAATGAAAACATAGTTCAAGATTTATGCCATTCAGGCATGTTGTCATGAAATGGATTGAAAACATTGTTACACGGATATAACAAAAACAAAACTTTGTTCAGTGACTTTTTCTATCTTGGGTTTGGAGAATGGATTGTAAGTTACTGTTATGAATTGTGGCTGAAAATATGATCCAGTTAATATATTGGCATATTTGTTTGTGTGGAATGTCTTGAGAAAGACTGAACATGTTTCTTGCACTGACTTAATCGAACAAAACTAGTTTAAAGAAATATTTATACCTGGTGATTAAAAAAATGGAGTAAGATTTGCTCAGTTCATGAGTTGGATTTTAAAGTACATTTAGTCAAATTAAAATTTTAGACCTTTTATATGGTAATGAGACCAAAAGTGTTTTTGGCATGAACTTGATTGAAACACATTGGTAGTAAAATTATAGTGGTACTAAAATTTAAGTCGTTATACCTTTTCTGGGGGTAGATATAACTGTCTTTTCTCTGTCTTTACTTACTTTTTTTAATTTTTGTTGAATTGAAGTACAAATTACTTTCCTGATAAACTAATTTCCATTGTTTTTCTAATTTTGTATTTATAAATTTTATTTGGGTAGTATTTAAGAGTGAATTGGTGTTTTGTATAGATGATGCAGTAATGCAAATGCATCTATCTTCTAGTTAGGTAGATAAAACTGCTCCTCATGCTCATAATCTTTTTGCTACAGATGTTTATATCATTTGTAGAATGTTTGGTTTTCCTTGTCCAAATGTCTGGGAAAAGCAACTCGATCTTTCCTCTTCAATAATTGGATTACTGTATACAACGTATTATTTTTTAAATATCAGATTGTTGATCATTATGAAAATTAAAGTTGAAGTTTATACTGTCCCATATTCTTCTTGTATGTTTTTGAAGTCTGTTTTCAATACAGTATTTAAAAATAATTTTGTCTGTGTTATGTTATTCATAATGCGTTTAGTTGTTGTTTTAAAAAGATCTGATGGAAGTTCAAGGTGATTCATTCTCTATTTTCCTTCTGATACTATTTCTGTCTTAGAATGTGTTTTTTTGTGATCCAGATGTTTTACTGAATTGACTATTTTTTCTTTGCTTCTGAATATGATGGAATATATTGTTTAAATTAGTACATTAATCTGACTTTACGATTATTTTATGTCACTTCCTGTTTGGAATTTAAATTCCTCTTGTAATCTTTTCTAGGTATAGGACATGAAAATTGAAATACCAGTTTTTGCAAGTAAATCAAGCTATTTTTCAATGGAGATGCATCCAAGAATGATAAAAATTCAGTCTCAACTGTCTCTGTGATGTAGCGTGGTGTACTTTTGTGACATGAAAGGAGTGGGGGTGGGTGGACAATTCTCAAAATGCAATTTTGTCAATTTTTAGAAAAACATGGTCCTAGACTCTGTTCATTTTCATGAAATTAAGTAGCCTACTTAATTTCATGAAAATGAACAGAGTCTACAACTCTGGATTGTGCCAGAAAACCTGTTAATAGCTTCAGTTTTAATTAGGACAAACAATGAAAGCTATACCAAATCACGTGTCGTCAGCCTGCTGAGGAATGTGTGTACCCTTTTACAGAACCCATATTTATTTTTATGAAATCTAACACAACTGTTGGATATTCATGACAACTGTTTCATGTTTGTATAAATTATTTAAACAGAAGAAAAAAGTATTGCCATGCTTAATAAATACTAAAAAATGGGAAATTTGAGAAACAACCCGATATCATTGTTTCCATCATTCTTTGTCATTATTTTGAATATAGCTTTCTAGGACTAAATTCATACAGATAAAATCTTGCCATGACACTGTTCATTTCAACAAGTTTGATGCATAATTTGAAGAGAAGATATAAACACTATTTTTGCTTATCTGAATGAAAATCAATATAGATGTATTTATGAAATAACTTCTAGAAGTTACTAAATCGAGTTTTGTACACTTAACGCCTTTGACCGACAATGGGGTCAATGCGCTGAATATTCTGGCATTTCTTTTCTATTTGCCTGGACTGTATAAGAGATTCAAATATATTCCTGAACTACATGGTGGTAGCCAGTTTAGGAATGGGTAATTTTCCAGACTTTATTTGGGTGTGTGTGTGTGTGTGTGCAGTAGACAGATGCCCCACCCCCCAACATTTCAAAACTATAAAAAGTGTTTATAAGTGTATTCCCCCTGATGTGTAATTCATGTGTTTATTTTTTTCATTTAATTTTCTATTTCATTTTTTCCCATCGGGAAGGGTATTTTTAAAAAGATTTCCTTCATGTTACTATAGGGAGTGTTGACCGAGGTTGATTTTATTCACCTCTCTCAGCGTCCCTTTCCTAATTCATTTAGTTGACCATGGGTAGGGCCCTAGGGGTTCCCTGTATGCTGTGTTGAGGCTGTATGTATGTATGTATGTATGTATGTATGTATGTATGTATTAGGGATGTTAATATTGGTTTTTTTCCAAAACCGATTATCGTTTGTAGAAATCCGATTTTAAACCGATTATCGGTTTTTGTCCTACATTGAAATTACAAGAAATATATTCTTATAATGCAAGTTAGTGAATGCCTCTTGTGAATAAAAGATATTCATTACATACCATAACGTATAGACGCGCATCGTCTGACGGCATGGAGGACGATATTGTGACTCCACCAAAGCCATCAAATCACGGAAGGAATTGGATTCACCAATCGAAATTGGTAGCATGTTTTCAGCGACAAACTTAGCTACAGCAGCAGTAACTTTTTCTTGATGACTATCAGGACAGTTTCTTTGTGTTCCAATAAATGTTGTTAATCGCGGCTGAACATTTGAAGGATCCGCAATTCCGGGATGTTTGCTACGCAAATGTGCATGCAATCCAGTAGTAGTACCACCGCTCCGACTTATTTGTTGTGAACATAGTTTACAGCGAGCCATGCTTGATGAAATTTTTTTTGAAAGTTTTCCTATACATCAGATTTATTTATATGACCAGCCATATTTGTAAACTTGAAAAGACACAATCAGCAGAGACCAGTCCTCAACAACAGAGACTGTAGCTATTAACAGTCTATTGTTGTCAATTTCGGACATCAAAGAACTTAGCGACCGGTCGGTCGACTAACTATTTACATCCTTCAACAATTAATGTATTCATTTACAAACACGCTGCATGGAGCACTCACAAATTTTAAACAAACACACCTTCTTATCTGCTGGCCATATTTTTTTAAAATGTAAACACTAAACAAAAGCATTAATGAATTTTTTTCTGGCATTTTAAAAAATTTTCACTACAAAAATGGTAAAAAATATTGAATTCGATTATCGTTTTGTAAAAACAAAAACCGATAATCGTTTTCAAAACCGATAATCGGATTTCCGATTTTCGTTTAACATCCCTAGTATGTATGTATGTATGAATGTATGCATGTATGTATGTATGTATGTATGTATGTATGTATGTATGTATGTATGTATGTATGTATGTATGTATGTATGTATGTATGTATGTATGTATGTAATGAAAATCATGAAACCAACACGAGAAGAAAGAGGGAGGAAAGGTAAAAAATTCGTTCAGCAAAGAAGGAAATTGACAAAACCCAGTGATCCTGAAATGGACGGCATTATTACTCAAATATGGACTTACTCATTTAAGATCAAGTTATGACTTAGTCATTTAACATCAAGTTATGACTTAGTCATTTGAGATCGAGATCAAGTTATGACTTAGTCATTTGAGATCAAGTTATGACTTACTCATTTAAGATCAAGTTATGACTTAGTCATTTAAGATCCAGTTATAATAAACCTTTGTGTTCCTTTACTGCATGTAATTGTCTTTCTCTCATGTTTTTAAAGTCGTTATGAACACATCTTCTTGCTGTTACAAATTGTATGGTAATAAGGAATATATTTTGAAAATTTATGTTTACTTCAGTGTAATTTTACTTTTGTCTTAAAATTCATATTCCGTTTGATCAAGCATTAATGTTGCACTTTTATATTCTTTTTGCAAATATTTTAAAATTGGCGTGCTTTTTACTGCTCGGTATTTGAAAGACACTCTAATATTAGGATATATTGTGAATATGTTTTTGATGGTGTATTAAGTACGATTTTTGTTTAAACTTCGTTTGCCCATATCTTTCCTTTAAAAAGTAGAAGAATATAATTTGAACAAGTACTACAGAAATTACTAATTGAAAATGCATATTATTTTGCTTTTATTTATTCTTTGTGCATGTCATTTTGAAAATTGGAATTTGATAACAAAAGAAAGAAAATACGTTTTTTGTCTCGCACTTATTGTTTCTTTTGTTACGTCATTTTACATATTATGCAGATAATTGTTCGTTTTCCAATACATTTATTTTCTTGTCCGTATTCCTGTAATTAGCATCAGCGACGTCAGTACACATGATTTGGGATTCATTCCATTTGGGTTTCATTGTGAACTGAAGTTTTCACGGTTAGGTTCCACTGTGATAGTCGATATTATTGTTATTGACCCGATTTCACGGTCCAAAACGTTAAGGTGGACGGTCGTGTTCATGTACATAATGTTTGGCATGGTCAAGACTTAGATACATTGTATCAATCCGTTCATTGAATAAGTGGTCAAGACTTAGATACATTGTATCAATCCATTCATTCAATAAGTGGTCAAGACTTGGATACATTGTATCAATCCATTCATTCAATAAGTGGTCAAGACTTGGATACATTGTATCAATCCGTTCATTCAATAAGTGGTCAAGACTTGGATACATTGTATCACTCCGTTCATTCAATAAGTGGGCAAGACTTAGATACATTGTATCAATCCGTTCATTCAATAAGTGGGCAAGAGCGATGATTCTCTTTACAGAGGACCAACTTCCTAGTTTAGAACTATATAGTGTATTTTTAAAATCGGAAGAACCCAACTCTAACCTATTTTACTGTCTGTAGTATATGCATTAATCAACTTGTTTTGGCATTATCTTTCATTAACAAATTTCTTGAATTTTGATAGAGGAATAAGAAAGCATGCACTCACTTTTTTCTGCAAAAAAAAAATTGCACAACATTTCTTTGACATTGAATTGAAAAGACAGAAGAGATTAGTATCACCACAACTTTCATTTTCTATAGGTACTGTATGTTTGAAATTATAGCAAAAGAACTAATGCTTAAAAACAAGAACAATAAGATCAACAGCAATACTAAATACAATTTTACGAAATCAATAATACAATAACAACTATGTAATACTACTACTACTGCTACTACTATTAATAATAATAATGCTACTATAGAATGATAGGGTCATGTGTCAAAATGGGAGATAGACATACTATAAAATAATTCTGCCATGCGTTAATTATTTTTCTTCTTCAGATTATTACTTTTTTTTAATCAAGATCGCGTTGAGCACGTGTCTAACATATGGTACCGTGTACATGCAGTTAGATTTCATATGCAAATGAGTCAGTTGAATATAATCCAGTTTTGAGATATACAGAAGTGAATTACAGTTTAGTACTGATACTTGTAGTTCTCATTAAATGCCTGCGTCTATAGCCAGTTATATGAGGAAAACTGAAATTATTGGTGATGACTCCGGGATCGTATCACAGAGAATTGTTCTTTTACACATTACGTTTTCCTATAACTTACCCATGATTTATTTTGTTTGGCATCTAGGTTGATAAAGGGCAATCAAACGTAAAGACGGCAGTGCCTCTGTCTGGACAACGCCCTAAGGACTCTGAAGATGGGAAACAAGGTAACAGTGACTCCACGAAATTGTTAGATGTATAGGATTCATGAATTTAGGTTCTATGCAGAATTGTATACGTCGTCCTATATTAGGTACATTTATGTGACATTGATTTCGAAAAATCTTAGTTTGTGCATATGACCAATATATCACAGTGAAGTGGGGGATTACAGTGGGTTGTAAAATATTTACTAGACATTGGTTATTTTGGTATGCATGAATGCATATTTGGTATATTATTTTGCATTTTAATGTAGTGAAATAATGATATCACCACAGTGATATTACCACATTTAGAACTACATATACTTTCTTGTTCTATGTAGGTTTTGTATCTTCCCTTGTCCGTGTTCTTCAAGGCTTTATTGCCATATTTATATATTCCATTTTGTCATTCTGTCTGTCTGTCTCTCTCAGTATGTCTGCCTGTCTCACTGGAATCAATAGATCTAAGAATGAATCAAGACTGTTGACCCTCTTGTATACATTTATGTAATCAGTAAAAGGTTATCATCAAAAGTCATAACTATGAGTTCAAAGAATAAAATGACATCATCAAGAATGCAGAAAAATCAATTTAAATAAATATAAAGGTGGCATCAGCTATGTATAACAACAAATCCCAAAAATAAAAAAACTGGCTTAAACATTTCACCTTTGTAAACAAAAACTAGTTTTTCACATGAATCATGCAAATTGTCAGTGAATGAACTTACATTGACTTGTTGCTATTTGATATTATCCATCATACAGGTGATATAATCGTTACACCCTATGACAAGGTACACTTTTTTAAGAAAATCTCTTGATTTCAGATAGTAGCAAGATTGTTTAAGTAGCAACTAATTTTCTAGTTTTTTTCCCAGCTTCATCCTCCATCAGTTATAATGGCTGCCATGGTATGCTAAAAATGTCATTACACCACCAACAACAACATCAAGACGACTTGGGGTTAGTCCATTAGCACAAGTTTGTTATTATAACTACTTGGAGGATTGCCATTAAACTGTATCCTCATATTCATCACATGGTATAGATGTTCCTAAATGAACTTGACAACGGTTGTTATCAGTATCATCACTATCATCATATTCAATACTCAGCTAAGTGACAATTACATTGTTGGTGTTGTAGGGTTTAGGACCACTTTTCAGCACACGATCAGAATACATTGCGGCCTGTATTAATGCTGGAGGAAGAACTGGGAAACCCCCCCCAAGAAAGAACCACCGACCCACGAGAAGCTACTGGCAAGCTTTCTCATATACCCACATTGGCGAATCTGAGACACGAACCCACACAGACAGAGGTGAGATGTCAGTGATCCATAACAGAGCGCTTTAGACCACTCGGGACCCCGACAACTAGTTGAAATTTGTTGAATCATTGGGCCTAATCCAGTTGATAAATGTGCCAATAAGGTTAACATAAATAGCAAGGTCTCTTATTGACCACATGTATACCAACCTACCAGACAATGAGGCATATATTGATATACTGAACATTAGTCTTAGTGACCAGCACCCTACTTTTCTGACAAAACAAGTTAGTTAAAGTGCAAGACAGTTACTTTTGCTGGCACCTTTGTTATCATCATCATCACTATGATCACTTTTTAGTAATGACAATCAAATCAAAATAATGAGTATCACCAACTAGAATTATAGATGAGGATAGGGACCACATTCACCCCAGGAATTGAAGTTTACAAAAGCAGTAACAAGTACTTCAGTCTAATTTGCATTCATGTTTACAAAGGATTAAATAGTCATTGGTGTTTGTATCGGCTTTTGCAACATGTTCGTACTTAGTAGTGTCAGATGCTTATTCCCCTGTCAAATAGATAATCAAATTACATTACAATTAACTACGTTTCTGCTACTTATGTATACAGCCCCCACCCCCTAAAGAGTAATAAGATAAATGTATATATGTTATATGGAGAAAGGGAAGCAACTTTTACACTTTTCTGATTCAGTAGTATGGGAAGTCAAAATGTTTTTATATGGTGCATACACCATTTATTAAAATATAACGAACGTGCAGTATTTATTGGACATATAGATGACTAAAGAGTAACTGTGCCAGTGTTTGATTAAAAAGGTCAGTGATTGCTTGATCGCAATGTAGGTGTGTCCATCGTCCTAAAGTGTTGTAGCTGCATCAGCATCGTTACTGCACCAAAACATTCTTTGCCAGGATCAACCTGTCGCAATTGTGAACAGCACAATGATCCACGTTGTTAAATTTATTTAAACTCTAATGTGGCCTCAGTTGCAATTTTAGATGATCACGGTTCAACCTCTTTGTATATGCTTGCAACATCTACAACAGTCAACGCATATTTGTATGTAGTTTGTTTATGAAAGTCATATGATAAAAACAAGATATCTGCCTGATGGAATTTGGTGGGTGTGTTGACATCAAACAGGCTATGTTGAATGTTTTGAAATGGGGTAGATACATGTGCCATATGGCTTGTTGTGATAATCAATCTGCGGCTACAGTTTATGTGGCACATGCTGTGGTGTGTTTTTATTTATTTATTATTATTTTTATTTTTGTGTTTTTAATTGTTGCTGTTCTTCTCCAGTATCCGATTGGACTTTAATAAATCGACTTCATTATGTAATTGTTGGCGTTTAATTGACAGCTTCCAACACAATTTGACATTTCATCTCCGATCTTATGAACCAATTCATGAGTGATTCCATATATTTGTATTCTGTTATCGAATTCAGTCTGTGAATCAGTTTGGCATCTGCAATGTGTCATTGTTGTAGATCCTGATTTGTTTTCGCGACATTATGAACATGGCACGCTTGATCGGTCGCATTTACCGGAAATTTGCCTGGTTTCGGTTGATTGGATTTCTCAAGTCTAATATAAAGAGTTCCAGAACAACAATAATTATATCCTGGAAAAAGCTTTACCCGGATACTTATCCCATGGTATTCCAAGTATTATTATACTTTTGTATTATTTTCAAGATTAACAACTTTTCTATGGATGTTTGTTCATAGTGGAGGGATTCACGTGAGTCCTTTTCAGGTGACAAATTCTGACTTCTCTTCTTTTTTTTGGGGGGGTGGGGTGGGGGGGGGACACCAGACAGATGCCCCTCTCCCCCAATAAAAAAAGTAAACAAGTTTTTATGTGTGTTTGTGCACCCTCCGATTTGTAGTTAGTTGTATTATTTTTATTTCCATTTAAATTTCATTTAGTCTTTCCCATCGGGATTATAAAGTTTTGAAAGGGGTATTTTCATTTCCCTAGTGTTTCTAAAGTGGGATTTGTGAAGTGGGATTTGATCTACCCTCCTTCGGATCCACTATCTTTTTTTATTCCTTTTGACCATGGCTTGTGGTCTCCTATATCCTGTGTTTGCTATATGTGTTAGTGCTATTTGTATGTGTGCTATATATAAATCTATTTATTGTGTTTTTGTTAGGATAGCCTTTTCTTCTTCAAATTCAAATTCACCAGTTGTCTTATTCTGTGATTTTACCTCTAAATGGATTATCACATTATTCATTTTATTTAAATTTTAAAAATAATTTATGAGATTTTTGAATTTTGTGTAAAGTGAGGTGTTTTTATTTATAGTTTTTTAAGTTGTCTCACTTTACTTATTATATATTTATTTCTTCTAGTCCACCTGCCTTGAGTCAGGGTCTGTACAAATTTATTTGGCTGTATTTCTCCTGACTCAATTTGGGTCATCTTTAATTATTTAATTTATTCTATTAAAATTTTTCAAATATTTGTAATTTTATTTTCCCTTTAAATGGGTACCCTGTCCAGTATAGGATCTGGACGGATAAAGAGTTTATGGATTTAGTATCCAAGTTTTGTTTTGTAAAAAGTGCATTCATAAAATAAATAAATGAATAAAAAGAATATTGCAAGTATGTAATTAATTTTCCTTGATGTGGTGTTTTTCCAAACTCTTCCATAGGCCTGCCTACTCCGTGTACCGCCATGTGATATAGCCCCATGACGTCCTCATGAATGTACTTGCCCCATTAAGGTTTACTTAGTTGTAATACACATATATATTTTAAATTTTAAATTTTTAACTTTTATAAATTTTATCATATATTATAAAATGAAGAATAAATAAATAAATTTAGTTTACATTATATACTATTTCTTAACCGTAATTATTGGTCCACATCTAAACATTGTCTTCGTTATAAAGTCCGTAATTTGTCTAATTAAGTGTTTATTTAAATTTCCGTCTAGGAAGAGTATTTGCCATCTGTCATATTTGTCTATCTTCATGATTTCCATTATCAGTTTGATCCTGTCTTCCTTTGTTTTGTCGCATTGAGTGATTGTGTGATTTTTTGTGAATGGGGCATTTTAGACTAAGTGGCGTGAGTACCCAGATATGTATTACTTCTTTTATTTTTTGTTTAACTGTTATGCAGTTTTCCTTCGTTTCATTTGCCCCAAAGAATATCCTTAGGACTTTGACTCAAATTTTTATCAAATGTGGGGGTAATCCAGGGTGATTACCTCTCCAGTTTCCTATTTTCAAAATTTCTGTTTTGTCGTGATTTATTTGCGACCCCGAAGCTACACTAAAAGCTTCGTATTCCTTTTGTAAATATAAAAAGGATTTTGGATCTTTTATAAAGTTCGTACAATCATCAGCATGTTGTAGCATCTTAAATTCTTCTCTCAAGTTAGGTATTATGATTCCTTGAATATTAGTGTTGTTCCTGATTTTGATACTCAGGATTTCAATCGCTATTACGTATAATAGCATAGATAGTGAGCAGCCTTGCCTCACTGATCTTTGTATTTCAAATTTTTCTGTTATCGCCCCATTGACTTGTACATTTGCAGTTATTTTATTGTACATTATCTTGGTCCATATTTGGAAGTTTATTCCAAATGAAAATTTTTTCAGTACTTTTTGCATGTAATTATGTTCTAATCTGTAAAAAGCTTTCTCTAGGTCGAAAAGTACCATAGCACATTTCGTATCTGACCCATTTATGAAATATATTATTGACCTAATATTAAGTATGTTGTTTTGTATGCTTATACCTTTACCACCGCATGTTTGATTAGTGTCTACTATTGTGTTTATCCAGTGCTTTACCCTATTTGCTAGAATTCTACTAAGTATTTTGTAATCCGTGTTAAGGAAGGAGATGGGCCTCCAGTTTTTCAAGTCTTTTCGGTCACCTTTCCCTTTGTAAATGTTAGTGATCAACCCTTCCCTCATTGAATCTGTCATTAAGTCATTATTTAAAAGTATATGGTTAAATAGATTTTCTAAATTTGGTGCCACCACATTTTTGATTTTTTTGGTAAAATTCTGCTGAGGTCATCTCGCCCTGGGGATTTTCCTTTTGCAAGCTCTCTTATTGTGGTCTGCACTTCTTCCACAGAAATGACTTCATCACACAAATTTTTGTGTTCTGATTAAATCTTTTCGCATTGTATTAATTCTAAGTATTGTGTTATTGTTTGTATGTCTATGTTTTGAGATGTATACAAGTTTGTAGAGAAGTTTTGTATTTCTTTCATAATTTATATTCTAATTGTCACTTCCTTCCCAATAATTATTAAAGTGTCGTGTGTTTTCTCCACCCTTTTCCTTTTTTCCTCCCTTTTATATAGTCCCTGTTTGTATATATGGTGTAATTTCCCCGCCCTTATTTCCTTTCCCTCTGTTTCCCATTGTTCTAACTGTTCTAATTGCTTGGAGAAATGAACCCTTTCCCTTATATGTGTGGTGTCATTGTTTAATTTCTGCATTTTGAATATTTTGAATGCGTTTCGCTTAGTTGAGTGATATATTGCTAGCTTTTTAACTTTCTTTTTAAATCTATCCCAATCAGTCATTATATTTACTGCTAATTTTCCCTTTTCATTTGTGATTATTTTAGGGATTTCCTCTTTTATTTCCCTAACCAGATGTTCGTCTCTCCCATTTAATTCTATTTTTTATCACCATTTCTAATGTTATCTGTTTATGGTCCGAAATTTGAATTTCTAAAATTTACTTTTCTCAATGGTATATTTTAGGTCCAAAATTTGTTACGTAAAATTTGCATAATTTTACTTGCCCCCTTTCCTACTGTATTTATTCCTTGTTTATATATTCATGTGTATATTCGGTGTTTAATAAATTTAATCTTCTATACACATCTGTGATTTTATGTTCTTTTAGCATTTTACCAATAATTTCCCTCGAAGAAAGATCCATTGTCGTTAATTACTCTATCCTATCCACATTTTCTCCCACACAGTTAAAGTCCCCTCCCCAAACTAATTGCTCTGTTGTATAATTATTTAAATTCTGACTTCTCACACTAAGTTTCACTACTATGTATGAGTTTGTAATGGTAGGCCCTGCATGAGTCTATGCCAAATCCAAATTTTGAGTTTTTCCTTTTGGTTATTTATAGTGGAGAGGCCACCATGGGTCCAATTCAGGGGTCAAATTTGACATCCCTTGCTATGTCCCTCCACTATTTGTAATCATGTATTTATTTGTGTTTATCCAAAGAAGAAGACAATAAATTGTTATTCATAGAGTGTTAGTATTAAAGGATAGTTTATGGTAGAGAGGTTCGCATGGGTCCTTTTAAGGTGTCAGTTGTTGACCTCCCATGCTAAGTCCAGCCACTATTTATATCCCATATATTTGTCCGTAACATCATTGTTAGTGAGAACCCATTGTGTGCCTCACCCTTAAGTTCATTAGTAAGCCATTCACTTGCAAGTTGTGTGAGGTCAAACAGGTCCTGTGTTTACTATGTTTATATGCTGTAAATATGTTATAATTCCGGTCTTATTAAAGTAGCCATATGGCCATATGGAATGTTTTCATTATAGTTATAGTTGTTCACTTGTTGGGTTTCTATTCAAGTTCTAGTATATGTGGGTGGGCTGTACAGATGTTAAATAGTTGTATGTAATTACTAAAATTTTGAGGGTTTTTTTTGGGTTATTTTTAATGGAGGGGCCCGCATGGGTCCTATTCAGGTTTCAAGTTTGATATCCCTTGCTACGTCCCGCCACTATTTAAAGTCATGGGTTTATTTCTTAAATCTTCTCAAAGGAAAAGGATTCATCTGAAAGTTGTTAGTATTACTGTTAATTTTTAGTTGAGGGGTTCACGTGTGTCCTTTTAAGGTGTCAGTTATTGACCTCTCTCGCTAAATCCCGCCACTAATTTTATCCATATTGTCTGTAATTACAGCTCTCTAGTGCACACAAATAAGTTGTAAAGATGCTGGAAAACCAGTGAATGGGATTCGGTTGTAAAATTTAATTAGAATATATATCTTTTTTACTATTTGTTATTTTATTATGTGTTTATATAACTGGTGTTTTTTTTCTTCAAAACTAGCCATTGCATCTTTTCCATTTCTCATGATTTATTATTATGAATTTTCGGGTATCCATATAGATTGGTTTCTTTTTTGAATTCATGAAGTATGAAATTGATATTGTCCTGATAAATTGTTTAGTCATTTTTTTCATCAGTATAAAGAAGTGAATTGGGGTCAAAGTGACCTGTTAGATGTGACATTTTTTTCTTTTATTTCCTTTCTTTTATCATTTAGCATTTCACACGTTAGGATCAAGTGGATTTTATTGTCTGTATATTTTTGCATAGTGGACATTATGAGAGGGCTCTTATAACTTTTTTTTGTACGCAAGTTCTCCGGTCCACCATGCGTCATGTATATATTTATAAATTTGCAATAGGTCTTTTAGTTTTTTAATTGTTTGCCAATTTTTCCATATAGCAATCCAGTTTAGGTGATTTTTGCCTAATTTGATTTTATTTGGTGGTAATTTTGTTTGTTTTATTATATCATAAATTTCATTGCTGTTTTTTGTTTCCCATATTCTACTATTTGTTCTGTGTTTCCTTATTGCTTCTGTTTGTTTGCAAGCTAATTTAGTTGGTTAAATCAGTTTAGTGATGTTGTTATTGTTATATATTGATTTGTTGTGTGGTAACAAAAAGCCAAACCAATAGGTATATATTCCTTGCCAAGGTTGAGTAGGTGGGTATTGTAAGTTGTTGATTCTTTCAAGGTATAAAGATGTTTGCTTTAATTTTTGATTGGGGAGATTCATTCCCCCTTTATCCTTAGCTTTTTGAAGTGTAAAACATGTCAATTTACAAAGTTTGTTCCACAAAAATGTGTATATTTCTTTCTCTATTTTTTTATGTAATATAATTCATAATCCATGATATTTAAATTCATGCCAAATTGAGTTAAAAAAGTAGGTTTGGGTTATTTGTATTTTTTCTAGGAAACTAAAGTTTCTCACATTCCATATCATTTTGTGTGTATTTATTTTGTTAATTATTTGGTTCAAATTAAGCATTTTACAGTTATTGCCTAGTTATTCTAATAGGACTTTTAATTGTTGTTTAATATTTTGCTGACGGGAGTTGTGAATAATTTCTTTTCTAGTCTCTGATTAGTAGGATTTCAGTTTTATCATGATTTTAATATGAGACTTCACTGAAGTGTTTAAATTGTTTTATTAAATGATTACATGAATCAAAAGGTGTTATGAAATTTGATAAGTCATCAGCATGTAGAAGCATTTTAATTTGTTGTTTTTTTTTTAATTTGGAATGTTAATGCCTTGAATGTTGTTATCATTTTGAATTACTCTGTTGAGAATTTCAATCTCAGTCATGTACAGTAGCATTGAGATTCGACATCCCTGCCTTACCGATCTTGTTATTTGAAAGGTGTCAGTTTGTGCACCATTTATTTGTACAGTAGATTGAATTTTGTTGTATAAGGTTTTTATCCAATTTATGAAGTTTATATCGAAACCATTTTTCTTAAGTGGTGACAGTAATGGATCTAAGTCGTTCGTCGGATTTTGTCTTTCGGAAATCGTACAAATTTACTAGTTGAATTATTGTTGCATCGAAACGCTGCACAGTGGGACATTTTGGAAGATTCTTGGAAAACAAACTCGAATATAAACAGTGGATGAGCAATAGCCTTTATAGCTGGTAAAGAACCTGTGACGTCACGTTTATTCAGCCTCGTTTCCATTCGACAAATATGCATATCGGAACGCTCACGCAATTCTAACCCTATAAAGTACTGTACATTTTTTTCGGTGCAACTGGGTCGCCCCAAACTATTATTTAATTTATCATGGGCATCAAAATGAGTAATATAACCACAACTTTAACTGTAAGTTCCCTATTCACTTTAAGTGTTTGGATAATAAAGTTAATTTCATTTTTATCAAAAGGCTTTTCTTGATCAAAAAGAATAAGGGCACCATTTTTATTAGTTGTTTACATGAATATTTTTATAGATTTCATTGATAAAATGTTATCTGATATCTGTCTTCCATCCTCCCCGCATGATTCATTGCTTATGACTATTTTGCTTAGCGCTGTCTTGAGTGTATTGGCCAAGACAGCACTAATGATTTTATAGTCGAGGTTCAGGAGGAAGATTGGGCGCCAGTTTTTTTAATTCAAGCATGTCGCCTTCAGTTTTGAATATCAAAGTCCAATTCTCATTGTTGATGTCATTTCTTTGGTTAGAAGTATTTCATTATATAGGTTTAGTAAGAATTATTTGTTTGAATTTTTTTGTAAAACTCTGCTGTTAAACCGTCTAGGCCAGGTGCCTTGTTGTTGGTTGCTGTGTCTATGGCTGTTTCAATTTCAAATAAGGATATTGGTTGTTCACATAATTCTTTTTCTTCTTGTTTTGTAGTTGGAAGTTCAATTTTGTTTAAGTAGTTTTTGATATTTTTATTTGAAATGTTTTTGCTTTTGTATAGTGATTGGTAATAAGTTTTAACTTTGTGTAGGATGTCATGTTTCTCTTGTAATATTGTTATTGGCTCTTAGTGAAAGTCATTGATCCATCGTTTCCTCTTCTAATTTCTTCTCTTTTATTTATTTTCTTTCCAATTTTGTACACATCTTGGAATAAGCCACTTTTTTTATTTTTCTCCATTTAGTTTGTGTGGTTGTAATTTATCGAGTATTGTTTTAGTTATTGTTTTTCGTTCTTCACTTGTGTTATTGTCACTTAGTATTCTTTCGCATTCTTTTTCAATTTGTTGCTCTGGCTTTGTAATCTAGAATATTTGTGACATGTTTTTAATTTGATCTTTTATTGTATCCCAAAATTGCATTATATTTAGTTTAGTTGTGTTTTAAAGGAAGTTTGCTGTTTCATGTTGTAATTTGGGTGGGTCTAAAATTGAGTTATTGAGTTTTCAGTGACTCTTTCCCCATTTGGTTGTAGCAGGTGTTTTATATTTTAAAGTAACTGTTTTATAGTTTGTGAGTTTTTCATTTATGATTTTGCATTCAATTATATTTGGTGTGTTGTTGTTCCTGACATATATATGGTCAATTCTGGAGGCATAGTTGTTATATTCAAATGTGTATATTCTTTCTTGAGGGTGTAAGTGTTGATAAGCATATATAAGCGAGTTGTTTTCTATCATATCTATTAAGGCTGTGGTTAATCTTCTATCACTATAGGGTGTAAGTCGATCTATTTCATTTACGCATGTGTTGAAATCTCCCAATAAAAAAATGTTTTCTTGACTACAATTAGATAAATAATTTGAGAGATCGTGTAGAAAAGGTAGTTTTTGTTTATGTCTTGCAGGTGTGTATACAGTTATGATGTGTTTTTTGTGTTTTTATGTGTAAAAGTCTTCATCTAAAATGTGTGGGTGTGGTGTAATGTTTCCAGTTGTTTGGTTTTTATTTATTCTTAATAATTAGTCCTATTCCTGAGTTAATGTTGCATGGATCTTTTTGTACTATCATGATGGCATTTAGTTTATCTTCAATAAAATGGATGGCTTTTTATGTATGTTGTGTATTTTCTGTAGTGCAATGATATTACGTGATTGTGTTATTTCTCGGAGTTTTAGGTTTTGGCATGTTTAGTCCTCTAGTGTACTAGTTTTAAAATGTCATCTTTAAAATGCCTATCATCCATTTTAATTGTAGAGGTTGTTGTAAATTATGGTTAGTGTTATTTCATTGTACTTTGTTGGTTGATTTATGGACTTGTGTTGTCACCCATGTTTGTCTGATTTGGTTGTTGTTAGGTGTGATGTGTTTTCTTATTGTTTTTGTTGTTGTTGCCTTGGTTGTATTATGTTTTGTTAATGTAAATGTTGCCTGTATCGTTATATCTTCGTTTTTTCTGGTACTTTGATGTTTTGTTTGGTTTGTTCTCTTTTGGGTAGTTGTCTGCGTCGGCTTGTCTTGTAGCTTGGCGTTTTTCAGGTACTTGACTTTGTGATTGCTTCTTCATTTGGGTTGTTTTTCATTTCACTGGATCTTGTTGGCTCATTGTGTCATGACTTGTTTCTATTGAGTTAATAGGGGTGTTGAAATCATATATTTTAGTATTTGTTTGATGGCTGCAGTCTTTGGAGTATATGGGGTTTCTTCAAGGGCGTTTGGTTATAATTGTTCTGTTGTTTGGCGTGTTTTTCCCTCTTTCTGCTTGGGTGATAAGGCCTTTTTTGTGTTTTTTTTTTTATCTTCTGTGTTTCTTGGTTCCAATTCTGTTTCCTTTGGGCTTTCTGGTTCTGGTATCTTTCCTCTTGTTGTTTCATCTTCCTCAGTTACCATTTCCATTAGTCTCTCTGGTTCTTCACTGTTGTTAGCGTGGAATTTTTTTTCCCTTGTTATTGTCAGTGGTTCCGGCAGTTATATTATTGTGGGTTCCTTAGTTACGCCGCCTTTTTTGTTGGTTATTGATTCCCCACTTTGGGCCTCTTCCTCCTATGCAGGGGTTTGTTCTGATTGCTGAGGTGTGTCAGTTATCACCGATACAGCATGGGCATAGGACAGACTAGGCATGTTGTTTTGCTGGTGTGAAGTTGTTTGTGTGTGTGTGTGTGTCGTATAATGTTTGCACTGTTTACACACATTTCCATTTGTCATGGCTTGTTTGACCACAAGTACTGTATGGTTGTACCTGTATACAACCATAAAACCATGTTTGGATTGGTACTTTAAAAAATTCAGGGACTTTTCATGTGTCCCTTGTATCAACTCTTACTATGATTTTGCCAGTATTAATACCTGGCATAGTTTTCTAAGTTTCTTTCCTTATGTCTAGACACTTGATTCCAATTCTTTGTTCAAAATCCTCCCGAAATGCCGTTAAGTTCTAAGACATGACAGACTACTTTGGTGTTTTGGTAGATAATAACCTTGACCATATGAAACATATCAGTAAAAAGGTCAATTAAAGTTTATGGCTTCTCAGTAGGATAAGACATTTTCTCCCTGAAAGGCACAGAAATCTATTTTATAACAGTTACATACAACCCTATTTAGACTACTGTAATACAGTATGGGGTAATTCAGATGATAAAAACATATCAAAGTTGGAAAATCTTCAATAAAGAACATTTAGGCTAATATCAAACCAGAAAGAAAGCAAGGAAAATTTAGCTGGTAAGTTAAAATTATTACCTATCAAAGACCAATTCTGTTTAAGAAAAGCCAAATTAATGTACAGGATATCCAATAATAGTGCTCCTGAATATTTACAATCCCTATTCCAGTATAGGCTACCTGGTAATACACCCCACCTGTGATCCATGTCTACAAAACAGTATAAAATTCCCAAACCAAATAAGGAATTATTCAAAAAATGTTTCCAATACACTGGAACTTTGCTCTGGAATAGTATTCCAGTTGAGATTAGAAATGCCCACTCTATTTCCATCTTCCAAACCCAATATATCCAGTGGCTTCTGAGATGCTGCTGAATTAAATAAATTCCTTACATGAGGGCCTCAAGGTAGATTAGTTCTTATCTAATTGTGTTATCCTCTTTAAATAAAATAAATAAATTAAAATAAATAAAGTCATTATCTACAAAATGTACAGATTTATTACTAGCTCACTGCCTTCATTTTTATGCTTTTGTGGATTTTGTAGGTGCTGTCGGTTTTGTGGGTTTTGTTGGTATTGTGTGATTTATATGTTTTCCAACATTATACCAGGTTGCTTCATCACTTAATAACTTATATTTTAATTAGTGGATATATTTTATTTAAAATATTAATTAATTATGTTAGTAGGGCTCCTGACTCCCTCTAAAGCCTCTTTTGAGTTTAGGATTTCTTCTTCCATTATTTCCTCAAGTTCACACTTTGTATCTTAAACTTAAGAAAGTATCCCTTTGAAGTCAATTGCGTCCACCATTTTTACCCAATGTACAATGCACTGCTGTTACACGCTGTTGTTTAGTTGACATTACATACTAAAGGGGGCAACTCATAAATTCCAATACATTTTGCTAGGAGAAAGCACTAATAGAACTGTTAAATTCACCAAGGTATTGATGGGTTAACATATTGGAAATATGGCCAATGGAGATGCTGGCATCCTTGATAATTTGAGTAATGACTATTTGTAGTTAACCATTTAAGATTGTATGATATATACTCAATGTGTTTATTGAAATCTTATACATCATTGCATTTAAGATTGACTTAAGTCCTTGGTATGAACACATGCTGACTTCCGTTGCGGTCTACCTTAGTAATATTGTAAGAGTGCATAACTTAACACAGGTTTTGAACCATTAATATAAGCGACGTTGTCATCACATTATGATTGGGGTGGGAAAACCATTACTATAAGCGACGTTGTCATCACAGTATGTTAGGGGTGGGAAAACCATTACTATAAGCGACGTTGTCATTACAGTATGATTGGGGTGGGAATACCATTACTATAAGCGACGTTGTCATTACAGTATGATTGGGGTGGGAAAATCATTACTATAAGCGACGTTGTCATCACAGTATGATTGGGGTGGGAAAACCATTGCTATAAACGACGTTGTAATAACAGTATGTTTGGGATGGGAAAACCATTACTATAAGCGACGTTGTCATCACATTATGATTGGGGTGGGAAAAACATTACTATAAGCGACGTCGTCACCAGTGTATTATGATTGGGGGTGGGGGTGGAGGGACAACACAATCCTAATTTAGTAATGTGTAAGATATAGAGTTGGTAATGTATTGACATAATCATTGAGAAAATTGACTTAATGTACGGTCGCCATAGTAGCTCATGTTTGAATGTTATAAAAAATGTAGGGTTTTGTTGGATCAGTGAGTTTTGTTGGTTGTGAGTTTTTTGAGTTTTCTCAGAAGTATATAAGGCATTTTGAGTAGCCTGTCAGCAGTTCTTAAAGCTAGTCAAGGCCCTGAAAGGCAGAGTGATCTAAAGCACTCACCCTTCTGGATCACTGACATCTCATCTCTGTCTGCATGGGTTCGTTTATTTCAGTTAATAACAATAAATCTATGGTAGTCACATCAGTTATTGTGAGTTTTGTTTTGTTTTTACTTTTAGTATAGAATTATGTAACTTTACGCAATATTTTGGACAGTAATGTTGTGTTTTAAGTTTATTTAAGCATGAGCAGTATTTATTGAAGTAAATTTTTAATTTCTTTTTCTCATCTAAATTATATGAATTATATTCATTTCTAATTTTATTTACAAGCAAATTATATATTATCACTTGCTCTAATAATTAGTTATAAAGACATTATTGAGTGCTTTCTTTAAAGAACAATTCTTATATTTTTTAATTTTCTTTATTCAAAATATTTTTTTGGAAGCTAAATTTATATGGAGAAATGTCAAAATGTTATATATAATTTATTTTCTTAAATTATAATTCTGAAAATGTACTTAGGAAAATATAATGCTCAAGTCATTGTGGTCATTGTCCTCACTGATTTGAAATTTTCAATCCAGTTTAGTCATTTACTTAATTTAATACTTAATGGACATAATTCTAACATTTTAATAAGAAACTCAAATGTCCAAGTCATCCTAAGTGTTTTTCTTAATGACTTGACCCCATTATAAATTCAATTCAGCAATACCGGATTTATCTAGCAAATTTTTAAAAACATAATTTATTGATGTTTTATTTTATAATATACAAGCTGCCTTAGTCATTGTGACTGTTGTCCTCACTGACTTGACCCCATTTTAATTCAATTCAGCAATATCTGATTTATGTGGTAATCTATAAAAACATAATTTATTGATGTTTTATTTTATAATATACAAGCTGCCTTAGTCATTGTGACTGTTGTCCTCACTGACTTGACCCCATTTTAATTCAATTCAGCAATATCTAATTATCTAGCAGTCTATAAAAACATAAATTTATTGATGCTTTATATTATAATTTACAAGTTGTCTTAGTCATTGTGACTGTTGTCCTCCCTGACTTGATAGCCAATTTATTTCCAGCAATATCAATTCAGTTCATTTAAGCATTGTACTATAATTGAAGTGTATGGAAGAAAATGTTCTTGCAAATGTTACATTTCACATATTTCAAAAGTCATATTATCTCTTCTGTAGTACATTTAATAGCAACTGAATCCATATTTAGTAAGTCTTACAAAATTGGGTCAATGTTTCCTACTGGAGTTTTCTTTAGTTTTTCCTCCACCAGCTTTACTGGCTGCCATGTGTAAGCTGTATTGTGATCAAATATGGCATTCAGCCTTAAACATGACCCTTCTCAGATCCAATAATCTGATATAATTCATACAATTAAAACTTGTTGCCACTATTAACAGCCAGTAGCTGCTTCATGAAATCATGTAGATGAATTACAATTTGGTCATTTTGGATTTTCTAGGTGCTCATATTTTAAAACGCATTTTAAAATGTCCTTGATGTAGGGCTCACACTAAGGCACAATGCTTGTTCCAAGACACGATGTGTCAATCAAATTTAGTTTAGCAACCATTTATGTCAAGCTGAGGGGTCCATCTGTATAAAATGTTGTCTACCTGATAAACAAATGTTGCAACAGGTGCTACAACACCTCTACTGCCTTGAAGTATGTTGTGACAAGCTTTTTGGAAATTTATTGCTTTTTTTACTAACTGCACAATTTATATTTGTTATATGTGTCAGTATCAACTAATTTGTTGGTGTTGTTGCGCATGACTGCCATCCAATTATATGAATTTGTAAAAATGTTGCTTATTCACACAATCACAGCCTGGCATCATCTGTTTGTTAGTGCTTTACATATCAATTATGGCCACTCTTTTGTCAAGTTTATCAGTTGCTCTGGTAACTGCTTCCTGTTTGTCCTGCAGGGAATATGCTAGTTAAGTTTGGATTGGTAGTTATTGTTTACCCTGACCCATTGATAATTATCTGTAACTTGTTTCACTGTGTGACACACTGTTAGTGTAGATTTGTTAATACACCATTAAGTGGACAAGATACAAACCAACAAAGTAACATTTCATAAAGGTGGTTATTACATGATGATTGATGAACTTCATTATACATGTGGAACACATTTGGAATATCTAAACCTCTTGTATCGATATGTGCATTGGAACAGTAAAAGTATTGATGTATTGATATAGTTATGAATCTGTTTACCAATAAGATGTAAAGGTAGACATTATTGAATGAAACTTTCTAGGTTGTGTCCATTAGGCACTGAAATATATTTGGATAATAGTAAGAGTATTCATGTCTTAGATTTGTATCAATTAAAGAAAACGGATGGGGTCTTCATTAAAATAGTAGATTAAGTTGAGAGACTGGGGCCTTATTAATAGTAGATTAAGTTGAGAGACTGGGGCCTTATTAATAGTAGATTAAGTTGAGAGACTGGGGCCTTATTAATAGTAGATTAAGTTGAGAGACTGGGGCCTTATTAATAGTAGATTAAGTTGAGAAACTGGGGCCTTATTAATAGTAGATTAAGTTGAGAAACTGGGGCCTTATTAATAGATTAAGTTGAGAAACTGGGGCCTTATTAATAGTAGATTAAGTTGAGAAACTGGGGCCTTATTAATAGTAGATTAAGTTGAGAAACTGGGGCCTTATTAATAGTAGATTAAGTTGAAAAACTGGGGCCTTATTAATAGTAGATTAAGTTGAGAAACTGGGGCTTTATTATTAGTAGATTAAGTTGAGAAACTGGGGCCTTATTAATAGTAGATGAAGTTGAGAAACTGGGGCCTTATTATCCGGGTCATTAGACTTATAAGTGGAAGTGGAGGTCCAGCATGTATACTCTTCTAGTTTACTCAATTTGTATGTCAGTAATATGTAACTAATCATCAATTACAGGCACAGGACTTCCAGTAGAAATTTTGAACATGGATGACAGATCCATCCAACTTTTTGAAAATGCACTAAAAGATGGAAAGGAGAAAGTTTTCAGCATACGGGTTATGGTTGTCGGACATCAGGGTGTCGGCAAGACAACCCTCATAAAACGACTTCTTGGAAAGGATGTCAACATTTCAGAGAGACTCAGTACCGAGGGCATAGATGTCCATTTGCATTGCTGTGATGTTTCATTATCAAGCCATGAATGGACATTGCGGAAAAAAGGTAACTGTGTACACACCCAGCGTTTTTACTTTCTTACGATTCTGCCATAAGTCTGACAAAAATGATCCTTAAATAAGAACTTACATCATAAAATAAAAAATACTACGGAAATAATTTTTATTGCTTTAATATTTGAGATAAGTGGCTTATCAGTATTTGATTTTGGATCTGGGTTTCATATTAAAATTATTGGAATTAATCATGGAACCAGACTAAAACTTTACAGCAGTACCTTAAACTACACATATTGTTTCATACAAAGTGTCTCCATGATCAAACTGTTGACTACAGAATTTAAAAGAAATGACATCCAGCAAGCAATGTATATTGAAGATGAAACTGAAATTAAGCCTATTAAAAAGTGTTAATAATCAGAACAGAAGAAAGATTTATAAAGGAATATTCAGATTCTTTTGAATGCAAGCAGGAAGGGACACAATTATGTTTATTGGATATCATGTGTCAATTTAAGGATGTCTTGTGGTGAGAGATGCAGTTGCTGTCGTCAAATAAAATTGTTAAAAGATTCCAAGAATTATGTCAAGTTGAGAGATAGCAACTGCACATTCAGCTGCACTGAGTTTGGATCTGAAGTTTGTACAAATTTGCTAGTGTTAAAAGAGGTCTGCGTGTACCTTACAAATGTTTTAGTTGAACTTAATGTTTACTGTTGCTGCATATTTTTGTATACCGAACTTTTGAATACCTTTTACAGCTTTACAATAGCAGTTTACGATAATTTGTTACACCTTACTGAAAACTGGTAAAAACGTATGGGAAAATATAAACTGCCTTAGTGAGAAGGTCTTGACAGGGTTGGCAGGTCTACAATCATGGGTCATAAGGTAGTCCTTTCATTCATGAATTTCACAACTCACAAGTAATTGACAAATTCACATCACATGGAAAAAATCACAAATTCCCCAATTCTGCAATTGTTAATCGGCTTAAATCAGGATTAAACATTCTTTATTCTGTTGAGTACTTCTCAAAATAGCAGCAGTGGTCACGATGCCAATAATGGTCCTGTATGTGCTAGTCTCGCTGTTAGTTGAATTATATCCAACTGTTACAGTTTGCCCTGTAGCAAGCGTTATAAGGTACAAAATCTATATGAATAGCAGAAGTTTTACAAATGTTCGTAAACAAACTATGGCTCAAAAGATTTTTAAAACAATGGCATATGTACATACTCATGTGTGGACACCACTAATAGTTAATTGTTTGACCTTTCATCTTTCGGATTAATACCATTTCGTAATTAAGCTACCTTATAGTTATAATGTTTTTTCTTCTAAGGGAAACATTGCCCTTGCAATCAGCAGTGATACATTCACCCCACGTCTCTGTGGCTAGCAAAAGATCATCCATGAAGTTGTGGATACACCTATCATGCAAGGGTTTCAACAACTTCTGCTTCATTCTAGTGAAGCCACTGGGTACAATCTGGACTCCGCACAGCATGACCAACCATTGGTAGGTTCCATCAGGAGTAGCAAAAGCAAGCTTTGCCCTATCCTCCTTTCTTACAGGAATTTGCCAATACCCCTTGAACAGAACCAACTTCGAGAAATATCTCACTTTTGAGACAGAAGCGAAAATATTCTCTGGGTCAGGTAGCATATAACAGCTTCTGGTAGTCAACACAAAGCCTATGTGTGCCATCCTTCAGCACTAAGACTACCAGAGATTGTAACAAGCCGGTGGGCTCGATTAATCTCAGAGCAATCATCTGCTTTTCCTTTATGGATGGTCATTTCATGTGGGGCATGGGGTAGGGTTTCTGGTAGACTGACCAGTCGTCCCCCAGCTTTAACCTGAACTTGACATGTGATGTTCTCCCAGAATACCTGGCCAGCAATGTCTGTATCTCTTCCCACTGTACTGCATTTAACATGGGGTCACACTCCATGTCCGTTGGTGTCTCAGCCCTCATTAATGGACGGCTCGGAACAGTGTTTGCATTCTCTGTATCACGTTCGGCCTCCTCGGTGACGATCGTGGCAAAGATAAAATCGCTCATGGTTGCTCTTTCTCAGTATCTATTAAGGATATTGGCTTGGTACAACTTCTCCTTAGTTGTCGTATCCGATAGGTTTGACCTCCAACCTTCTCAGTTCCGATGTACAGACCCCTCAAAGAAACTTGCAACTTGTTGTGCTCTTGGGGCAACAGCAACAACACCTTGTCGCCTATCTCATACTGGTGTGGCTTTGTGTGTTTGTTGTAAATCTTGACCTGACCCACATTTGCTTGCTTGATGATCTCCAGTGCAAGAAAACAAACTTGCTCCAGTTTGTTTCGAAAGTCTGCGACATAATGATAGGTAGTACGTACCTCTTCAACAGCGTGATTGTCCATCCACAGCTTTATCGTTATGGTGATTAGGCCACGTACAGTCCTTCATTACAAGAGTTCAAAGAGAGAAAACCTTAAACTCACTTATGGTACTTCCCAGTATGCGAAAAGCATGGCAGGAATATACCAATCCCAATTATTGGGGTGGACATAACACATCTTTTTTTTTTTTTTTTTTTTTTTTTATTGAACACAAGGTATCAGGATTTTACATATTCCCCTACATCACCACCTGACCTGGCGTATGGGACATGATCTTAAATTCTTTTGTGTCCTGATCTCTACATGTGTTCCCTACACAACACACACACACATACACACACAGACACTTACTTACAATCACAATTATTGTACACAAAGTCGTACTCGCATACAAACCCCAAGATGCATGAAATTGCATTTAAAAATAATAATAATAATAATAGTAATAATAATAATAATAATAATAATAATAATAATAATAATAAATATGTAAATTTTAAAAGTAAAAATAGTAATAATAATAATAATAATTCATGTACCAAAAGTTGATAATAGGGTCCACTTTCTTTTAAACTCGTCACTGCTGTTATTCACTTTGGCGACATATTTTTCCAGCGTTTTATATGATAAAACACAATTTTTATAATAGGCAAGATTTGGGCTTTTTGATGCATAACGTGATCTGTATATAACATATTTTGCAAGCAAAATTAGGAAGTTAATAAGATCGTCAAAGTTGTTATTTCCTATAAAGACATCTTTTCGTGTAATTCGAAAATTTGGGTCATAAGTTTGTATCCATTCTACCAACAGTTTCCAAAAGTTTTCAGTAACTAAACAGTCATAAAATAAGTGCTCAATTTCTTCTATTCCCTCATTACAAAAGGTACATTTATCATTATCACTTAAATTAATCTTTTTTAGAAACTGGTTTGTGGTAATATTTCTGTGGAGAAATCTAAAGTTAAAGCTAATCAGTTTTGTGTCTTGTGTACAAAATCTAGCCGAAACAAAAGAGTTGGTCCATTCATTTGTACCAATCGCACACTCTAGCTGTCTGGACCAAGTTTCCTGTTTACTATTTGGCTTTATTATTTTGGTTCTTATCAGGTCTTTATAGATAAATTTATTCTTTGCTCTTACCCTAAGGAGAGATGTTTTGTCCAAAGCTACAAGAAAACTATTTCCACTTTCATAGAAAGTTTTAATTTTCTTTTTCCACATCACAGAGATCTTTGAAATAAGAGCAAAGTACTGTATGAAATTATTTGTTTTTGTTTTTTGTTTTATTTCATCAAAACTTAATAGAGACCCTTGTGCATCAAAAAGATGTTTAATAATTATAATACCATTTGTTCTCCACCTTGTGTATGATTTAAAATTATCTACAGTCACTAAATTAAGAATATCTTGAGACAAGTATTCATTGACAGTAGATGGTTCATTTTTCCATTGAGATAACGCATAAATAACATCACGCCAAAAAATATTTTTAATTAATTTAGAGATTACTTTTAGTTTAGTTTTTCCTAATGAAAGTAACAGCATACCTCCAAATTTTCCAAATATTTGTTCAGAAACCAGTTTTTGCCATAAGCCATTTTCGTTTATTAAGAGGCGCCTAATCCAGGTAAGTTTTATATAACACACAAATGAGTGCAAGTGAATCATATTTAACCCCCCTTCCTCAAAAGAAGCAATAAGTGTGTCTTGTTTAACTCTCTCAGTTTTACTGCCCCAAATAAACTGGAAAAATAATGTATTCAGTTCCTTTTCTATATGGGGTGGAGGATTTGGCAAAGCTGCAAAAAGATGAATGAATTTAGGCAAAAGCAAGGACTTTATCAAAGTAATTTTTCCAATAATGGATAAATTTCTTCTACTCCACCAGCCAAGCAGTTTCTTAACTTCCTTTAACTTCATCGAATAATTAAGCTCTACCATATGACATGGCACATCTTAGTTAGTGTGTTTGTGATTGTTCCGATAAACTGTTCAACCAGTTACATTAGGGGTGATGTGGTGTAATTGTGAGTTGCTTAATCAATATGAGACGGTTAACTTGTGCCATCATCTGACTCATGAATTGTTTCCCTTGATCGGTCAGGATCTCATCGGGCAGTTCGACTCTTCACTGAATCCCAAACAGCGCTTCAGCGATGATTTCCGAATAAATGTTACTCAACGTGACGGCCTCTGGATAGCGTGGAGCATAATCTACAATCGTTAGAATATACCAATTTTGATGCGACATTGCTGGTTTTATTGGTCAGATCAAGTCCATTGCCACGTGTCTAAATGGTTCATCGATAAGTGGTGTACTCCCCAAGGGGATGGGTCATCGATCTGTTTTGGTGCCATTCTCTGATACATGTCACAGGAGAGATCATTTAACATCTCCCTCGACCCCTCACCAGTAGAATTCTTTGATTAGAAGGTCACAAGTCTTGGCGATTCCAATGTGTTCTCCCATGAGACTTTCATGTACATGTTTCAACACTTCACCTCGATTATCTTTTGGCATGATGACTTGCTTGAAGTGTTCATGGCCCTTCCTGGCGTGGTGATACAAGATCCCCATCTTGTACGCGAGTTTGAAGCCATTCAGAATTTCTTTCTCTATTCCTTCTGCAGCCTATTTGTGCCACTGTGCCAGAGTTACATCTTCCTGCTGCACCTTCCTCCTTAATTCGGTCAGAAGAACATTACTGACCGGTGTTGACATAACTTCTGTTGGCATCGCTTATGCCTGTCGACTCTTAGACCTTGTTTCCACAGCACTTGTCTGTCTGCAGGTTTTGGGGTTCATTTATGGCAACAAATAGTGATATCCCAGTATAACATCATGTGATAGTCCAGCCAAGTACACAGCTTCAATTTCCCCTTCATGTACAGTGTATCGAGGTCAACGATAGCTACTGGAAACGAGTCACTCTGTTCGTGTACTGGATCTCCCTTGCGTAATCCTTAGGCTTCACATATTTGTTGTTGACAAAGGTTGGATCGCAATGTCACACAAGATGGTGTCACCTTCTCCATTGACAGTTGCGGGTGCTATTTTTGCTGGATTACAGCTTGTCTCTGGCTCACACTCCTTCCTAGTGATGGGATTCACCTGGACCTGCCTGCCCTTGGGACAATCTCTGACAAAATGACCCGGACACATGCAGTTGTAACACATTGATGGCCCTCACTGACCAGCAAGGTCTATCTTCATGGATGAGGCTTGCTCTGGTCTTTGGATGGCATCCTTACCTACAGATCCCCCTATGGCCTTCTCATCACCCTGACTGTTATGGAAAGCTGGTTCTCCCTCACCCACATGGCATGAATCAGTGGGTCGGTTCAGTCTCTACACTTGGAATCACCACTATTTGTGTGTGCCTGCTTGTATCTCTCTGCCATTCTGGTTAGCTCTTAAAGTGTCTGGTGTTCTCTATCTACTGGAAAGACTGTCAACCTTTGCGACGGTAAGTACTCAGGACATGTTCCTTGAGTATGATGTTGCATAACCCGTCAAACAGTCATGAGCATAAGCGAGTTCTCTTTCTGTTGCGGTTACTGCTATTCTGGTCAGCTCTGTCTTTGCCTCTTTGTCTGCTGCAATCTTGACCAGCTCCTTGGAAAAAGCTGAAAGAGAGAAAGAGCTGAAGCTGGTCAAGATAGCAGCAGACAGAGACACACAGAAGGAGTTGACCACAGATAGCTAGATACATTTATAATCCTTAACTACTTCCACATATAACTTGTCAATGGTGTTTTCAAAAATACCATTGTTAGTACAGGAATAATTATAATTATATAAAACAATAAGCATTTGTACTTCCTGAATAGTCCTGTATTAGTACACAAATGTACCTTAATGGTATTTTTTTCATTTTCATTCCTTATTTTGTTGAAAAGATTCTTGTTTTATTACAAGTTAATACAAGATTAATCTGCTAATTGGACTTTACATTAATTTGGTAAAATTCAAGGCAAATCCATCAGGTTTTATGGATGCCTATTAAAGTGTTTGCAACACCTGTACTGAAATAAGTGGTACAGAATCTGCATGAAGGTGAGATGGTAAAGTTAGATGCTAACTGGCGTTTTACTCTTGAATTATATGTTCGGCTTGATTTTCTTATACTATGCATAATTCAGTTGTATAAACTGCTCTTTCTATGTTCAGAGTCAGAACAGGATTATCGACTACAGCGGCTTGCCAAAGTTCTCATTGAGAAACAACAAGTGCGGAGTGATGCAACTGATGAGAAACAGGTTGTAATTCATCAGGAAAGGGAGATAACTGACATTAGCGCACAGGACCATGTTGCAGAAGAACCAGACCTTGTTTCTCCTCATCCTGACTTGGTCAAAACTAGTCAACAAGTAGGGTCTCCTGTAGTTCTGAGAAATCTTCCAGAGTCTGATGCAAAAACCATGGTTAGATCAGAACCTGGAGAAAATGTTTCCAGTGAAAGTCGTATGAAGGATCCCAACAGGGAAATTTTACAAATGTTGCTAAAGAATGCAGATAAAATAAAACATGATCTAGGCACATATGCACCTTTGACGATGTGGGATTTTGCAGGGCATTATGCCTTCTACACAACACACCAAATGTTCCTGTCAAGACGTGCCATATACTTATTGGTGTCAGATATCAGTAAACATCTAAACGATCTGATAGATGATGAATTTTACTTTGACGAGAAAGGCAAATTGGAGTGCAGAGTGCTTGGTGAGTTTAGGGTTGCTACAACTGTTTGATGATATATTACTTCATTCTTTACTAGAATATAACTTTAATTAGATATCACACTGTTAGTCACCTACAATATTAAAGTTGCTTATTTCGTGATTATAAATTTACATGCCCAGTTCTAAATGGCAAATCAGAATTTCTAATGGTGTATTGAAGTTGCCAATTTGTTGCCCAGGTTGACAATGCTGTTTTAGGGCTATCAATTATTTCTCAGAAAGGGTCAGGATGACAAAACTACTGATTCAGGGCAATCATATTTTTTACTGATTCAAGGCAATCATAGCTATTACTGATTCAGGGCAATCATAGCTATTACTGATTCAGGACAATCATAGTTTTTACTGATTCATGGCAATCAAAGTTATTAATGATTCATGGCAATCATAGCTATTACTGATTCAGGGCAATCATAGTTTTTACTGATTCAGGGCAATCATAGTTTTTACTGATTCAGGGCAATCATCGCTATTACTGATTCAGGGCAATCAAAGTTATTACTGATTCAGGGCAATCGTAGTTATTACTGATTCATGGCAATCATAGCTATTACTGATTCAGGACTATCATAGCTATTACTGATTCAGGGCAATCATAGTTTTTACTGATTCAGGGCAATCAAAGTTATTACTGATTCATGGCAATCATAGCTATTACTGATTCAGGGCAATCATAGTTTTTACTGATTCAGGGCAATCATAGTTTTTACTGATTCAGGACATTCATCGCTATTACTGATTCAGGGCAATCAAAGTTATTACTGATTCATGGCAATCATAGCTATTACTGATTCATGGCAATCATAGCTATTACTGATTCAGGGCAATCAAAGTTATTACTGATTCAGGGCAATCAAAGTTATTACTGATTCATGGCAATCATAGCTATTACTGATTCAGGGCAATCATAGCTATTACTGATTCAGGGCAATCAAAGTTATTACTGATTCAGGGCAATCAAAGTTATTACTGATTCATGGCAATCATACCTATTACTGATTCATGGCAGTCATAGCTATTACTGATTCAGGGCAATCAAAGTTATTACTGATTCAGGGCAATCAAAGTTATTACTGATTCAGGGCAATCATAGCTATTATTGATTCAGGGCAAGCTTGACAAGTATTAATTCAGGACATGCTGGGTATATACTGACTTGGGGCAAGCTGCCTCTGCAAGTTCTAATAGGATCTGCTGGCGAAATAATGATTTGGGGCCTGCTGGGGAAGTACTGATCCAGGGCCTGGTGGGGAAGTATTAATTCAGATAATGATGGGTAAATATTAATTTAGGGCAATCTGGGCAAGTTCTGATTGAAGGAATGCTGGACAAGTACTGATTCCGGGCATGCAGGACAGGTACTCAATCAGAAGTATTGGATGAAAAAGTTTATTATGTTACGTGTGTTGCCAATGTTCGTCATGATCATATAAACTTATACATGTAAATGTTTTTGCATTTTGAGCAAAATTTTCTATAAAATGAGAGTCATATTTAATTTTACTCAAGGCTACTTTGAACAAGTATTCCAAAATATTTCAGACTGCGTTTATTTGCTTTCAAGTATCAAATATTTCAGGCAGTGTTTAGTTGCTTTCAAGTATCAAATATTTCAGGCAGTGTTTATTTGCTTATGAATATTCACAGATGTCTCGCTAGGAATTTAAAACTATGAGTCCAGGACTCCTTTTTTAGTAAAAATATGAGTCCCACCAGCCAAAGTTGCAGTCCCCGTTTTGGGCATACCTAAAGTACTGTGGCTAAATGAAGAACAAGTGCATGTCTTTGAGTTTAATTTCCAAATTATGTACACCACTGACATATAGCGCTAGTTTGTCTATTAGAATAAGACTGAATTTTATCAATTCAAGGAAAGAACTTAGTCCAAAAAACTAAGCCTGGAAACACACACGATATTACACTTAGCAACTGTTCCATCCAAACTATCAGTTCAAGCAACTTCAGAACTCTTTTGAATTCATTACAATCTTCATCCATTCATCGTTTAACTCCAAAATACTTGTTCAAAGTTTGCAAATGACATTTTGTTCTAAGTCTCAATGTGTGTTGATTTCGAGTTGACACTCACTGCTTATTTTGCTACACTGGGAAACACACAATAATAAAAGCTAAATTTGTTCATTTGATGTATCAATGTACAACACTGGGTCTTTTTCCCTCTGAATTCAATTATTGTAAAAATCATATTTTCTCCCCACTCGGCAGGTAGACAAAGTCTTTGTACTTGCTGCCAAGCTATTGTATCATGTCCTTTTGATGTACTCTAATGACAACAGGTACGTCTGGGGTCTTTCAGCCACTGAATTATGTCATTGTAAATATCAGCACAGCTAAATTGATCAATATTTCCCACTCGGCAGGTAGTTCAAGCAGGACTGACATGTCTATGACTTCTGGGTAACTGATTTTCTGCATCCCAGATACAAAATTGCATTCAAATATGCATAATAAGTGTTTCTGATACCTCAAATTCAAATATTTCAGACAGTGTTTATTTGCTTACAAGTGTTCAACATAATATCAGGCAGTTGTTATTTGCTTATATGTTTTCAGATATTTCAGGCATTGTTCCTTTCCTTACAGTTCCTTTTAACCTTGCTCTTCAAGGTAGCGTGGAGACTGCTCCAGTGGCCTAGTGGTTAGAGCATCCATCTCGAATGCACGAGGTCATGGTTTCGATCTTAAAGAGACTTGTACAAATGATACTAACAGATGCCTTGCTTGACACTCAGCATTAAGAGGTTATGTTAGGACTGGTCAGAATATTGTAATTGTGTGCAACATCATGCTACATGTCAGCGACACGATACCCCACTGCTAGGCATCACTATAACCTGCCACACTGCTGACATAGCAATATGACTGGAAAATTGTTAAAGCTATGTTAAAAATCTAAATCACACACACTCAAGGCAGCGTGCATTATTTTAGTGCAGTTGAGTTGGATCATGTGTTGACTATTTGGAGTATCCTTAAAAAACACAATGGGTACTAAAGGAAGACTGAAGGACACCACCCTTTAGGCCTCTGTAATGGGGATGAGTGGCTGAGTCAAAATCCACAGTATTGTGATACAATGTACTATAGTTCATGATTGACTTGATGACACTTATTTCCTGAAACCCTTTCAGGCATTGTTTATTTGTAAATTTGGTTGCAATATTACAGTTTTTAATTTTACTTGTGTCATCTTAAAACATTTCATTATGTCATAGATTCATTTTAAACTGTCTTGACCCGGGTTATTCATAAAGTCAGTACTGTTGTATAAAATGTCATAATTGTCACAATGTAAGTTATTTTGTCTTTTCTCTGATTGTTATTTATACATTTTATTTCCTTATCTTTTCAGAGCTATTTGAGGTTTGGATGAATTCCGTTCATTCCTGTGCACCACCAGACAACGAAATCATGAATTCTAAAGTCATCCCTCCCCCTGTTATTCTAGTGGGTACCCATGCTGATGCTATTCAACAGGTAAAACATTTTGTCCTTAATGTTAGTTATATACTAACACTTTTCACTGAATTGGTACCTTATTGTGTACACAGTATGATTCTACAGGAGTGCATCAATTGGTAACTTCATCAGGTAAAACTTGTAGTTATTGTATTGCCTTAATGTATGGAATTTTATAAGATAAGACTTGCACAATTAATTGATTGGATCAGAGCACAAAGTTTAGTTATTGTATGGGTTTAACGCTGTTTTTCAGAACATAATAGGCTCTACATCATGACCAGTATTAATGGTGGAGGAAGAACCCGGTAAGACCACTGGGAAGAACCAATGACCCACGGGAAGCTATTGGTAAGCTTCTCAATACCCACATTGGGTGATTCTGAGACTCGAACTGAAACGGATAAGGGTGAGATGGAGAGCACTTTAGGCCACTCCAATCCCAAAAATGTGGTAATCATTAATGAGTAAAATACATAGTAATGGACTAGAATTGAGCCTTTTGATAATCAGCTTATAGTTGTTCCAGGTTTGGACAGAACAATATATATATAAACATGCTGTGTTCTCTCACGTAAGTATGTAGTAAACCATTAAATTGTGCTTTCATCACATTAGTAACTTTCCCGTTTCTTCAAAATGGTGTTATGATCCACCATGTTCTAAACTTTTCTGGAAATCTACAAATAGAGATCCTATTATTCAATTTTGATCAAGGGCTCGAAGCCATGTATCATTTAGAGTAATCGAATTAGTCTCACATGAATGATTCTATCTACAGCCTGATGATTAGGGTGTAACAGCAAGTGGTTCGTTCAATATGACATAAACCAGTGATGGATATGTTTTTCAATCAATCACACTCCCACCCAGAATCAGAAACGTAACTGTTCTTTCCAGAACAGAGACAAAAGGCAGGTTTCCCACATCAGGATATGCCAAGCAAGGAAAAGTCATTCTAGCTGTATAGACAATCAGAAACTGTTATCAGTGGTCAGGGATGATGAGAAGAACAGTGGATAATCTTATAGGAGTTCATGACACTTAGTTTTGGTCTCATCATGAGTCCCTGGGTCTTCACAAAAATGATGGACAGAGTAGTGTCTCACTTCATGATATATCCATGTCAAATATGTCAAGCTAAGAAGGCTTGTGAACAGGATGTCTTCCTCACAAGTGTGATTTGAAGATCATCTGAACAGTATATTTAATCTGCTCAAAGATTTGCATTCAGTCTGAGAATTATATTGCCTTCAGGTTCGCAGCAATGTGCCAGCAGTTCCCATAGTCCTGGTTCACTGATTATTGAGACTATTGCACGATGTAATGATAATATTACCCCAGTAATGATTGAAGCATTACACACATGAACAAACAGTTGGTCCTGTTTTAGGGAATGACAATTGTGTATGGGAAGCAATGGATTATGCCCTCATTACTGATTAATAATTTTGAGTTGAAACTATTAATGAATTCATGTCATTGGTGGAAGGACACATTATATGAAAAGGGCATGCTCATTTGTTGCTTTCAATTATTTCAAAAATATAACTAAGGATCAAATATATGCCTAACAGTATGGTTTTTTTTCCTAGGTAATATCATCACTGACAATTCCATTCTGGGCAGGCTTTATATATTAACAGACTCATCTTAATAGAATAGACTAATCCAAACTTAATGATTATTTAACCCTTCAGTATTCAGTTGAATATGTACACTCTGTAGCAAACCTATGCATGGATCAATCCGGAAAAAGGTGGAATGAAAAGAATCCAACATATATCTCCCCGGTCCTAAATCTAAAGGGTTTCATAGTCTATGCTCTTTAGATAGATTGCAACAGTATGGACACATTTTCTTATCTTGAACATCCCAAATATGTTTATATAGGTGATTAAACTTGAAGTGCATCTTTTCCTAATTCCTCCTCTCATGTGGGAAAATTATGGATAAAATTAAAACTTTTAGTGAAAATCCCTGAGGAGTCTGAGACCAACTTCTATGATGTCCTTTGAGGCCCTCCACAAGGAGGTATTATAATGTTTGAGGAGTCAAACACCTCCCACTGAAATTGAGTTGTCAGTCACTCGTCACATTCAGGTCAGCATATTGCTTCCTCCCCAAGCAGGAGTTTACGGATTGCTCATCTTTTGTACAGATTAGCATGTTGTTTCATCCCAATTTTCATAACAGCATGTTACTTCCACTAGTTAGAGTGGTGATGCACTTCACACCTCATATCCATGAAGGCATTTGCTTCCACCCATTAGTGCAATGGTGCACAACACACATGATGGCATGATGATCCATTCCATTAGGAAGGTAGTGACCACACACCTCATATCCATGATGACATGTTGTTTCCGTTCATTAGAAAGGTAGTGCCCACACATCTGATATCCATGATAGCATGTTGTTCCCTTCCAGTAGGGAGGTAGTCACCACATACCTCATATCCACAAGAACATGGTACTCTTTTCTTCTAGGCAGGTTGTGCACCACACACACATTCATGACAGTATTTTTTCTCACTAGTTAGGGAGATTTATGCACTTCACATATCATAGCCGTATTGATCTGTTGCTTCCTCCCATTAGAGAGATGGTGCACCACACACCTGTTATCCATGATATCATGATATCATGTTAATCCCTTCTATTGGAAGATGGCACACTGTACACATATTGATGGCAGCAGTTGTTTTCTTCTTTTAAGGAGATAGTGCACCACACACATCATATCCATGATAAATGTTTGGTTTCTCATATTATGGAGGTGTTGCATGCCAAATGCACTGTGTTTCTTGCTCATTTTGAGGAATTTGATGCACATCAAATCACATGTCCAGGGAATGCATTGCTCCCTCCCACAAGGGGGAGTTGTGCACACCAAATCTCATGTTTAGAGAAATGTATATTGCTCCCTCTCACAATGGAGGTGGTGCATTACCGGTACTCAATTTAATTGTAATATGTCTCTCCCCTCTAATAAAATGTATCAACGGCATACACTGATAAGTGATGAATCAGTTGAGAATGATGTAATCTCTGATTATTACTGTCATAGGGATAGGGTATTAACTGATATCCTCTCTCAGCTCTTTATATACAATATTTGTATTCTTTGTTATATAGCCACATTAAATATATCAGTATCTTTTGTTTAGCATTTGTAATAACTTCATTGTTCTGGAAATAAATTCCTAATGATTAGCCAGTTAGATTTATTTGAATATGTGAGTCAGATCTACCAAAATTCAGTTCCCAAGAACTGTTTATTAGTTAATCTGACTGTTTAAGTGGTAACTACATAAGATTGAAAAATGATGAAATTAATACAAATACGTGTTGTCAAATCATTGGGAAAAGTCACTTTGTAAAACTTTCAGCATGTGGATGGTTTCAAGTTGGCTAGTTGATAATTATTAAGCTTAGCCTAATGGTGCTTAGCCTAATGGATAACATAAGTGTTTAGAAATCATTCAGCTGTGAGTATAAATAAATCATTTGCAAAATCTTTAGCTTTGAATAGTCTTGATGTGGCGTAAGAGATAAACATATCTACACAAAGATGAGGAACTTTGCCAAAGCTTCCACAGTCAAATCAAATAAATATTTTTAAAAATAAAAATAATGAGATATTTTAGTTCAAGGATTTTTGTAGTTTTCCCCCTCAACAATTTTAACAAACCAATGTTTTTACCATTAATGTATCTCTACATATGTATATCTTTTGTTTTTCCTTTACATCTATATTTTTATTCTAACCCATCCTTGCCCTCTTGTCGCAATCTCTATTTTTGTTTTTTTTTGTGATTTTCTTTAAAATATTCCTTTTTTTATTTTACCTAATATTTTAACTTTATTTTAGATATTATGTTAAGATTTTGATGTGACAAGATCAAATATGCTGAGGGCAAGTTTAGTTTTCCAATCAATTTGCCTAGGGAAAGCTGATTTCAATAGCTCTGTTAAATCCCTGCATAAATTATATACTAAATACCAACCTGAGAAAGACGTTGAAATGAACCAGACTCGAGCAGCATGTAGTTTTAATTATGATACTCATTGATAGGAAAACTACTACATCTACTACGATTGTATTCATCCCTCACTGATACTATGTTTAGCTAATGGGTGTGAAAAGATGTCTGCTGACCTAGATGGTGGTCAGGCAGGGTGATCTCCCAATAGTTATAAGGATTGGAGGCAAAACCATGGTCCCTCGGTTTCTACTTCTGCTTGTGCCAAGAAGCATGCTCTCGTCATGAGATGCCTTGCAAAAGCCAGAATCTGTCACAAGTTGAGAGTTTAAATTTTATGTTAAGAATTCTCCATCAGTAATACTAATATTTCTCTTCCTGTGCTGACAAAGTGCTGCCTTTACAATGTGCTGACATATTTAGCCTTAGGTATGAAGTGAACCATCAAATTGTGCTTTCATCACATTGGTAAAATTCCAGTTTCTTCAAAACGGTGTCATGATCCACCATGTTCTAAACTTTTCTGAAATCTACAAATAGAGATCCTATTATTCAACTTTGATCAAGGGCTTGAAGCCATGTATCATTTAGAGCAATCAAATTAGTCTCACATGAATGTTTCTGATTGACTAGGGTGTTATAGCAAGTGTTTTGTTGAATATGACATAAACCAGTGATGGATATGTTTTTCAATCAATTTTGACAGGCGTTGGTTGTATTGAAATTGGCTAGAACCAGATTTTTGCATAGGCATTACTTTTGCAGTTTTCCATATTTTGGGAACAGATGAGTTTTCAATGTTTAAATTGATTATGAATGTTATGCTATCCAAAATATCTGAGGCAGAAGTTGTAATGAGTGGTGCACCAATCTGATCGAGTCATGTAGCTTTCTTGGTATCTAGTTTTTTGAGACACTTTTTTAAACAAAGTTTCTTTGAAACTTGTGGAATAAAGAAACATGCCTCCTCAGTTCTTTTAACTTAGTTTAAAAAATTCATCAAAAACATTTGCAATGTCAGTGACATCAGTAACTGTGCTGTCATTTACCAGAAGTGAGTCAATTTTATTTGTTTGATCTTTGTATGTTACCCCAACGAGTTCATTTAATATTACTATCCAAATGGAGTTTGTGTTGCTTTTTGTGTTATCAAGCATTGATTGATATAAACATTTTTAAGCATTTTTAATTATACCTGTTCTATTATTTCCCAAAGTTTTATTGTGCATGGTTTCCCATTACCTTCAGTTAATCTCGTTTCTTCACAGTATCTAGGATTTCATTAGGACAGCAATTAGGTTGGATTGTTTACTTTACGCGATTTACTTTTATTGGCGATCACTTAGAGAATACTCCATCTGAGCTTCATCTATGTCATCTAAATTTTGAATCATATCCCATGGAACTGTTTACAGTTCATTAAAAACATTTTTTCCTGATTACAAATTTTGAATGATCTGTAAGTGATACTTTTGTGTGTATTTTTCCTATTTCTCTTGCATTTATCCTGTCTTGTTAAAAACAAAGGACAGTGGTCACTACGACCAACATTAGTTACATTAAAGCAAGTCACATTGTCTGATAGGTTGGTATCAATGTGATCAATAAGAGTGTGTGATATTTATGTTATCCTTGTGGCATCATTTACCAGATGGACTAGGCCTACTGATTCAATACGTTCCATCTAGTTGTTGTTAATTTGAGTATTCAGTATGTCCTTTTTCATATCACAGAGGATATATGTTTCTTTCTCCAGTGCAAGGACATTATCCTTTTGTTTCAAAAAAGTTATCCTTCCAAATTACTTTGGAGGAAGGTTGTCTATAAAATAAAACCAACTAGCGATGATTTTGCATTTCATTTGGAGAAATTTCCACCCAAAACATTAAATTTCACGTGACGCCAAAGTCAGGATGCTTTTCTGCATTTACATCTTCCATAAGGTATACCACAATATGTACCCCTGCTGTCCTTCGTGCTTGAATTAACCGCCATCATGTGATCGCCAGTTAACCCATTTATTATATAATGGACCCTAATCAATTGCTTTAAACACTCCTTGGCTCCTCAATGTGCCCAAGACTAAATGAACTGGGACTACATTACTAAATATAAATGGAAGCAAAATAACAAACGTTTCAAAGCAGGCTGGTGTAGAACAGGAATAATAATTCTTGCTATCTCCCATTAAAACTTCAGCCATGACTTTAGATAACTTGATGCAAATCCGTATTAAATCATCAACTATCCCAGAGATACTACTGCATATTACATTAATCAATGCCCAATCAGTAGGACCACCGGAAAAGCGCAAAGAAATAGTTAATTTTATGAACAGTCAGAATATTGATGTCTTCTTCCTGACAGAAATATGGCTAAAACATCAGGTGATGAGCTCATGTGCTCGGATCTAACACCCAATGGTTACTACATCAAGCCATTCATAAATAAAATATCTCAAATACAACACAAATCCAAACAACCCTCACACTGAAACAAAGGTCAGTCCATTTGTTCTACCTCTACCAACCTCCACCTAGCAGAAGAGAAAAAAACAAGCTGGCTGAATCTCTCTTTTTTGAGCAGTTTTCGAATCTTCTGGAGTATGGAAATTCGATAGGTGGCATCCTAATTATTCTTGGAGATTTCAACCTTCACTTTGACTCACCTGGAAACCGATACAAATCAAAATTCCTCGAGTCCATTCATGTTTTCAACCTTACACAGTCAGTTAACCAAACCCACCCATAAACATGATCACAATTTAGACTGGATTCTTCATATACCTGATGATAATATTCTACGGTCCACCCTTGTATCCCATGAACTTGCACCGGATCACCTCTGCATTATATGCCATCTGTATGTATCAGTCCCTTTACCTCCACCTTTTTTTTTAAGAGAAATCTCTGTATGATAAATAGAGCCAAACTAATGCATGACATCCAAGCAAACCTAACAACTTTCTTACCTCTTACAGCAGAACAACTCAATAGCTGCCTGCATCCAGCCACCAAATGCAGAGTATCAATTAAAAAGTCTTTTCCTTGGCATAGCAGTGTAAGGGACCAGTTTAACACTGCCCAAAGAGACCGCCATAAAGCGGAGAGACTTCGGCTTTCAACCGTACTCACTATTCATAAACAAATATATGAAGCAGCTAAGAAGATAATATAGTCCATTTAGCCAATTTAGACACTATAATACTAAGATTACGGAAAGTTACACCTGCACAGAGTTCTTCGAGATAACTAACATACAAATGTACACCACTTCTAACTACATTCTCTCCCGAAGATCTTCCAGACCTGTTTGCAATTCTTTTCTGTGACAAGGTACAGACCATTAGAGAGAAGCTTGAGAACACAATTTCAATTCACGCATCATCACAATACAGTTATGATACAGAATTTCAGTGACAACAGTTAGAAGCATTGAACCTGTTTCTATGGATTTAGTATGGACAATCCTGATGAAGTGTGCACCAAAGTCATGTGAACGTGATCCAATTCCAACATCTGTGCTGCTTGAGTGCTTAGATCCAATATTGCCGTCACTAACTGATGTTATTAATACTTCTATCACATCCGGGGAATCCCCATTCAAAACTGCCATTGTAAATCCTCTGCTGAAGAAACCAACAGTTGACCATAACGATTAAAAGAACTGCCACCCAGTTTATAATCTTCCATTTATATAAACACACTGAGAAAAAGTTGTTGTAACCCAACTTTATTCTCATCTGAATTCGAACAGTCTATTTATCAATGTACAATCTGCATATCAACCTTGTCACAGTACTGAAACTAATCTTCTGAAAGTATTTAATAACATTCTCTCTGCATTGGATAGTGGAAAGATTACAGTCCTCACACTTTTTGATTTGTCTGCAGCCATTTACACAATATACCATGATATATTCACTAGGGCATAACCGATTAACATTTTTCTACTGATTTCCGATTCCAGATTTTGGGGATGAAATTTTTCCAATTCTGGATGCGATTCAATTAATCGGAAATGCTAAATCCGTATTTTTTTTCTAAAAAAATGTCATCTTCCGTTTCCGGGTTTTTGGTATCTGGTTTTGCCGTGTCTAGCATGTTACTTAGTACTTTACCGTATCCGGCTTCATTTCCGATTTTCACCCGCCAGTTCAAATAGATTGTTTCACAGCGTGGTTGTGTTGACCATATTGGACTTTTCTGACTTCTTATTTAACTTTATTAATGCACTATCGAATGACACGCAGTGTTATACACGGTACTATATAAATTCAACTTTATTATTTTTATTATCCGAATCGGTCGTTCCTGCCTTGTCCGACTCCGATTAATCGGAAGTTCATACTATCCGGTGGAATCTGATTTCCAGATCAAAAGTCGGTTATGCCTTAATATTCACCATCTCCAGTATGTATTTGGCATTTACAATACAGACATACGGTGGTTCAAGTCCTACTTAGTCAACATGACACAAATTGTATCTGCAAATGGAATACACTCCAGCCCAGTCGATATATGTTGTGGTCTGTTCTTGGACCTGTTCACTTCATTATATACACTCAGCCACTCTCATGTGTCATAGATCATCATCCAGTGTCTCACCAATTGTATGCTGATGACACCCAAATATACAAGTCTAGCCACACAACTAAAGTTGATGCTACCATCCATGGAGTAGAGAGGTGCATTTCTGATGTGTAATTATGGATGACAGGTATCAAGTTGCAGATGGAAGATGAGAACATGGAGACCATTCTGATCACAACACAAATACTTTCTCGTTCGCATCCTTTACCTCAAACAATAAATATCAGCAACACCAACATTAAAGTCACACAGAATAAAACCTAGGTGTTACTCTGTCCAGTACTGTCATATTGTACCAACATGTCATAAACATATGCAAGGCTGCATATCTTGAGCTGAGACGCATCAGCTCCATTTGCAAATATCTTTTTTAGTTGATGCCACTAAAACACTTGTTTATTCATTATCTCTAGTTCATCTAAATATCTACTCCAGAAATTTCAAAACGTTAAAAACACAGCTCCTCAAATCATCTTTAGAGTACCATGATCAGAGCACACCTCCCCGCTGCTTGGTACCCTACACTGGCTATCCATTGGATACAGAATCGAGCACAAACTTTATTCTCTGTGCTATGTTTTACTGATGGTCAGTGGTTATTTCCGGGGTTTTTCCCAGGTTCTTCACCATTAATACTGGATGCCATGTATAGCCTCATAAGCTAATAAAATCGCGTTAAACACTTCACTAGAAGATTGCGTTAAACACTACAAAAAACAACTTTCCTCTTCAGTTCTGCAAACACAGGTGGTTAGAGAACACTATGTATGCTCAGATGACTTTATATATGATACAACCTTCAAGAAGATATTTTGGTGAGGTAATGGTATCAAGTGTTTCTGACCCAAAGATGGCATCCTTTAAAACTGAGAAAGAATCGTTTTGAAGAATGAATTTATGGCAACAAAGTTGGCATTCTTTATTTCACATTACAAGCATGTTGAGCCCTACAATACAGAACAGAAAAAACTGATGCTAGAATTTGCTCTTCATGACCTAAATACTGTTGCCATTACCCTTCTAAAGAGGTTTGTTATCCCAGAAAAGATTGCGGAAATCAAAACAACAACAGACATGGTTACATTTCAAATGACTGACCCATTAAATCATGTAACCAAACACAAGGTTGCCGTTGGCTCTGTAGCAGAGTCTATGATTCATGAACTAAAAAAGCAAAAAAGTGAGTCAGCTACTGAGCTTAGAATTTTAGGATGCATGCTAAAGTATACTTGTTTGTTTTGCTGACAAGTTACTTAGAAAATCTCCACTTCACTATGGTTTAGTGAAAGACATGGCATGTCTTGGCCATGCCGTCATTTTAGAAGAAAAAGCCCAATCAGAGGCTAAATTGAATAGAAGCATACACTCAACAGTCAGAAAGAGAAAGTTCTGTATCAGTTGTTGTGATGCTGTTCTTAAAGAGTTTTCAGCCTTTGTTTACTCTGCCATTACCAATGCATCACTTGAGTCCTTTTAAGGAATCCTTTTCAAGAAGTAAATCATGTGATCTGACTTTTCAATTATGACAGGCTTGCTAATCAGCAGCAACATTCCAACCTTTGGCAAGTTGTGAAGACCTTGCTTGTCTTGTCACATGGTCATGCCACTGTTGAGAAGGGGTTCTCAATTAGTTAAGATGTTGAAGAGATAAATATAGCAGAAAGAACATTGATTGCCAAAAGAGTCATTATTGATGCCGTTAGAGCTGCTGGAGGAATCAATAAACTTGATATCACCCCATGGCTACTTATCAGTGTCATCAGTGCATACAGCAGGAATAAGGCATTTTATCAGGAGAAAAAGGAGACTGAGACAATAACAATAGAAAAAAAATGCCTTGGATGAGGAAATCATTGATTTGAAAAAGAAACGAAATTCACACTAATTTATGATATAGAAACAATGAACAGTTTAGTAGATGACTATGTATTAAAAGCTGAACATCTGAGACATAATGAGAGTGAGATTCAATTAATCTCATGGAATGAAAACAAGATTCAAATAATATCTTGCAATCAAAATGGCTCAGATTGTATTCAATTGAAACAACACTCAATTGGAACAAACATTTGACTCAGTCCTTTTACAGCCGTATGATTGATAGAATTTGTAAAATCTTGCAAATGTTTCCACTGACAAACAATATAGTTTTCCCATATTCTTAGGTCGGCTGCTCAGACCCTTCATGGATCAAATTAGTGGTTTAGTCTTTGTATGGCCTTGATGGTTACATCATCTTTAATATCCATATAGACAACCAGCATGTTATACCAGCACACACACATTTGTATAGACAGCACACAGTTCTCAGGAATTGGGTTAGCACACTTGTATTGCCATTCCCACCTTTCATGGATCCACCAAGCACACATACATGCATACAGACGTGTATAGACAGCAAAGAGACAGCTCTATATCTGGAGAACGAAAATGGAGACCGTTCACTGCTTGACAAGATGTAATGACCAGTGTGTCAGTTTATAAAATAGACCTGTCCCAAATCCACGGGAGAATGAGTATTATTAGCAGTGAAATACTTGTACATACCGTGCTTTCAGTTTCTCTCACTGCAAGCGATCTCTGAAAAGATACATGTTAGTTCAGTTGCTTCATAGGTAACATTATTTCTTGTTTTATTCTGTGACAAACTGAAATTTCCAATGGAACAGTAGCTAAGTGTAAGAAGGTGTGCGATGCCTGACTAAGTTTCTGGAATAATTACTAACTTGTTTTATGTGATATCTAGGTTGTATGATGTGAGTACTAGGATGTACTAGGTTGTGTGATGTGAGTACTAGGCTGTGTGATTAGGTACTAGGTTGTGTGAGTACTAGGCTATGTGATTACTAGGCTGTGTGAGTAGTAGGCTATGTGCTTACTAGGCCGTGTGAGTACTAGGCTATGTTATTACTAGGTTGTGTGAGTACTAGGTGTGTAGGGCTGTCAAAAACCACGAAAACGTACCCGGGTTGCACCGTTTAACAGGTATCTGGGTACTCGTTAGAACATGAAAGACAGGTACAACCCTTGACCAACAAATTTTTTCCCCTCTAAATTTCGCATTACGCATAAACGTATATGGATTATGCTTTTTCGGTATGTCCACCTTCCAAAAATGTCGTTTCTATTAACATTCCATTAATCCCACATACCGTATTTTAGAAAAGACCGCTTTACGAAACTACAATATACAAGTACGCTTGTCCGTGGACTTGTACTTTCCTACAGTAACATGTTCTCTTTATAGCAAACCTTTTTCTACTTTCCTTCGAATTCTATTTATAGCATCTGTATGGCATAGTGAGAAGAGAACCGACTATATTTATATATGTGGCTAATATATAATATGTCCAAATTATATGTACATCTTTTGGAAATTTCCTATTTGTAGATTTCACGGGACTGCATAACCTACGTTGTGAGATTTGTGTAGTCACGTGACTAAGAATGCAAATAGCCAGATCCGGGACAAATTTCAGCAATGATGTACTTTCGTCTCGTCTGTCAGCAGACGAAAGGCATAGCAAATGCTATGCTCACAATTTTTGAGAAAATAAATCATATTCCTATCGATTTCCTGCAGGTATATCTCGATGAAAGATCATTCAAGTTTACTGGGCCGGGATGAAAACAGCTACCTCATGCCGACATCAAATGGTGTCAGCGAATTCCAACTTTTTGATGGGAAATGCGCTCTGACCCTACACCCCGACATAAATGTCCAAATATCAAAAATGGGCTGGCAAGGGTCAGAGGAAACTCTGAGTACTCAGACCAGCGTGCTGCTGATGATACATGCTATTTTGATAGTGTTGTCGACAACTTATTTTTGTGAATGGGTACTCATCATTAATTTTAAATGCTCTGGTTTTTTGCTACGGTCAGGTACCCGATTACCCAGGTGCCCGCTGACAGCCCTAGTTGTGTGAGTGCTAGCTTGTTTAAGTACTAGCTTCAGATTAAACATTTGCAGAATATGCTATGAGTAATGGTGTACTGCAAATATGTAGGCTACTTGCTTTGTGTCCTACGTCTCAATAATGGATGTTTTGGGGAAAATGAAATGACACGGTTGAAATGGCTCACATGACAATTTTATAAAAAGTGAGTAACATTAAATATGTCTACCATGTTTATAACGTGTTTAAATGTTCCATTGTCATTAAATATGTGTACAATGTTTATAACGTGTTTAAATGTTCCATTGTCATTAAATATATGTACAATGTTTATAACGTGTTTAAATGTTCCATTGTCATTAAATATGTGTACAATGTTTATAACGTGTTTAAATGTTTCATTGTCATTAAATATGTGTACAATGTTTATAACGTGTTTAAATGTTCCATTGTCATTAAATATATGTACAATGTTTATAACGTGTTTAAATGTTCCATTGTCATTAAATATGTGTACAATGTTTATAACGTGTTTAAATGTTCCATTGTCATTAAATATATGTACAATGTTTATAACATGTTTAAATGTTTCATTGTCATTAAATATGTGTACAATGTTTATAACGTGTTTAAATGTTCCATTGTCATTAAATATGTGTACAATGTTTATAACGTGTTTAAATGTTCCATTGTCATTAAATATGTGTACAATGTTTATAACGTGTTTAAATGTTCCATTGTCATTAAATATGTGTACAATGTTAATAACGTGTTTAAATGTTCCATTGTCATTAAATATGTGTACAATGTTTATAACGTGTTTAAATGTTCCATTGTCATTAAATATGTGTACAATGTTTATAACGTGTTTAAATGTTCCATTGTCATTAAATATGTGTACAATGTTTATAACGTGTTTAAATTTTCCATTGTCATTAAATATGTGTACAATGTTTATAACGTGTTTAAATGTTCCATTGTCATTAAATATGTGTACAATGTTTATAACGTGTTTAAATGTTCCATTGTCATTAAATATGTGTACAATGTTTATAACGTGTTTAAATGTTCCATTGTCATTAAATATGTGTACAATGTTTATAACATGTTTAAATGTTCCATTGTCATTTTTAAGTTGTTGCTCAAACTCTTGTAACCATATTTCTAGGCTGGGAAGGAGGAACAGATGACACTGGTCCCAGATGCAGCATCAAAACCTGCCCACTCTAAAAAGCAACCTACACTTGTGGAATGGATCAGAGGCATTTTCACTAAGAAAGGTAAGTCAAGAAGATAACTACATTTAAATTTGTCATTAGATGGGTAAGTACACAGGTAATGACATCATTCTTAACATATAGGTAAACTAATTGGTATAACACAGGTACAAAGATGATTACACCAGTTTTCGTCTCCATGTTTCATGGGAAGGACTAATTGGCATATGTGACATTGCTAAATGGCAAAATAATGGACCAGTTTATCTTGGTGCTTGTATGGTTATTCACATTCTTTATCAGAATAAATCTCTGGTGGGCTTTATCAGAATGTGTTAGACTCCATCAGATTGTGGTTGTCTTCCATCAGAATGATATTGTAGTAGACTTTAATCATAATAATATTTTACTAGTCTTTATCAGAATGATATTGTGGTAGTCTTCATCAGAATGATATTGTGGTAGTCTTCATCAGAATGATATTGTGGTAGTCTTCATCAGAATGATATTGTGGTAGTCTTCATCAGAATTATATTGTTGTGGTCTTCCATCAGAATGTTGCATGATAATTAATTCGTAGTACCCTTTATCGAATGGTAAAATAATATTGTGGTAGCCTTCATCAGAATGAGTTTGTAATAATCTTCATCAAAATGATATTGCAACAGCACTCTTCATCAAAATGATATTGTAGTACTCTTTATCAAAATGATATTGTAGTACTCTTCATCAAACTGATTTTGCAGTACTCTTCATCAAAATAATATTGTAGTGCTCTTCATCAAAATGATATTGCAGTAATCTTCCATTAAAATGACATTGCAGTACTCTTCATCAAAATGATATTGTAGTACTCATATTCAAAATGATATTGTAGTACTCTTTATCAAAATGATATTTTAGTAGTCTTTCATCAAAATGATATTGTAGTACTTTTCATCAAAATGATATTGTAGTACTCTTCAGCAAAATTATATTGTGGTACTTTTCATCAAAATGATATTGCAGTACACTTCATCAAAATGATATTTTAGTACTCATATTTAAAATTATATTGTAGTACTCTTTATCAAAATGATATTGTACTCATCATCAAACTGACTTTGCAGTAGCCTTCATCAAAATGATATTGCAGTATTCTTCATCAAAATGATATTGTAGTACTCATCTTCAAAATGATATTGTGGTACTCTTTATCAAAATGATATTGTAGTACTCTTCAGCAAAATGATATTGTAGTACTCTTTAACAAAATGATATTGTGGTAGCATCCATCAAAATGATATTGTAGTACTCTTCATCAAAATGATATTGTAGTACTCTTCATCAAAATAATATTGTGCTAGCATCCATCAAAATGATATTGTACTCTTTATCAAAATGATATTGTGGTACTCTTCATCAAAATAATATTGTGTTAGCATGCATCAAAATGATATAATTTTAGGTAGATTCCATCAAAATAATGTGGTAGCCTTCATGGGAATGATATTGTAGCTAAGCCTACCTCAGTCAGGACATCGTTTCTGAAAACACTTGATGGAAATTCACCAGACATTTTACAGAATGTTTTTTGTCAGCTTATGATGACAAATGGTATTTTTTTTATATCCCACATGAAATTCTTGTACATTTATCATAGGATAAAAGATGGGATTCTGTATATATATCCCACAGAAAATACTTGTACATTTATCATATGATGAAAGATGGCACTCTGTGTACATCCCACAGAAAATACTTGTACATTTATCATATGATGAAAGATGGCACTCTGTGTACATCCCACAAAAAATACTTGTACATTTATCATATGATGAAAGATGGCACTCTTTGTACATCCGACAGAAACTGCTTGTACATTTATCATATGATGAAAGATGGCACTCTGTGTACATCCCAGAGAAAATACTTGTACATTTATTATATGATGAAAGATGGCACTCTGTGTACATCCCACAGAAAATACTTGTACTGGTTCCGTTAACACCTTTTCTTCCTGAATTCATCATAGGGATGGTCATATTATCACCATATTGAAAATTGTATTACTCGTTTCGTACAAGGCTGATCCTATTAATACTGGCTTGAAAGTTTCTTACTTTAGTTTTTGCTTAAATTCCTGTTTCTTGTTAATTATCTACATATTTCAATGAAGAAAATTACTAATGTGATAAATATATGCCCATAACATAGTGATTGCATTCACAGAGTTAACATTTCTTAACTGAGTTTCTATACTAACATGATGCCATATTGCATACACTATGGTTCAGTCTATTTTCCGTAGACAACACAGTTACATAGTTCATCATATTCTGAAACTGACACATCATTCCATACTTACTGTAAGGCTGATAGCTATATCCCTTTGCATACATAATTCCATAATTACTGTAAGGTTGATAGCTGATAGCTATATTCCTTTGCACACATAATTCCATAATTACTGTAAGGTTGATAGCTGATAGCTATATTCCTTTGAACACATCATTCCATAATTACTGTAAGATTGAGAGTTGATAGCTATATCCCTTTGAACACATCATTCCATAATTACTGTAAGGTTGAGAGTTGATAGCTATATCCCTTTGAACACATCATTCCATAATTACTGTAAGGTTGAGAGTTGATAGCTATATCCCTTTCCACACATGTACATAAAAATTACACCACTTGTTAAATCCACTTGAAGACAAATGTGATGTTGTTCTTTGTTTTGCTTCATTTGACAATATACAATTTTTGAAGTAGATGATATATTATTTATTGGTTCACACAAATAAACATCTGTATAGAAAATGTTAAAGAAAGTACAATTAATAGGTTTGTCTCTCTTGCAATATACAGGTGTGTCTCTCTTGCAATATATAGGTGTGTCTCTTGCAATATATAGGTGTGTCTCTCTTGCAATATATGGGTGTGTCTCTTGCAATATACAGGTGTGTCTCTCTTGCAATATATAGGTGTGTCTCTCTTGCAATATATAGGTGTGTCTCTTGCAATATACAGGTGTGTCTCTCTTGCAATATATAGGTGTGTCTCTTGCAATATACAGGTGTGTCTCTCTTGCAATATATAGGTGTGTCTCTTGCAATATAAAGGAGTGTCTCTCTTGCAATATATAGGTGTGTCTCTTGCTATATACAGGTGTGTCTCTCTTGCAATATATAGGTGTGTCTCTCTTGCAATATAGAGGTGTGTCTCTTGGAATATTTAGGTGTGTCTCTCTTGCAATATATAGGTGTCTCTTGCAATATATAGGTGTCTCTTGCAAAATATAGGTGTGTCTCTCTTGCAATATATAGATGTGTCTCTTGCAATATATAGGTGTGTCTCTTTTGCACTATATATGTGTATCTCTCTTGCAGTAAATAGGTGTGTTTCTCTTGCACTATATATGTGTACCTCGAACTATATAGGTGTGTCTATCTTGCAATATATTGGTGTCTCTCTTGCAATATATAGGTGTCTCTTGCAATATATAGGTGTGTCTCTCTTGCTATATATAGGTGTGTCTCTCTTGCAATATATAGGTGTCTCTTGCAATATATAGGTGTGTCTATCTTGCAATATATAGGTGTATCTCTCTTGCTATATATAGGTGTGTCTCTCTTGCAATATATAGGTGTCTCTCTTGCAATATATAGGTGTCTCTTGCAATATATAGGTGTGTCTCTCTTGCTATATATAGGTGTGTCTCTCTTGCAATATATAGGTGTCTCTTGCAATATATAGGTGTGTCTATCTTGGAATATATAGGTGTATCTCTCTTGCTATATATAGGTGTGTCTCTCTTGCAATATATAGGTGTACCTCGAACTATATAGGTGTGTCTCTCTTGCACCATATATGTGTACCTCGAACTATATAGGTGTGTTTCTCTTGCAATATGTAGGTGGCTCTCTTGCAATATATAGGTGTCTCTTGCAATATATAGGTGTGTCTCGCTTGCTATATATAGGTGTGTCTCTCTTGCAATATATAGGTGTCTCTTGCAATATATAGGTGTGTCTCTCTTGAAATATATAGGTGTATCTCTCTTGCTATATATAGGTGTGTCTCTCTTGCAATATATAGGTGTGTCTCTCTTGCTATATATAGGTGTGTCTCTTGCAATATATAGGTGTCTCTCTTACAATATATAGGTGTGTCTCTCTTGCAATATTTAGGGTCTCTCTTGCAATATATAGGTGTCTCTTTGAATATATAGGTGTGTCTCGCTTGATATATATAGGTGTGTCTCTCTTGCAATATATAGGTGTCTCTTGCAATATATAGGTGTGTCTCTCTCGCAATATATAGGTGTATCTCTCTTGCTATATATAGGTGTGTCTCTCTTGCAATATATAGGTGTGTCTCTCTTGCTATATATAGGTGTGTCTCTTGCAATATATAGGTGTCTCTCTTGCAATATATAGGTGTGTCTCTCTTGCAATATTTAGGTGTCTCTCTTGCAATATATAGGTGTCTCTTGCAATATATAGGTGTGTCTCTCTTGCAATATATAGGTGTGTGTCACTTGCAATATATAGGTGTGTCTCTCTTACAATATATACGTGTGTCTCTCTTGCAATATATAGGTGTGTCTCTCTTGCAATATATAGGTGTATCTCTCTTCCAATATATAGATGTGTCTCTCTTGCAATATATAGGTGTCTCTCTTGCAATATATAGGTGTCTCTCTTGCAATATATAGGTGTCTCTTGCAATATATAGGTGTGTCTCTCTTCCAATATATAGGTGTGTGTCTCTTGCAATATATAGGTGTATCTCTCTTGCAATATATAGGTGTGTCTCTCTTGCAATATATAGGTGTCTCTCTTGCAATATATATTTGTCTCTTGCAATATATAGGTGTGTCTCTCTTGCAATATATAGGTGTGTGGCTCTTGCAATATATAGGTGTATCTCTCTTGCAATATATAGGTGTGTGTTTCTTGCAATATATGGTTGTATCTCTCTTGCAATATATAGGTGTGTCTCTCTTGCAATATATAGGTGTGTCTCTCTTGCAATATATAGGTGTCTCTCTTGCAATATATAGGTGTGTCTCTCTTGCAATATATAGGTGTGTGTCTCTTGCAATATATAGGTGTATCTCTTGTAATATATTGGTGTCTCTTGCAATATATAGGTGTGTCTCTCTTGCAATATATAGGTGTGTGTCTCTTGCAATATATAGGTGTATCTCTCTTGCAATATATAGGTGTGTCTCTCTTGCAATATATAGGTGTGTCTCTTTTGCAATATATAGGTGTCTCTATTGCAATATATAGGTGTGTCTCTCTTGCAATATATAGGTGTGTGTGTCTTGCAATATATAGGTGTATCTCTCTTGCAATATATAGGTGTGTCTCTCTTGCAATATATAGGTGTCTCTCTTGCAATATATAGGTGTGTCTTGCAATATATAGGTGTGTCTCTCTTGCAATATATATGTGTGTGTCTCTTGCAATATATAGGTGTATCTCTCTTGCAATATATAGGTGTGTCTCTCTTGCAATATATAGGTGTCTCTCTTGCAATATATAGGTGCCTCTTCCAATATATAGGTGTGTCTCTCTTGCAATATATAGGTGTGTGCCTCTTGCAATATATAGGTGTATCTCTCTTGCAATATATAGGTGTGTCTCTCTTGCAATATATAGGTGTCTCTTGCAATATATAGGTATATCTCTCTTGCTATATATAGGTGTGTCTCTCTTGCAATATATAGGTGTCTCTCTTGTAATATATAGGTGTCTCTCTTGCAATATATAGGTGTCTCTTGCAATATATAGGTGTGTCTCTCTTGCAATATATAGGTGTGTCTCTCTTGCAATATAGAGGTGTGTCTCTTGAAATATTTATGTGTGTCTCTCTTGCAATATATAGGTGTCTCTTGCAATATATAGGTGTCTCTTGCAAAATATAGGTGTGTCTCTCTTGCAATATATAGATGTGTCTCTTGCAATATATAGGTGTGTCTCTCCTGCACTATATATGTGTATCTCTCTTGCAGTATATAGGTGTGTCTCTCTTGCAATATATAGGTGTATCTCTCTTGCTATATATAGGTGTGTCTCTCTTGCAATATATAGGTGTCTCTTGCAATATATAGGTGTATCTCTCTTGCTATATATAGGTGTGTCTCTCTTGCAATATATAGGTGTCTCTCTTGCAATATATAGGTGTCTCTTGCAATATATAGGTGTGTCTCTCTTGCAATATATAGGTGTGTGTCTCTTGCAATATATAGGTGTATCTCTCTTGCAATATATAGGTGTGTCTCTCTTGCAATATATAGATGTCTCTCTTGCAATATATAGGTGTCTCTTGCAATATATAGGTGTGTCTCTTGCTATATACAGGTGTTTCTCTCTTGCAATATATAGGTGTGTCTCTCTTGCAATATAGAGGTGTGTCTCTTGGAATATTTAGGTGTGTCTCTCTTGCAATATATAGGTGTCTCTTGCAATATATAGGTGTCTCTTGCAAAATATAGGTGTGTCTCTCTTGCAATATATAGATGTGTCTCTTGCAATATATAGGTGTGTCTCTCCTGCACTATATATGTGTATCTCTCTTGCAGTATATAGGTGTGTCTCTCTTGCAATATATAGGTGTGTATCTCTTGCAATATATAGGTGTGTTTCTCTTGCACTATATATGTGTACCTCGAACTATATAGGTTTGTCTCTCTTGCAATATATAGGTGTCTCTCTTGCAATATATAGGTGTCTCTTGCAATATATAGGTGTGTCTCTTGCTATATATAGGTGTGTCTCTCTTGCAATATATAGGTGTCTCTTGCAATATATAGGTGTGTCTATCTTGCAATATATAGGTGTATCTCTCTTGCTATATATAGGTGTGTCTCTCTTGCAATATATAGGTGTCTCTCTTGCAATATATAGGTGTCTCTTGCAATATATAGGTGTGTCTCTCTTGCTATATATAGGTGTGTCTCTCTTGCAATATATAGGTGTCTCTTGCAATACATAGGTGTGTCTATCTTGGAATATATAGGTGTATCTCTCTTGCAATATATAGGTGTGTCTCTCTTGCAATATATAGGTGTCTCTTGCAATATATAGGTGTACCTCGAACTATATAGGTGTGTCTCTCTTGCACTATATATGTGTACCTCGAACTATATAGGTGTGTCTCTCTTGCAATATGTAGGTGGCTCTCTTGCAATATATAGGTGTCTCTTGCAATATATAGGTGTGTCTCGCTTGCTATATATAGGTGTGTCTCTCTTGCAATATATAGGTGTCTCTTGCAATATATAGGTGTGTCTCTCTTGCAATATATAGGTGTATCTCTCTTGCTATATATAGGTGTGTCTCTCTTGCAATATATAGGTGTGTCTCTCTTGCTATATATAGGTGTGTCTCTTGCAATATATAGGTGTCTCTCTTGCAATATATAGGTGTGTCTCTCTTGCAATATTTAGGTGTCTCTCTTGCAATATATAGGTGTCTCTTGCAATATATAGGTGTGTCTCTCTTGCAATATATAAGTGTGTGTCACTTGCAATATATAGGTGTGTCTCTCTTACAATATATAGGTGTGTCTCTCTTGCAATATATAGGTGTGTCTCTCTTGCAATATATAGGTGTATCTCTTGCTATATATAGATGTGTCTCTCTTGCAATATATAGGTGTCTCTTGCAATATATTGGTGTCTCTCTTGCAATATATTGGTGTCTCTTGCAATATATAGGTGTGTCTCTCTTGCAATATATAGGTGTGTGTCTCTTGCAATATATAGGTGTATCTCTCTTGCAATATATAGGTGTGTCTCTCTTGCAATATATAGGTGTCTCTCTTGCAATATATATTTGTCTCTTGCAATATATAGGTGTGTCTCTCTTGCAATATATAGGTGTGTGTCTCTTGCAATATATAGGTGTATCTCTCTTGCAATATATAGGTGTGTGTTTCTTGCAATATATGGGTGTATCTCTCTTGCAATATATAGGTGTGTCTCTCTTGCAATATATAGGTGTGTCTCTCTTGCAATATATAGGTGTCTCTCTTGCAATATATAGGTGTGTCTCTCTTGCAATATATAGGTGTGTGTCTCTTGCAATATATAGGTGTATCTCTCTTGCAATATATAGGTGTTTCTCTCTTGCAATATATAGGTGTCTCTCTTGCAATATATAGGTGTCTCTTGCAATATATAGGTGTGTCTCTCTTGCAATATATAGGTCTGTGTCTCTTGCAATATATAGGTGTATCTCTCTTGCAATATATAGGTGTGTCTCTTGCAATATATAGGTGTCTCTTGCAATATATAGGTGTATCTCTCTTGCAATATATAGGTGTCTCTCTTGCAATATATAGGTGTGTCTCTCTTGCAATATATAGATGTGTGTCTCTTGCAATATATAGGTGTATCTCTCTTGCAATATATAGGTGTGTCTCTCTTGCAATATATAGGTGTCTGTCTTGCAATATATAGGTGTGTCTTGCAATATATAGGTGTGTCTCTCTTGCAATATATAGGTGTCTCTTGCAATACATAGGTGTATCTCTCTTGCTATATATAGGTGTGTCTCTCTTGCAATATATAGGTGTCTATCTTGTAATATATTGGTGTCTTGCAATATATAGGTGTGTCTCTCTTGCAATATATAGGTGTGTGTCTCTTGCAATATATAGGTGTATCTCTCTTGCAATATATAGGTGTGTCTCTCTTGCAATATATAGGTGTGTCTCTCTTGCAATATATAGGTGTCTCTCTTGCAATATGTTGGTGTCTCTTGCAATATATAGGTGTGTCTCTCTTGCAATATATAAGTGTGTGTCTCTTGCAATATATAGGTGTATCTCTCTTGCAATATATAGGTGTGTCTCTCTTGCAAAATATAGGTGTCTCTCTTGCAATATATAGGTGTCTCTTGCAATATATAGGTGTATCTCTCTTGCAATATATAGGTGTGTCTCTCTTGCAATATATAGGTGTCTCTTGCAATATATAGGTGTATCTCTCTTGCTATATATAGGTGTGTCTCTCTTGCAATATATAGGTGTCTCTCTTGTAATATATAGGTGTCTCTCTTGCAATATATACGTGTCTCTTGCAATATATAGGTGTGTCTCTCTTGCAATATATAGGTGTGTGTCTCTTGCAATATATAGGTGTATCTCTCTTGCAATATATAGGTGTGTCTCTCTTGCAATATATAGGTGTCTCTTGCAATATATAGGTGTATCTCTCTTGCTATATATAGGTGTGTCTCTCTTGCAATATATAGGTGTCTCTCTTGCAATATAAAGGTGTCTCTTGCAATATATTGGTGTCTCTTGCAATATATATAGGTGTGTCTCTCTTGCAATATATAGGTGTGTGTCTCTTGCAATATATAGGTGTATCTCTCTTGCAATATATAGGTGTGTCTCTCTTGCAATATATAGGTGTGTCTCTTGCAATATACAGGTGTGTCTCTCTTGCAATATATAGGCGTGTCTCTTGCAATATACAGGTGTGTCTCTCTTGCAATATATAGGTGTGTCTCTTGCTATATACAGGTGTGTCTCTCTTGCAATATATAGGTGTGTCTCTCTTGCAATATAGAGGTGTGTCTCTTGGAATATTTAGGTGTGTCTCTCTTGCAATATATAGGTGTCTCTTGCAATATATAGGTGTCTCTTGCAAAATATAGGTGTGTCTCTCTTGCAATATATAGATGTGTCTCTTGCAATATATAGGTGTGTCTCTCCTGCACTATATATGTGTATCTCTCTTGCAGTATATAGGTGTGTCTCTCTTGCAATATATAGGTGTGTATCTCTTGCAATATATAGGTGTGTTTCTCTTGCACTATATATGTGTACCTCGAACTATATAGGTTTGTCTCTCTTGCAATATATAGGTGTCTCTCTTGCAATATATAGGTGTCTCTTGCAATACATAGGTGTGTCTCTTGCTATATATAGGTGTCTCTCTCTTGCAATATATAGGTGTGTCTCTCTTGCAATATATAGGTGTGTCTCTTGCAATATACAGGTGTGTCTCTCTTGCAATATATAGGCGTGTCTCTTGCAATATACAGGTGTGTCTCTCTTGCAATATATAGGTGTGTCTCTTGCTATATACAGGTGTGTCTCTCTTGCAATATATAGGTGTGTCTCTCTTGCAATATAGAGGTGTGTCTCTTGGAATATTTAGGTGTGTCTCTCTTGCAATATATAGGTGTCTCTTGCAATATATAGGTGTCTCTTGCAAAATATAGGTGTGTCTCTCTTGCAATATATAGATGTGTCTCTTGCAATATATAGGTGTGTCTCTCCTGCACTATATATGTGTATCTCTCTTGCAGTATATAGGTGTGTCTCTCTTGCAATATATAGGTGTGTATCTCTTGCAATATATAGGTGTGTTTCTCTTGCACTATATATGTGTACCTCGAACTATATAGGTTTGTCTCTCTTGCAATATATAGGTGTCTCTCTTGCAATATATAGGTGTCTCTTGCAATACATAGGTGTGTCTCTTGCTATATATAGGTGTGTCTCTCTTGCAATATATAGGTGTCTCTTGCAATATATAGGTGTGTCTATCTTGCAATATATAGGTGTATCTCTCTTGCTATATATAGGTGTGTCTCTCTTGCAATATATAGGTGTCTCTCTTGCAATATATAGGTGTCTCTTGCAATATATAGGTGTGTCTCTCTTGCTATATATAGGTGTGTCTCTCTTGCAATATATAGGTGTCTCTTGCAATACATAGGTGTGTCTATCTTGGAATATATAGGTGTATCTCTCTTGCTATATATAGGTGTGTCTCTCTTGCAATATATAGGTGTCTCTTGCAATATATAGGTGTACCTCGAACTATATAGGTGTGTCTCTCTTGCACTATATATGTGTACCTCGAACTATATAGGTGTGTCTCTCTTGCAATATGTAGGTGGCTCTCTTGCAATATATAGGTGTCTCTTGCAATATATAGGTGTGTCTCGCTTGCTATATATAGGTGTGTCTCTCTTGCAATATATAGGTGTCTCTTGCAATATATAGGTGTGTCTCTCTTGCAATATATAGGTGTATCTCTCTTGCTATATATAGGTGTGTCTCTCTTGCAATATATAGGTGTGTCTCTCTTGCTATATATAGGTGTGTCTCTTGCAATATATAGGTGTCTCTCTTGCAATATATAGGTGTGTCTCTCTTGCAATATTTAGGTGTCTCTCTTGGAATATATTGGTGTCTCTTGCAATATATAGGTGTGTCTCTCTTGCAATATATAGGTGTGTCTCTCTTGCAATATATAGGTGTGTCTCTCTTACAATATATAGGTGTGTCTCTCTTGCAATATATAGGTGTGTCTCTCTTGCAATATATAGGTGTATCTCTCTTGCTATATATAGATGTGTCTCTCTTGCAATATATAGGTGTCTCTTGCAATATATAGGTGTCTCTCTTGCAATATATAGGTGTCTCTTGCAATATATAGGTGTGTCTCTCTTGCAATATATAGGTGTGTGTCTCTTGCAATATATAGGTGTATCTCTCTTGCAATATATAGGTGTATCTCTCTTGCAATATATAGGTGTGTCTCTCTTGCAATATATAGGTGTCTCTCTTGCAATATATATTTGTCTCTTGCAATATATAGGTGTGTCTCTCTTGCAATATATAGGTGTGTGTCTCTTGCAATATATAGGTGTATCTCTCTTGCAATATATAGGTGTGTGTTTCTTGCAATATATGGGTGTATCTCTCTTGCAATATATAGGTGTGTCTCTCTTGCAATATATAGGTGTGTCTCTCTTGCAATATATAGGTGTCTCTCTTGCAATATATAGGTGTGTCTCTCTTGCAATATATAGGTGTGTGTCTCTTGCAATATATAGGTGTATCTCTCTTGCAATATATAGGTGTTTCTCTCTTGCAATATATAGGTGTCTCTCTTGCAATATATAGGTGTCTCTTGCAATATATAGGTGTGTCTCTCTTGCAATATATAGGTCTGTGTCTCTTGCAATATATAGGTGTATCTCTCTTGCAATATATAGGTGTGTCTCTTGCAATATATAGGTGTCTCTTGCAATATATAGGTGTATCTCTCTTGCAATATATAGTTGTCTCTCTTGCAATATATAGGTGTGTCTCTCTTGCAATATATAGATGTGTGTCTCTTGCAATATATAGGTGTATCTCTCTTGCAATATATAGGTGTGTCTCTCTTGCAATATATAGGTGTCTCTCTTGCAATATATAGGTGTGTCTTGCAATATATAGGTAAGTCTCTCTTGCAATATATAGGTGTCTCTTGCAATACATAGGTGTATCTCTCTTGCTATATATAGGTGTGTCTCTCTTGCAATATATAGGTGTCTCTCTTGTAATATATTGGTGTCTCTCTTGTAATATATTGGTGTCTTGCAGTATATAGGTGTGTCTCTCTTGCAATATATAGGTGTGTGTCTCTTGCAATATATAGGTGTATCTCTCTTGCAATATATAGGTGTGTCTCTCTTGCAATGCATAGGTGTGTCTCTCTTGCAATATATAGGTGTCTCTCTTGCAATATATTGGTGTCTCTTGCAATATATAGGTGTGTCTCTCTTGCAATATATAAGTGTGTGTCTCTTGCAATATATAGGTGTATCTCTCTTGCAATATATAGGTGTGTCTCTCTTGCAAAATATAGGTGTCTCTCTTGCAATATATAGGTGTCTCTTGCAATATATAGGTGTGTCTCTTGCAATATATAGGTGTGTGTCTCTTGCAATATATAGGTGTATCTCTCTTGCAATATATAGGTGTGTCTCTCTTGCAATATATAGGTGTGTCTTGCAATATATAGGTGTCTCTCTTGCAATATATAGGTGTCTCTCTTGCAGTATATAGGTGTGTCTCTCTTGCAATATATAGGTGTGTGTCTCTTGCAATATATAGGTGTGTCTCTCTTGCAATATATAGGTGTATCTCTTGCAATATATAGGTGTCTCTCTTGCAATATATAGGTGTCTCTTGCAATATATAGGTGTGTCTCTCTTGCAATATATAGGTGTGTGTCTCTTGCAATATATAGGTGTATCTCTCTTGCAATATATAGGTGTGTCTCTCTTGCAATATATAGGTGTCTCTCTTGCAATATATAGGTGTGTCTCTCTTGGAATTTATAGGTGTGTCTCTCTTGCAATATATAGGTGTCTCTCTTGCAATATATAGGTGTCTCTTGCAATATATAGGTGTGTCTCTCTTGCAATATATAGGTGTGTGTCTCTTGCAATATATAGGTGTATCTCTTGCAATATATAGGTGTGTCTCTCTTGCAATATATAGGTGTGTCTCTCTTGCAATATATAGGTGTCTCTCTTGCAATATATAGGTGTCTCTTGCAATATATAGGTGTGTCTCTTTTGCAATATATAGGTGTGTGTCTCTTGCAATATATAGGTGTATCTCTCTTGCAATATATAGGTGTGTCTCTCTTGCAATATATAGGTGTCTCTCTTGCAATATATAGGTGTCTCTTGCAATATATAGGTGTGTCTCTCTTGCAATATATAGGTGTGTGTCTCTTGCAATATATAGGTGTCTCTTGCAATATATAGGTGTATCTCTCTTGCTCTATATAGGTGTGTCTCTCTTGCAATATATAGGTGTCTCTTGCAATATATAGGTGTATCTCTCTTGCTATATATAGGTGTGTCTCTCTTGCAATATATAGGTGTCTCTCTTGCAATATATAGGTGTCTCTTGCAATATATAGGTGTGTCTCTCTTGCAATATATAGGTGTGTGTCTCTTGCAATATATAGGTGTATCTCTCTTGCAATATATAGGTGTGTCTCTCTTGCAATATATAGATGTCTCTCTTGCAATATATAGGTGTCTCTTGCAATATATAGGTGTGTCTCTCTTGCAATATATAGGTGTGTGTCTCTTGCAATATATAGGTGTATCTCTCTTGCAATATATAGGTGTGTCTCTCTTGCAATATATAGGTGTCTCTTGCAATATATAGGTGTATCTCTCTTGCAATATATATGTGTCTCTCTTGTAATATATTGGTGTCTCTTGCAATATATAGGTGTGTCTCTCTTGCAATATATAGTAGTGTGTCTCTTGCAATATATAGGTGTATCTCTCTTGCAATATATAGGTGTGTCTCTCTTGCAATATATAGGTGTGTCTTGCAATATATAATTGTGTCTCTCTTGCAATCTATAGGTGTGTGTCTCTTGCAATATATAGGTGTATCTCTCTTGCAATATATAGGTGTGTCTCTCTTGCAATATATAGGTGTCTCTCTTGCAATATATAGGTGTCTCTTGCAATATATAGGTGTGTCTCTCTTGCAATATATAGGTGTGTGTCTCTTGCAATATATAGGTGTATCTCTCTTGCAATATATAGGTGTGTCTCTCTTGCAATATATAGGTGTCTCTTGCAATATATAGGTGTATCTCTCTTGCTATATATAGGTGTGTCTCTCTTGCAATATATAGGTGTCTCTCTTGTAATATATAGGTGTCTCTCTTGCAATATATAGGTGTCACTTGCAATATATAGGTGTGTCTCTCTTGCAATATATAGGTGTGTGTCTCTTGCAATATATAGGTGTGTGTCTCTTGCAATATATAGGTGTATCTCTCTTGCAATATATAGGTGTGTCTCTCTGGCAATATATAGGTGTCTCTTGCAATACATAGGTGTCTCTCTTTTGCTATATATAGGTGTGTGTCTCTTGCAATATATAGGTGTCTGTCTTGCAATATAAAGGTGTCTCTTGCAATATATAGGTGTCTCTTGCAATATATAGGTGTGTCTCTCTTGCAATATATAGGTGTGTGTCTCTTGCAATATATAGGTGTATCTCTCTTGCAATATATAGGTGTGTCTCTCTTGCAATATATAGGTGTCTCTCTTGCAATATATAGGTGTCTCTTGCAATATATAGGTGTGTCTCTTGCAATATATAGGTGTGTCTCTCTTGCAATATATAGGTGTATCTCTCTTGCAATATATCGGTGTCTCTTGCTATATATAGGTGTATCTTTCTTGCAATATATAGGTGTGTCTCTCTTGCAATATATAGGTGTCTCTTGCAATATATAGGTGTGTCTCTCTTGCAATATATAGGTGTCTCTTGCAATATATAGGTGTGTCTCTCTTGCTATATATAGGTGTGTCTCTCTTGCAATATATAGGTGTCTCTTGCAATATATAGGTGTGTGTCTCTTGCAATATATAGGTGTATCTCTTGCAATATATAGGTGTGTCTCTCTTGCAGTATATAGGTGTCTCTCTTGCAATATATAGGTGTCTCTTGCAATATATAGGTGTGTCTCTCTTGCAATATTTAGGTGTGTGTCTCTTGCAATATATAGGTGTGTCTCTCTTGCAATATATAGGTGTGTGTCTCTCTTGCAATATATAGGTGTGTGTCTCTTGCAATATATAGGTGTGTCTCTTGCAATATATAGGTGTGTGTCTCTTGCAATATATAGGTGTCTCTTGCAATATATAGGTGTGTCTCTCTTGCAATATATAGGTGTATCTCTCTTGCAATATATAGGTGTCTCTTGCAATATATAGGTGTCTTTTGCAATATATAGGTGTGTATTTCTCTTGCAATATATAGGTGTGTATCTCTCTTGCAATACATAGGTGTGTATCTCTTGCAATATATAGGTGTGTCTCTCTTGCAATATATAGGTGTGTCTCTTGAAGTATATAGGTGTCTCTCTTGTTATATATAGGTTTATCTCTCTTGCAATATATAGGTGTGTCTGTATAGAAAATGTTGAAGAAAATACATCTCTCTTGCAATATATAGGTGTGTCTCTTGAAATATATAGGTGTCTCTCTTGTTATATATAGGTGTATCTCTCTTGCAGTATATAGGTGTGTCTCTTTTGGAATATATAGATGTGTCTGTATACAATGATGTTGATAGAACCCCATAAATCAACACTTTCAAAGTCATCATGAAAATTTGTATGACTGCTTTTTCTAAATTGACATTTGTACTGACAGTGGGATTTCACTAAAAACTCTTAACTAATATGTAGCATGTGATAATGTAAATGATGTCCATCTGATACAAAATTATCCAACAACATCATTTTCTATGCAGCCAATTAGCTCATATAATGTTTCTTATTAGGTAATGCGATTCTCACGCTAAATACAATCTGTCTATGTCTATTTGCAAATCAAATAATACAAATATCACAAGCACATTGAATCTGGAATTTTAGCATCCACTAGTCAAAATTTCATATCAATATCCAACAGCTGGAATGCTTAGTAGTGGAACTGAAACAAATTATGTAGAATCCTCATAAACATTTTCATCAACTTCAATGTATCAGTCTCTTCAACCTTAAATCACATGGTAATTGACATGTCTGTATTTAGTCTTTGTATCAGTCTCTTCTAACCTTAAATCACATGGTAATTGCCATGTCTGTATTTAGTATTTGTATCAGTCTCTTCTAACCTAAAATTACATGGTAATTGCCATGTCTGTATTTAGTCTTTGTATCAGTCTCTTCTAACCTTAAATCACATGGTAATTGCCATGTCTGTATTTAGTCTTTGTATCAGTCTCTTCTAACCTTAAATCACATGGTAATTGCCATGTCTGTATTTAGTCTTTGTATCAGTCTCTTCTAACCTTAAATCACATGGGAATTGTCTTGTCTGTATTTAGTATTTGTATCAGTCTCTGTAAACCTTAAGTCACAAGGTAATTGACATGTCTGTATTTAGTATTTGTATAAGTCTCTTCTAACCTTAAATTACATGGTAATTGCCATGTCTGTATTTAGTCTTTCTATGTCTCTTCTAACCTTAAATCACATGGTAATTGCCATGTCTGTATTTAGTCTTTGTATCAGTCTCTGTAAACCTTAAGTCACATGGTAATTGCATGTCTGTATTTAGTATTTGTATCCGTCTCTTCTAACCTTAAATTACATGGTAATTGCCATGTCTGTATTTAGTCTTTGTATCAGTCTCTTCTAATCTTAAATCACATGGTAATTGCCATGTCTGTATTTAGTATTTGTATCAGTCTCTTCTATCTAACCTTAAATTACATAGTAATTGACATGTCTGTATTTAGTCTTTTATTGATTTGGAAAAACAGTTGCTCTCTGGGGCAAATTTGGGAAGTCATTCTTTCAAATGATATTACAGAAAGAATAATGCAAATCTTGTAGGTGAGACTGAAAGGGAATTTCAAGTGAAACTAATATAATTAGAATGATTCAATTGGCCTGTGCTGCATATTAATACAATTCACAATGCACAGCCTATTATAAGGGGGCCCTGAGTGGCCAGTGGTGTAAAGCACTCACTGTTAAGATCATTATCATCTCATCTCTGCATGGGTTTGAGTCTTGGGTTTGGCCAGTAAGGATATGTGAGAAATCTTGCCAACAGCTTCTTGTAGGTTGGTGGTTCTTTCCACAGTTTTCCCAGATCATCCTCCATCATATATACTGACCCCCATGTAAAGGCTATATTATGCTGAAAAATGGCATTAAACAACTACAACAATAACAACATCAAAGGATACATTACATTATTGATCTACATATCAATGTCAAA